>CAMXCT020000534.1:63633-78633 GCA_947184155.2 Cladocopium goreaui | reverse complement strand
AAAAACATATATTATTATATTATCATATATTGTAAAGTGTGAGAAGAATGTTGTGTATGTGTTGGGTATCTATCTAGAAAAGAATCTTTGCACAGTCCATCCTGTACATGCAGTCCAACGAATTTCCTGTTATCCACATACATACAGATTTATTATGAATGGCAATGGTCGAAAAAAACATGTGGGTCTGAAAATGGTGCATTTACCCCCTACCTACATTGTGACAATGATGACAAACCATTGGGTTTTGCATGATTTTGCCATATTTCCCATGATTTCCCTGAGAAACTGGAGCTCCTCAAGCTCTTCCCATGATTTTCCCATGTTTTTTCTCCGTAAATCTCGGAGCTCAGGAACGTCGCGATGTGGCCTTCGGTTTTCCAGGTGTCCCCACGAAGGGATTCTCGCTGATGGTGGGCCTTTCGCTGAGGACCACCTGCCAAAATCGGCACATGGGTGTGGAAAAATTGGGATAAACATGGATAAACCATGACTGGTTGGTGGTATACCTACCCCTCTGAAAAATATGAAAGTCAATGGGAAGGATTATCCCATGTATTATGGAAAATAAAAAATGTTTGAAACCACCAACCAGATGAATTTTAAGCAACCCCAAAAAACTACATCCTGAATGATAAGGAAAAAAATTGCTCATATCTTGCATCACCATATATCACCATCCAGAGCTTTTTTTCAAGATTAAGCCACACTCAAAGAACTGTGGCAGTTTCCCGACCAAAAATGCCAGTAGCTTCCCCCGCTGTAGGGTTTACCTTGGAAAATGATCTACAAATCATGGATTTTCCCATGGATTTTTGTGTAGTAAAAACCGGGAGTATCCGATCCTGCCTCTTTGACATACGGAAAAGACATCAGCATGAAAAATCAGCATGTTCATGATGGTTTATAGGTGATTTCCTGGGGAAACCATAGGTTTTTCCATCTCTTTTTGATCGTTACCGGACAGAAATCCATCCAGCGGACGCGAAGCGGCCAAGCCACCTGCTTCGCCACCTCTGGAGACTTGCTGAGCATCCTGCCGGCTGGAAATGGTCCATGTAATGAATGACTTACCTCTATTTACCTATTTGTTTTAATGATGATTTATGATGATTTAGCATAAATATGTTGAATAACCACAAAATAGACATATAGCAAAAATATGTTGAATAACCACAAAATATACGACATATTACTCCAAATGCGTCTGCTTGCCACTGGGAACATTTACAGTACCAAATCACTCAGCAAATCCAAGTCTTATTTTGCAGTTTCAAGTTTATTAAAGGATGGAAAGGGAATGCACTGAAAAGCTGGCGGTGATGGACTCTCAAATCGAGTCTGAGCTGTCCTCCAATACATATAGCCCCTGTCTCCTTGGAGGGGCTGAAAAAGTACCCCACGGATGGAAGCAAGTCATACCATAGGTCTAGGTCATTTTTAGGGATGGAAGAAAAAACCTAAAAACAAAACCTATTTCAAGTTTGAAGCCAGCAACGGCAATGGCCCCCGAACTTCCTTTCTTCTCCTTGTTCTGCGGCTTACACAATCGTTAGCCGTTAGAGTGACCGTTCTTCTACATATGTCTTGCTTTTCCCATTTCTCCGGGCAAATTTCCAAACCCAGAAGAAACCATGTCTGATAGGGCCCACGACTCCCCTTACTTCCCGTCCATTGGTCACTATCAATATCCAGAAAGAATCACAATCTACCAGTTTCTTTCGGAAAACTCAACAATGACCGTTCCATCATGGTTATCATTTAATCATCATTAATAAATCATCCTTGGCTAAATCAATATATTTCACCAACCTGATACGTCGCAGTGTGGTTGCTACAATTCATATCTCCAGATATGTCTATAGACTATAACAACAACATGCAACTAACCATTAATAATTACACATGTATGTAAATACATAATTACATAGATACATTTGGTTGTGTCTTAACATGGTCTATTTCTCCTTAAACGGCAATCAACTAGATACAGGTTTCATGAAAGACCAATGGATACCCTTCACCACCAAAGCCTTTGCCGCCAGGTCTCGCAAATCTGGGTTGGTGCTCTCATCCGTGCAGAGCTTCAGCACACGGCCCACCAGTTGCTTGGACGACTGCCGTGCCGTCACCGGGCTTCAGTGGGCTGAGAAAAACATGGTTATAACATGTTATAATATGTTACAACTCAGAAGTTCACTCAGTTTTTTTCTTGGCCATTTCTCACTCAAGTGTTTTTTTTGTCATTTCAGGACATTTTTTGTGGGGACTCTTCATTTCTGGTCCTTATTTTGGATGGTGAAAGTGTCATTGGATTGATTTAAGGGAATATTTACATGAAAACCTCAGGGTGAATGAAAAAACCTGGCTTTCCGCTTTGTCGATTTTCCCATAAACCAATCCAATGATGTTTCTGGTACAATCTGTGACAATCTGTGACGGGCCACGGCCTGCGGGACTTTCAGGAACATCTTCACTGTGGCGGTGAGGATCTGGTGTTGCACTGAAGCAGGCTCCTGGATGCAACAGCCGTGATTATGATGTTTTGAGATAGGTCTAGTGGATGTCCATATTAGTAGATATATGTAGGATATGATACATGTTGACATGTAGATATGTGTTATATATATATATACATGTATAGAGAGACAGAGAGAGTGAGATGTTGTGCATCTACAATTGCCTGCATATTTTAAGGGATCAAGAGTATCTACTACCTTCAATTTTCTTTGGATCACGCGAGAGGGAATCAGCACCTGACCATCAAATGGCAGTTTTGTCAGGTGCCCCATGTTCGAACCACCGATAGTAGATCCAATTGCTGACATCATCCCGTTATAACGGTTATAATCGGTTGTATCTGCCCATTTCTTTGGGCTTGTCTGAAAATGAGATACCATAGGATACCCCAACTTCCAGTGGGCTATCATCATGTCCCCTATGAAAAATTGCCGTAATTTGGGGTATAACTCATTTTCAGACACACCCACATAATTAAATATTGTTGGTTAAATATCCCATTTGAATCCAGTATATATATATATATTATAAGAAATTCATTAATTCTGATGTTATAAAGTACTATAATATACTATATATATATATCATATACCATTCATGTCATATATATCCGCCGACCCCCAACAGCAAGGGGAAGCGCGCAAGGGAAGAAGAGCCTCCTAGACACCACCCCACCTTCCTTCCTTTCTTCCTACTTGCCTGCGTTGCTCTCTTTCCCTTGCATGTCCTGCCAGTATTCAACCAGGTCCAGCTATTGCTGCTGCAACTACTACTACTATTATTACTACTACTACTACTCCTCCTACTACTGCTACTGCTACTGCTACTGCTACTCCTACTACTGCTACTGCTACTGCTACTGCTACTACTACTACTGCTACTACTACTACTACTACTGCTGCTACTACTACTACTACTACTATTGCTACTACTACTACTACTACTACTACTACTAGTACTTCTACTTCTACTTCTACGACTACTTCTAGGACGACGACGACGACAACAACGACGACGACCACGACGACGACCACGACGACGACGACGACGACTACTACTTCTACGACGACGACGACTACTACTTCTACGACGACTACTACTACTACTACTACTACTACCACTACCACTACCACTACCACTACCACTACCACTACCACTACCACTACCACTACCACTACCACTACGACTACGACTACGACTACGACTACGACTACGACGACGACGACGACTACTACTACTACTATTACTACTGCTACTGCTACTGCTACTGCTACAACTACATTTAATAGCGCTGAAAACTATGGCAAAAACCGGCATAAGGGCTATGACTTGTGTTTTGGCGCCTGGCTGGCCGCAAGTTGGGCCAAAACGGTGGAAGTCTTTACACAAAGAAGTCTTTACACATAGAAGCTTTTACACAGAGAAGTCTTTACACAGAGAAGTTTTTACACCCAGAAGCGTTTACACAGAGAAGCCTTTACACAGAGGAGCTTTGACACACAAGGGCGTTTACACACAGAAGCTTTTACACGCAGACCCCTTTACACACAGAAGCTTTTACACACAGAGAGCTTTAACACACATTTGCGTGTACAGACAGAAACAGGCGCGTTTACAGACAGGCGCGTTTACAGACAGAAACTTTTACACAAAGAAGTCTTTACAGAGAGAGCTTTTACACAGGGAAGTCACACACAGAAGTTTTTACACAGAGAAGTCTTTACACAGAGAAGCTTGTACACCCAGAAGCTTTTACACCCAGAAGCTTTTTCACACAGAAGCTTTTACACAGAAAAGCTTTTACACAGAGGAGCTTTTACACACAAGGGCGTTTACTCACAGAAGCTGTTACACAAAGAAGTCTTTACACAGAGAGCTTTAACACACGGAAGCTTTCACACACAGATGTTTTTACACAGAGAAGCCTTTACACAGAGAAGCTTTTAGACATGCGCGTTTACACACAGAAGTTTTTACACAGAGAAATCTTTACACAGAGAAGCTTTTACACGCAGAAGCTTTTACACACAGAAGTTTTTAAACAGAGAAGTCTACACAGAGGCGTTTTTACATGAGGTGGAAAGGTGAAATTGGCAGCAATTCTCTAGGAAAACCTCTTCGCAGGAGCTTTCGGGAACAAGCCTTCCTTACTTGCTCCAAGAAAAAACCGCTGTTCCATGATTCCATGAACATGTTCAAAAAAGCATGGAATATATTTCTGAAGCAGCAGGTCATCATTCAATAGCTTTCAAGCCCACCCTGCGATGACATCGAGGGTCAAGTAATCTAGCGGAGCCGACGATGAGCGTCTGCTCTGAAATATGTATGTGTATATATATATATATATATATACACCCAACCTTAGTAAATCCATGTAAATCCTATTAGTATTGCAATATCCCAGTAATATCATAAACCATATCATCCATATCATATATCCCATTTATATCCCCATTATATGCCTCATGATCATGCCCCCACTTCCAGGATTTCCCGCGACGCCTCATGGAAGGATTCCAGAAAGGACTCGAGCAGCTCACCGCTGTTGTCGATCCTGACTTCTGGTGGTTTCAACCCAGCCCAAATATGGTTGAAATATGTTGACAAATATGGTTCGCTGAAATATGTTGAAATAATATTGGTCGATTTATGTCGATTTGAGGATCATCCCAAGTAGATAAGAAAAATATGTCTAAAAGAAGCGAAAGTAACAGCGCATTACCAGTCTTTAGGTACCAAAATTACAAAAAAAATTAATTGCCAATAACAAAGAATTAGCAAGAAGTGCCGGAATGACAGCAATATGGCTGTTGCCAACATCAACACAATAAAAATGCAATGACATGAGCACGAAACAAACTAAGTCAGGACCTGATAAGAAACTGGAGAATTGAATGGCACCACTGTTTTCACCATCTTTGCCCTGATTCCGAGTTTCTAGTGACAATTGTTCCGCCAATTCCGTTTTTTGGTCAATAGGGACACCGGCAAATCTCACACATGTGCATGTCACCATATGTCACCCAGCCGGGCTCCTTTCGGCATACTCACCCACGATCCAAATCATGGCAGCTTTGGCGTCAGGTTCATCCAGACTGTCCAAGTTTTCGCAGAGATCGGAAATGATGATCTCATACCTACAGTTCAGTAGAAGCTGGCACTGAAACCCGAAGGGCGGGTGCAGCATTTCCTCACATTGCCATCCCCTTTTAGGAACCAACATGCAGAAATCACAGTATACTTGAGCTTTAATCGAAAGGACTATGTTGGAGTCCTTTTGCCTATTGAATCAATGAACCTTTCGGTTGTGGCGGTTGTGGGTCACCAATAAGTTCTTCATCCCAGCGCGTCGCAAGCGAGGCGCTTTCCGGGATACTTCCGGAAGATGTCGCGGATGACCACGATGGCCTCCTGCACCACATAGTTCACCTGGGAGATGATGTTTGTATCGCCGTTGGATTGATATGTTGCATAGCAACCATATGCAACCATTAATCATGATAGTCATGGGGCAATATGAATGGGTTGTATCTTAACTAATATAGCCAGTGTATGGTGAGATTACTGGAAATATGTTGCGACCAATTGGTTTTGAACCACTTATCAATTGAGATATGAATGGTTTATGACTTGAGCAATAAATAACCATTCTTTCTGGTAGAAATACAATTTAAAAAACTGTTTCTTGGATGTGCGTTTTGGGGGTCCTGAGAATATATTCCGAGAGGTTTCCCAGAGAGGGGTGACCTATTTTTGGGCAAAGCCAAATCAATATCCTGTAATAGCCTGGTAAACCATGTACTTCATCATTGATTGTCCCACTCTGTCCCATTCAACGTACTTGCGGGTGCATCCCAGATATCCCAGTTAGGATATGTATGTATATGTATATCCATTTATATATATATATATATATCATATGTACAGATATATATATATATATAGTATTATATACGTGTATATATATATATAAATATATATGGTTATATAAATTTATATATGTATATCATATATCCCGGATATAGTTCCTGTCCAACTGATATCGCCACATTCCCGGCTACACCACCTTGGTCTTGATCAGCTCCAGCAAGCAGTCCACACAGCGCTCCGCTGCGCGGTCAATCTTGATGGCTGCCTCGTCAATGTGAACTCGTTAAGAAAGGGACACCAGAGGTGACAAGGCTACCGGATACTCCACTTTATGGGAAGCACCGAAACACCCCAGATGTGAAATGCTGCGCCGATTTGGATCAAGTGGAAATATGAAAATATAATGCTGCTGTTGTTGTAAAGAAACTGTGACTGTGGTTTGTGCGCAGGGCTCACATGTTGGCTCTATGTTGGGCGGTGTTGGGCCCATGTTGGGCCATCCTGGGCCTATGTTGTGCCCATGTTGGGCCTATATTGGCCTTATGGTGAGGCATGTTGAGCCATGTTGGGCCTATGTTGGGCCCATAGCTTCGCCTTATACAGACCCTCCGGCCTAAGCCTTCGGCTGGCTTTCGTAAAATCTATATTGTACATTTCATAACCGAAACCAGACCACATCTTTGCTCCCCAATGTCCGGCCCTCTCCATTTGGAGACATGGCAAAAATGTCTCACAGAAAATGGGAGCCCACAACCCTCAAAAAAAAAAACATGTGGGTTTACGATTTGTTGATTAGATTTCCATCAATGTGGGTACAACATAGGCCCAGGATGGCCCAACATGGGCCCAACACGGCCCAACATAGAGCCAAGATGTGCCCAACATACCCCCAACATGAGGCGGTGTGGATCACAAAATGCAAAATTGAGATGCTGTAGGACCACACATTTAACATCTTGTTGGATTGATTGCTCATTTTGGAGTTTCAGCCCATTTGAAAACCTGTGCCTCGTTCGAATTTCTTGAATAGGGAAGTGGGTCTGTCTACAATGGGATACACCCTCAAGATTCATGATTTATGATCATGTTCCCTCTCAAAATTCTGAATAATTATATGGTGGGGGTCATAATGTGGTAAGCTGAATGTAATAAATCTATATAAATCTCCCATTTCGGTACGGTTTAAAGCCCATGCTAAAATTGGGGATATACCCCGACTGGGATGATGTAGAAATATGATGCCTCGCTTGGTTTAGGGATGGTACTATTTTTTGGGTTTGCGTGGTAAACTAACATAGGAAATCATCATTTTTCATATGGATAAATATCATTTCACTAAATCTTAGCCATTTTCTGAAGCTATGTCATATACATTCATATTATTTCATATTCATATACTATAATTTGCTGGAGGGTACCACATTAGTAACTGATGAGTAACCCAGGTTCAACCCTGGTGTAACGGTCCGCACCTGCCCAATGGCTCGCACTGAATGCCGCACCACGGTGATATCCACCTCGCAATGGCTGGCATGGTGAGTGACGCTAAGTGGCGCTATTAAAATTATCATGTACTAGGAGATGTCATGGGAATAGACCAGCCATATATTATTATAATAACATAATATAACGAATCAGAGATATATGATGATGATATAAAGACGGTTTTATAGCTTTGGTTTTATCGCGTTATCAATGTGTACTGTATCATTATAAAATTAAGATAACAACATGATTAACATGATGTGACAGTATGTTTCTGATGACAATGGCATCATGCGCTTTCTTGGTCCATGGTCACCACTCCCTACAGTCCGCTCCCTTCGGGCGATTTTGGACGTTGGTAACGTGGAATGTGACAGGAAATCCTGCGTGTTCCCTGCGGGGGGCCCAGCTACAAGGATTTCACCGCAGCTTCTGTCCACACTGCGGCGAGCAGCGTCACGTGCCATACTGGATGCGCCGGAAGTGACACATCGTGACATGGTGAAGCAACTGTTGTTCAAGTGAATGTCAAAGCAAGTCAAGTGATGACAGCATTGGTGACTGCAGGTTTAAAATCTATGACTATGTTAGCGCATCCAAGACATGCTATGCATTGCTATGCTACCGACGTGGACGCCATCTTGGCGGCCTTGCAAATGCCACAGTTGAAGGCGAGTTTCCCATGTCCACAGTCATTGCAAATGGCACACAAGCGCCGGAGCTTGCCATGGGGGCAGCCGTTGCACTTGGGACATGCCGCACGGCGTTTGCCATGCTCACAGGAGTGGCACTGCTGGCACTTCTGTTTGGGCATGCCATGAGGACATGGGTTGCATTCACCGCAGAAACGACGTACCTTGCCATGCGGACAGCCGTTGCAAACAGCACAAGAGTTGGGAATCTTGCCATGCTCACATGCCTTGCACTCAGGGCAGGCCTGCTTCAGCTTGCCATGCGGGCATGGAATGCAAGTGACACAAAAGCGCCGTATCTTGCCATGGGGGCAAGCATGACATTCATTGCAAGAGTCGCGAAGCTTGCCATGCTCACAGGTATTGCAGTCAGAGCAGGTCTGCTTTCGCTTCCCATGAGGGCATGGGTTGCAGTCTGGACAAAAACGCTTCACCCGGCCATGTATGCAGCCACTGCAATGTTTGCAGTTGTGAGGCAACTTTCCATGTGGACACCCTGCACATTCCTGACAATGCGCTTTGTCTTTCCCATGTGGACATGGCTTGCACTCGTTGCAAAAGCGAGGAAGCTTCCCATGGGGACATCCATTGCATATTCTACAACTAAACTTGTGCAGTCCATGCTTGCACACATTGCACTGAATACAATGCTCCCGCACTTTCCCATGAGGACATCCTCTGCACTCAGGGCAGTTTTGCCGCAGGCGCTGATGAGGACATTGGCTACAAAGTCTGCAGCCCCATTTGAGGCGGCCGTGCGGACAAGCGTTGCACTCCTTGCACGCCGACATGATCAAACCATGCTTGCAGCATCCACGGCACAGCTTACAGGCGTCTCGGAGCACTCCATGGTCACAGCCCGAGCAAATGCGGCAGTGCCTGGCGTGGCATGGCTTTCAACACCGAAAAACGACATGAGTTCTCTTGGGATATAACATATATAGCAACCATATAGCTATGGAAAATCACTGTGTTTGATACGTAGACGTAGATCATCGAAATGGGCAACTTTCCACAGCTATATTCGCTATATTTCACTATCCGAGGGCAAGTTCTCTGGTTCAATGCCTTGAAAACAGAGGACCACAATGCACCAAACATCCAAGCACCGAAACCAACGGTGGAGAACCAGATGAGAACCAGTGAACAAAACAACCAAAGACGTTCCCATCTCTCATGGCATCTCACATCTCAAACTAAGTCAGGCGCCGCACAAATTGCCCATGTGGACACTTCTCTCTACACTCGGGGCAGCGGAAGCGAAGTTTGCCATGTTCGCAGCCGTGGCACTGCGCGCAGTTTCTTTCGCGAAGGCCATGATGACATCGTGCCAACCTCAGTGGACTTGGACATCGACGCTGTATGATAGACTCAGACCCATTCCCATATCTAACCTGGTTGGTGGTTTCAACCCATCTGAAAAATATTAGTCAATCGGAAGGATTATCCAATATATATATATATATTCTGGAAAAAATGCTTGAAACCACCAACCAGTAACCTTCGGAAGGTGATCTTTGAAGCTCCAAAATGTGACCTTTATAAGGGATGCATGGTACATATCCCAATCCTTTTGGTTGGAAAGCTCAAATCCGTCACCACACAAAAGATCTCTCAACTAAGTTGTACCAGTACATGATGAATGGGATATCATTGTTTATCACTCTTTATGAATCTTTATGATGATATGGATATTAGACTTCTTAAAACACCCTCCAGTAGATTAACATAGACCCCTGGCAGATAGAGGCTTTGGAAAATGATTTTCCAGGTCTATGGAGAATTTACATTACTTTAACAGAGGGTATATAATTGTACAACATTCTCCAACCTTCATTTGCAATCGGGTCTTGGCTCCATCATGCTCCATCTAAACGATCAAGATTCGTCCACGGAACCATTTCACTCGTTTGATTTTTGGTCTCTCGCCTCGCTTTACCATGGCTATGTGGCTGTAGCTCTTCCTCGGCGCCATGCAAAACGATAACCGTTTCTCTGACAATATCCCACAGGTTGATTCACATGTTATCACCATTTTCTCCACTAAGACTGCAGTTTGGGTGCTATACCAGGCTATACCAGGCTACCTCATTCTCAGACTGACATACTTATCCACTATCCCATTCTTCTTCGAACCAATCTGGAAAAAACAGCTAAAAAAGGAAACCTTCACTAAACTCCAGCCCGTTTCTTCTCCTTCTTCTGTTTTTTCACCTTCCCAAAGCGTTTTCGATCGCTCCAACGGTGTGGGCACATGGCAAAGCGTTTCCACTTGGCTCCGCCTGTTGCATCCAGCAGCGGCTGGCAGTCGGGACACACCCGGCCACTGTGCGTCCGCGGCCGTTTGGCTGGGCGGGCGACAAGTTCCTCCCACAGATCCTCCATGGGACCGGCGCCGCACCATGGTGCCGTGCGAGTGTCTGGAAAGATCTGAAGAGAAACTGTCAAGTTGAGATGGTTGTTTCTGTGATGATCCATGTGCACCGAAAAACACCAGTTCCTGGAAGTTTGACGCTAAAAAAGACAAGTCTAAGAAGTCTGCAGTGTGATTACCGACCTGTTGTATCTTGAATCTGGGGAGCAGCTGGTTGCTTCTTTGGTTGTTTATGGCCTGGAAGCTCTCCCCCTTTAGGGCTATGACTAAGCTGCTTGGGCCTTTGTACCTGAGGCACAATCATAGTCCTCTCAAGATGTGCAATCCATCCTCATGGCCTCATGGTGTGCCATGTGATTCGGTTCTTTGGAGACATGATTGTAACTCTTCATCTTTCCAAGTGCAGAAACAAGTTTGAACATCCAAGCCCGGCCCTCCCCCACAACCTCCGACGCATATTCTCGGAACTCCGAAAGAACTTGGTCGATGTTCCTCTCAGAAGCCAACTGGACCTCTAGCTGAAGTGTTAGTTGGGTGGTGCTCAGATCACGGAGGACTGTATGACAATCCCCAATATCCTGAATAGTGTAACCACATATACATATACATATACATATACATATACATATACATATACATATACATATATATATATACGTATATGTAGATAGAGAGAGAGAGAGATAGATAGATAGATAGATAGATAAATAGATAGATAGATAGATGGGTTTGTTGTATATACCCTAAAATGATGATTAACCACCATTGTGAAAATCTGCCATTTTGATGTATTCCCCATTTTTCCACCAGACCCACATTCTCCAAATCACTGGCGAAGCTGCTTAAGCTGCTTGGTGCTTCACCCCAGTTGGTCGGTGGATAGTCCCAGCTATAACTGGACTAACCCGATTTAACCTATTAATTTACAAATAGGGTTACAAGCCGCTTATGGACTGGGGTGAGCCACCAAGTGTACTTACACAACTTGCTTCCACCATCCTCACTTGGGGTCAACTCGGGCCCCAACCATGACTGCTATCTTCTCCAGCTTCACATAGAGGGGATCGTTGTACTTGCAGACGAAATATCTCACATCGGTCTGAAGCATGTTGGGCTGCTTCTGGACAATCAGGTTGATGTTGCGCATCACTACCTGATGAGTCACATCCAATTTCTCCATGCTGCAAGATGCAACTAACATAGACCCGGGCAAGCCGGCGGCGGAAGTTTCCCAAGAATAAATGACCTATAGTTCGACGCCAGCCTGTCCCGACTGTGTCCTTCCCTCGACAAGCGGCTTCTTTTTTCAACGAGAGACGAAGCAAAGTCTTCACACTCCACACTTGGCACTCCACACTTCACACTGCACTCTTCGCACTCCAAACTTCACACTCCACAGTCCACACTTCACACTTCACAGTCCACACTTCACACTTCTCCTTCTCACTGCTTCCTTCACACTCCAAACTTCACACTCCACACTTCACACTTCGCACTTCACACTCCACACTTCACACTTCACACTTCGCAGTCCACACTTCACACTTCTCACTTCTCACTGCTTCCTTCACATTCCAAACTTCACACTTCTCACTTCGCACTTCACACTTCACACTTCACAGTCCACACTTCACACTTCTCACTTCTCACTTCACACTTCACACTCCAAACCTCACACTTCACATTTCACAGTCCACACTTCACACTTCTCACTTCTCACTGCTTCCTTCACACTCCAAACTTCACACTTCACACTTCTCACTTCGCACTTCACACTCCACACTTCACACTTCACAGTCCACACTTCACACTTCTCACTTCTCACTGCTTCCTTCACACTCCAAACTTCACACTCCAAACTTCACACTTCGCACTTCACACTCCACACTTCACACTTCCCGCTTCACAGTCCACACTTCACACTTCTCACTTCTCACTGCTTCCTTCACACTCCAAACTTCACACTCCAAACTTCACACTTCTCACTTCGCACTTCACACTCCACACTTCACAGTCCACACTTCACACTTCTCACTTCTCACTGCTTCCTTCCCACTCCAAACTTCACACTCCAAACTTCACACTTCTCACTCCACACTTCACTCACACTTCACACTTCTCACTTCTCACTGCTTCCTTCACACTCCAAACTTCACACTTCACACTTCTCACTTCGCACTTCACACTCCACATTTCACACTTCACACTTCACAGTCCACACTTCACACTTCTCACTGCTTCCTTCACACTCCAAACTTCACGCTTCACACTCCACACTTCACACTGCACTCTTTTGCACTCCAAACTTCTCACTCCACACTTCACAGCCCACACTTCACACTTCTCACTTCTCACTGTTTCCTTCACACTCCAAACTCCACACTTCACACTGCACTCTTCACGCCCCACACATTTCACACTGCACTCTTCACACTCCACATTTCATCTCATCTGAGCTCTTCTCACCTTATCCCACCTCATCTCTTCTCATCTCGTCCCTTCTCATATGTCATCTATTAAGCTTTCATTAACCAATTCCCAGCACTACTACGAATCACTGTCGCACCCTTGATGCACCCACTCCAATGCGATTTACGAAGTCCAGCTGCAAGAGACAATAGTATTGCGCATGCAGCCGCGGCACCAAGCAACCTTGACGCAGCCATTCCAATGCGATCTGCGGAGACTGAGTTGCAAAACACAAGAGAACTACGCGCAATGGCGTCGGAAATTGTAGCTCCAAAACCGGATCTCGACGCCAGAGCGAAAAAAAGACGATTTTGAAGCACTTTTTAAAAGATTTTTAGAAGGAAAATCACTAGCGCCAAAATGGAGAAAATCTGCTGACAAATCACTGTCGCAGCCTTCATGCAGCCACTCCAATACGATTTACGAAGTCCAGCTGCAAAAGACAATAGTATTACGCATGCAGCCACAGCATGAAGCAACCTTGACGCAGCCATTCCAATGCGATCTGCGGGAACTGAGTTGCAAAACACAATAGAACTACGCGCAACGGCGTCGGAAATTGTAGCTCCAAAACCGGATCTCGACGCCAGAGCGAAAAAAAGACGATTTTGAAGCACTTTTTTAAAAGGATTTTTAGAAGGAAAATCACTAGCGCCAAAATGGAGAAAATCTGCTGACAAATCACTGTGGCAGCCTTCATGCAGCCACTCCAATACGATTTACGAAGTCCAGCTGCAAAAGACAATAGTAGTACGAATGCAGCCACAGCACGAAGCAACCTTGACGCAGCCATTACAATGCGATCTGCAGAGACTGAGTTGCAAAGCACGATAGAACTACGCGCAACGGCGTCGGAAATTGTAGCTCCAAAACCGGATCTCGACGCCAGAGCGAAAAAAAGACGATTTTGAAGCACTTTTTAAAAGGATTTTTAGAAGGAAAATCACTAGCGCCAAAATGGAGAAAAAAACGCATTTCGTGCGAGACTTCCTTCAAAACTCCATCGGCAACTCATCCACAAGCACCACTTGCAATCCCATTTACATTGCGGGAAGGATCCTACAGTTGCAAATCACAATGGAATTCCATCGGCAACTCATCCAGCAGCACCACTTGCAATCCCATTTACATTGCGGGAAGGATCCTACAGTTGTAAATCACAATGGAATTCCATCGGCAACTCATCCAGCAGCACCACTTGCAATCCCATTTACATTGCGGGAACGATCCTACAGTTGCAAATCACAATGGAATTCCATCGGCAACTCATCCACCAGCAACACTTGCAATCCCATTTACATTGCGGGAAGGATCCTGCAGTTGCAAATCACAATGGAATTCCATCGGCAACTCATCCACCAGCACCACTTGCAATCCCATTTACATTGCGGGAACGATCCTACAGTTGCAAATCACAATGGAATTCTGTCGGCCGCACATGGACGAAACACAGTTGAAACCCCATTTACAATGCGGAACCGATCCGAGCATGATCCGCCCATGATCCGAGCATGATCCGACCACACACGAGACCGTCTCGCAACCGTCGCCACGCAGAGGTAGATCATCGAGGGTCGGGGCGACTTTGTA
>CAMXCT020000534.1:27500-63533 GCA_947184155.2 Cladocopium goreaui | reverse complement strand
ATCATAGCAGTTTGGAATTGTTTCAGCAACCTTTGAGGAAAGGTTGTGGATTGGAAACCTGGAATCGAGTTTCCCAGTTGAGACATCGGCTCAAGGGAGTGGTGTCAAATGTTCCGAAGCGAACTGAACTGCAGTGTCACCTAGGGCACTTGAAACAGTAGCCACACTGGGTCTTCTTTCCTTTGTTTGTGGGCTGTGGCCGTGTGCCTGCCCTGGTTCCTGTTGACCTGTTCCGTTGTGTGTGGCGTCTGGAGAGAAAAGAAGGAGTCTGACGTGCACTTAGGAGTCAGGGTGGAACAAGTTCCTTTATTTTGACATTGCAGAGAAGTAAGTAACTGCGGAGCCGCAACCACAGTAGGTGTTTGCGTCTGGCGTAGTGAAATAATGAAAGCGTTGATTTGGGTACACGAGAGGTGTACTTGGGTTTACGTTTTTCACAGGAAAGCCAACTGAAAAGGCTGGGACTTGGTTACAGGAGCTATGGCGTTCTTCACCCAGCTGCTGTTGCCTCTTGCTTGGGTCTGCAGCGCTGCCCACGGAAATCGAATCTCTGGGTGTTACAGATGCTATGAGGAGCATGACGAGCGTGAGCATGAGCAGCCAAGGTTAAGAAGTTCCGACACCAGCACAGCATGAGCATGGTCGGCCCCTGCCAGACCCTCTTGTCGAGGCTAGCGAACAGGACACCTGATGTCACAGACTGAGCAAGGACGGTTCTTTGACTTATAGGGCACCTGATATCATTGACCACGGAGCAAGGACGGTCCTCTGCTGTCTCTGTTATCTCTTCTCCCTCCGCCGCATGTTGCATGTTACTTTTTAGTGGCCGCCGTCTTTGTGCAATCACTAAAATTTTCTAAGTTTGGTTTTCAAGGGCTTTCGGTATGTATATCCACGTGAAACATTTTCCTCGCGATTGAAATGATCCATATGTAGTGGCATGAACCATGAATTTGGATGGCATGTGCAACTCGCGACTCAGAACCTGATCCAACCATATTTACGAGCGAGGATCCATGCCGCAGGGGAAGAGAGAACTAATCCTGTCTCCTTTGCGATTGAGAACAGCTGGAATGACACTCTCCGAGCAACACTACCTTGAATATACTACACGGAGTTTGACGTAGCGACCCTCCCCTTCCCCCTGCGGTTGGTCCCTTGTGGCGTTCTGGCCCAGTTTTTACGCTGGTCCCTTCCTCTGGGTATCTGGTTGCTTTTGGTGACGGCCTGGTTGCCTTGCCTTACTGCTAAGGGTATTGTTGTGCTCTGTCGTCCTCACTTATTTTGTCTTCTGGCAGCAAAGGCCTTTGGCCCTGTGTGGGGTTTGTTTTACCCTCTACACCATGATGCATGTGTTGTTAGGGTGCTTAGTATTACCACGCTGAGGTATTCATCTGTGATGATCCAGGTCCCCCATTGGACACCGCTAAGCTACACTTTTGCTATTCTTGGCAGTAAGTGCGGCATACTCCGCCCCTGTCCTCTTCTGCCTTCCCGGCGCCCTCTCTCTCGCTCCTGTTGTGGTTGTGTCGTGGTTTGCTGCTCTTTGGTGCCTTCCGTTTCTTCATGCAATCTCCCCTGCCCTCACTTAGGCGCTTGACGTCTGGAGCTTAGATTGGTGCGAGAGTGCTTTTTGATTAGTTTGGGGTGCCTTAGTTGATTGTGGTTACTGTTTGAGTGGCAAGGAAACAGCAATTTTCACTAAGTTGACTAAGGACTGGATTCTTTTGGCGCCCCCTAGGGCCCCTGTTTTTGCCCCTCTTCCTTTGCTTTGCCCTCCTCCAGGCGACCCGATGGCTCAGTTGGTATTGCATTAATCTTGCATTAGTCTTGCCAGCGCTGACAGACTACCGGTGGTGGTTCGAATCCCTGCTGGTCCACTCGGGAGTCTCAAGTGCGACCCGCCGAAAGGCAACGGGCGCCGACCAAAAAAAAAAAATTGCTTTGCCCTCCTCCGGCGGATGTTTCTACCTGAATTCGTTTGTCTCATCTGAGTTTGTACTGGGTGTCCTTTGTCCGGTGGCTCTGCGTGGTTGGTTGTGTCTATCTGAGAGGGGCGGTAGGTAGCCGGCCGAAGCCATGGACCAGGCTGCGCTGCAGTGAGTCTCACTGGAGCAATCCAGTGGTGCTCCCTGTAGGACAGCCTCGGGCGCCCGCGAGCAGCACAAGTCTGCCTACATGGTTCGTCAGTTGGTGGACGGGACTTGGTGACTCTGCAGCCTGCCTACTCTGTGGGTGAGTAGTGGTACGGGTTTGGATGCACTACATTCGTCTACTTTGCATACTGCAATGCACTGCAGGTCTTTCAGGGACGATGACATCCTGAAATGTCTTGAACAGTTCTGCGGTTGGCACGTTTAGCGAACCTGCAACAACTAGAGCTACGTTGCCGAATGTAAAGTTGGTATGGCGAAACTGTTGTTTGCAGTCATGTCAATCTTCGGCTTTCTTTTGCTGTCCGAGCGTGGAGTCATCGCATTGTCTGGCTTCATGCTATCTGCACGACTGAAGATATTTTTGCATGCTTTTCATCTTTGCGAGCGTTGCCTATAGCTGAGGAGTATCACTGGCGGAGCTCAATCACTTTGCAGGTTTACATTTCTCCCCTATGAAATTAGGGGCCCTGCGCTACATGATCTGCGATAACTGTATGGAAGTTTTTCACTGGCTTGCGAAGCTTCCTGTGCGCCACTACCGTCCGCCCCCCTACTGGGGGGGTACCTGGCACAGTGACCACCACGACATTCTTGCTCACGGAGAATATATGATAGTGATTCTGTCCATGGAGGCCTTCTGGACAAGCTGATCTGAGAGGACGCTGAGAGAGGCGCAGTTGTAGCCCCGTGCTCATGTACAGCTTCGGCACATCTATGCCAAGGTAGACAGGCAAACTGCTTAGGCCTTCATGTCTTCTTGAATGTCGTGGTTCTTAATTCATTTTCGCATGTTTTTGAGAGTGATGCAGTGGTCAAACCACTGTGTCCTTTGGCAAATCTTTTTGGTGGGTGTTTTTTGTTTGGGCTCCGGCCCCTTTTGTGTGTCTGGTTTGTTGTTTCTCTTGACGAAACGCAAGTCTGGCTGGGGGATTTGCGGGTCGTCTGGCTGGTTTGTGTGTTGTTTGGTTTGTTGTGATTTGCCTGCATTTCCGGACCCTTTTGGTCCTTGTACAAATTGGCGTTTTACTGCTTATGCTCATGTAAGGACCGAGCCACAGTGCGACATCGGCCATACTCGAGGAAAAAAAAAATCTTCAAGAAATGAGATGGACTTTACCTCGATCAAAGAAGACAGACTCTGACAGACTGCAATTGCTAAGTCTCTGCTGTCTCTGCCCCTGGTGCAGCCAAACCACGGTTCGGGGGAACTTGATAAAGCTGTTGGTGATGCCCAAATAGTATCCTTTGTCGTTCAAAATGCAAAGGGTCAGCAGAAAGGCCTCAGAAAAGAAAGTCATATCGCCTTAGTCACAAAAGATCAAACATAAGCGAATCATTGAGTCACCGGCTACCGGCACTGTAAGGCTCCTCTGCACAGAATCACGTGAAGAATCTTGGAACAAGTCAGAGCTCTGTCAAGACAACAAGAGAATGGGCAAATGAAATCCACTGTGAAAAAAAATTGTAGCGAAAGGTCTTCAAGAAGTGGAAGTGGAGTTCCCATGGAAATATCAGAACTTGCTTTACCGGCGTAAATCACAGTGTTTCACCGTGGCTATGACCTCTACACAAACTGCTGTCCTTCTCAACACTTTCGCTGAGGTAATTGCAGTTGAGACCAAACTCCTGATACCTCAGACATCGCCGCGTCAAGCTTTGACCCATTTTAACCCATTCAGATCATGAATCATCACCACCCTGCGTTTTGCTCTTCCGTGTGGCAAGCCCAAACTGATTCGATGTCACAACATGTCGCACTTTCTCCATGTCCCATTCGCCTCTTTTAATCTAGGTTGATGTCTCTGAGGTTTCATGCTTGGCGTTCTATCAATAATTAAATCAAAACTATAGATCTCACAGAGATAACATTTGAGAAACTGTCGAAAATCAAGTGAGACGAATGCTACATCAGCTTCAGGCTAGCGGTTCCTAGCGGTTCAGGAGGGCTGGACATGGCTGGGCTAAAGCCTCTCAGCGAAAATGGTGATCCCGCGATCTCATGCTCTGTACAAGCGCCGACATGCGCCGGCGACAGTGCCGACTTCAATTCGTGCGACTCAAAGTCGGCTGTCAGTTAGTGCAAAGGCGAATCCTCAGAACAGAAACGAACAGCGACATTGCAACCTGCAGAGCTGCGCGTCAATGCCTGCAATTACGCGTCTGCGCTAAAACAAGGTGGGCCAGAGAACCCAAAAGCAAGACGGCACACATCACACATTTTGTAATATTTTGTGGTGTGGGCAGCTGTGCTCTGCGCGAAATCGACGCAATATGTTTATGGAGACATCGTGAACACTGATGGCATCAGGGGCCACAATTCGCCACAGCATGCTGCCTCAGCTACATCTGCATTTTTTAGTCGCTATTTATGCTTGGGTTTTCGTTTAGCTTGCTTCGCCGCGTGGGGGATCCAGGCCGAAGCAGCTCCTCTGTGTAACGACTTCTCTGTGCAAAAGCTCATCTGTGTAAAGATTTCTCTGGGTAAAAGACTTCTCTGTGTAAAAGTTTCTGTGTGTACAAGTTTCTCTGTGTAAGAGCTACTCTGTGTAAAAGTTTCTGTGTTGAGAGTTTCTTGAAAAGAAACTCGATTTTATTTCCTCACGCAACTTTCGTTTTTGTTTGCGTTTTGTTTTTTGGACAAACCAAAGAAACAACAACCAAACAAAAACTTAAACACATGAGCACATATAAATGGCAACAATTGTTCAACTTACAACGTGTTGCGTTTTCACTCAAGGGTAGGGAGGGCGGGTTGTCCCAAAATTTTGACAAAAGACTTGTCAAATGGAAACTTCGTGTTGTCTCCTGAGAAACGCAGCAGTGGAAATACAGAGGATGCAACGGGTGCTCTATTAGAAGGGTACGAAGTTGTCGGAGATTCTAGGCTGCTCACTGGACAGGAACAAACAGATGCTGGACAGTCATGTGACAATGGATTTGCAGATGTTTCGCAGAGTTTGGATTTTTCTCTAGGCATGCATGGAAATCACTGACGACCTTTTTGGAGACGGAAATGATGAAGATCTTTGCAATGCAGTTGAGTACGAAGAGAGCGTTTCTTTTGAACCATCTCTGGCTAGGTCTTCAGAACTTGGTGATGAGTTTCATGGCACTTTCCCTGAAACGTTTGAAACGAAACCAAACCCTGAAGTTTTTGACACTGCAACAGCTGTCGAAGTTGCTTCGCGTTCAATTCCTGTGGAGACCTTGGAGCCTATTTGGGAGCAAGGGATTTGGGGCGTCATTTTTGGCAATAAGCAGCTTATTGATGTTTACAAGCCTTTTGGAAGTTCATTGAAGAGACCAGTCGACACATCAATTGTGCAAGGTAGCAGTGGTAGCTCAGAACCTTCTTCAACAAGGGCAAAGACTGGGATTCATTCTGACCTATCGTATCACGATGTTGTTCAGGACAAAATGGACATTCCATGGCAGGAACAGCCTGATGCTGATCTTCAGAGCTCAGTCAAGTTCTGGCTTGCGCTTGTAAACAGATGGGACACAACTTGCAGTCTGGTTGGAAGCATGTTACAGTTGGCAGTAACTACCAGGGTATTTGGAATGTTTGCACATCTGTTTGCTGGAAGGTCACCTGTCACTATACGGAAGAGGGGCTACAGCATCATGCGGCTGTGTGACTACCTCGAGAACAAGGGGAGCGTCTTTCCGTGCAGTGAGGTCGAATTTTATGATTTTCTTTGCAGTGAACAGTCTTCCAATGCCCCACAGTCAAGACTCAAAGGGTACATGCAATCCATGAACTTTGTGCTTCATGTGATGTCAGTCCATGAAGTGGAACCTTTGACCAGGAGTGCAAGGTGCAAAGGAGCCTGCTTAGGTGAGTTTCTAAAAGAAAGGATCCAGGCATCTCCTCTCAAGGTATGTGAACTCAGGCGCATCCATGAGCTGCTCTACACTTGTGAGGACCTGTGGGTATGTTTGTTCTGCGGTGCACTACTCATGGCAGTATACTGTAGAGCACGGTGGGGAGATCTCATGCGTGCAGAGAGTGTGTTGTTGACTGTGATCGCCACGGGAAGTTGCAGTTCCTTGAGGCGAGGACGGGACGCCATAAGACAATGAAATCACAGATGCATCGTCACCAATTCTTGCCAATGGTGGCACCATGTCATGGAGTGGATGGCAGGGATTGGGGTTCAGTCTGGATCAAAGTTCGAGACACCATGAAACTGGAATGGCCACCCAAGGGACTCATCATGCCTGCACCTGGACTTCAAGGCCAGGCCACCAGTAGGCCATTGGAGACGCAAGAGTGTGCAGCTTGGCTGAGGAAATTGGTTGGGGGCCCAGATGATCCAGCTGGAAGACGCATTTCTAGCCATTCATTGAAATCAACATTCCTTTCACATGCTGCAAAGCGTGGCATTGGCATCTCTGAACGATTGCAGCTTGGTTATCACACAAGCAAGTTCGAGATGGGCATGGTTTACAGTCGTGATGGTGCAGCCGCTAGCTTTTTGGTGCTTGAGAATTTGATCAGGGACATTTCTTCTGGTCTTTTTGGCCCAGACGACACTAGGAGTGGTAGAGTCAAGCCGTTGGATCAGCCACCAAAACCTGCAGGAGATGGTGACGTGATTGACATCAAGGACGAGCCGGAGGTTCTCGAGGTGTCCAGTGCTGAGAGCGGTTCTGAATCAGATTCAACTTCTAGTGAAGAGGAGAGACCAAAGTGCGTCAAACATTCACCTGTGTTTCAACCTGCTGCTGCACCACCTGGTTTTTCGATGTGGCAGCATCGGAAACTCAAGACGCTGCACCTGATGGCAGTGGAGAACAGTAGGGTGTTTGCATGCGGCAGGAACGCCGGGGCCTTACATGAGAAACTAGGCAAAGCCCCTGAATTTGATACTCCACTTTGTGGCCCCGGCTGTGTTTCAACAGATCAAGAGACTGAACATGTTTTCATTTGTTTCAAGTTTCATGCAGCCAACTGTGCCTCGAGAGTCTCCCGATTCATTTCGAAGCTTGTCGAAAGGCACAGTTGGCGTTTTCACCCGCCGTGACGGAGCGGCTCCTCCCTCAGGAGAAACTTTTGTGTGCAGTTGTTTTTAACTTGAAACATTTTCCAACATGTCAGTTCACTCTCATTTTGTGGTAAAGTTTTGGACGGAGTTGCATGTAGCTGATGTCTCATCCGATGCTTTGACACAGTGAAAAACGGCACGCTGATTGGACGTTGTGGAACTTGTGACAAGGCATGAGAGTCAGCAGTTGATGCAGTTGATGCAGTTGACATTTAAGAAGCTGTTTCGATTGTGCTTGAGATTCACAACAGAGTCTTGTGCTTGCGCTGCATGTTTTATCTCAGAAAACTCAAACTATAAATGTGTCAATTGAGTTGAGTTTATCACCAAAGATCCCAACGCCACGTCAGTTTCAGGCAGGTCTTACCAGCCATACCAGCCATGGGTCTCAGAGTCCACGGCCGAGGTGTGACGAGACGACTGGGTCCACGATACGGCCCCGGGTGAGCCACGATACGATGGCCACGATGGGCAGACACCAACTGAAGCTGGTGATTTCAACAGAAAGTTACCGAGCTGAGAAAGGGAGAAAGGTGCGATGAAGATTCCCCTTGAGAAGCAGAGAGAGGATCAGCCTCGGCTGGAATCTCCATGGAATCTCCATGGAATCTCCATGGGGGAATTAGACCAATTAGACCCAAGCCACGCTTTGCTTGACTTAGCCCAGATGCTTGAAAGCGGGGCGATCATGTGGCTTGCTCCTTCAAAATGCAGCAAGCGTGACGACGAGGTGCAGATGGTGCAGATGTCCCTGAAGGACTCGAAATCCTCAGTCCAGATAGAAAACTCTCAGCTCAGAGTTGGACCAAGCGTTGAGGTCATTGAGGCCGAGTGGAACTCCGAGCTCAAGTATCAACGGTGCATGATGCGGAGGGGATTGGCCTTTGACCAATGCCGTGTTCTCAGTTGGAACGTGCATCAGCATTGGGTTAACTACATGCTGAATTTGTTGAGCAGGCCTGTCAACCCAGGGTTCCAACAGATCAAGCTTGATCAGCAGGTCCGAGCCGATAGAGAGCTTTGGACACTACTTGCACAAGAGGTTTCGGCAAGCTTGAAGATGGACGGAAACGAGATTCCACTGGACAAGCACGTCACTAGACTTGCAACAGACCCAAGGGCCACCATGCTGCTGTTGCCGCTACCGGCGAACCAAAGAGTGACAGAAGCGCCTGACAAGCCCAGGCCAAATCCAAAGGCTGGCCCTGCGAAACCTGCTGCAAAGGTCTCTTCCAAGCGCAAGACCCGCGCAGAGCGAAGTTGCCCTGAAGAGCTGAAACAATACACTACAAAGGTTGCCGCAGGTCAGATTTGCTGGAACTACAACATGAAAGATGGTTGCCAACTGTCTACAAGTGGAAAGCCCGCAAAGTGCTCCCGTGGTTTGCACTTGTGCGCTTGCTGTCACAAAGCGGGGCACTCTTTAGTTGTTTGCCGAGAAGCAAAAAAGGGTTGACAAATCAGCCCCACTGGACCGCCTCTCAAGTTTCGTAACGAGAGGGAGGAAAGTTCAGGTGGGAGAGCAGAAAGTGGTGCACTTCCAATGCAGAGCGCTGGCAAAAGCCACCATGCACCTGATGTTTCCACCATCTCCAAAAAGGAGGACCTTATGTCAGATGGGGAGCCGCCTCAAGGCGATAACCCGCCAACTTTCACTGCAGAATCCGAGGAGGTGCGAAGCAGCAGCACTCGGAATCAATTCAATTGCAACAGAAATTTTTCTGGGATGTCTTTGGGAGATTTGTATATCATTGAAATTTGTGCTGGTTCAGCAAGGCTTTCCAGAGTCGCTCATGAATGTGGTTTCAGGACGATGGCCATCGACCACTCGGCTGCGAGAACATGTGGATTTCCAATTTGCGTTTTTGACTTGACGGATGCAGACGACCTGGAATCACTTATACGTTTCATAGAAGAGTCAGCTGACTCCATTCTGGGAATTTGGATTGCGCCTTCATGTGGAACATGCAGTCGAGCAAGGGAAAAGCGTTTGTTTTCTTTGGAAAAAGCAGGTGTTAAGACACCGATTCCCTTGAGGTCCACCGCACAGCCTGACCAACTTGATGGACTTAGTGGACTTAAACAAAATCAAAGTTGAGAAAGCCAACATGCTTTACGAATCAGTTTATGTTGTTTCTGCACTTGCGTGCTCATTGCACATCTTCCTGGCAATCGAGAACCCAACGAACTCGCACTACTGGAGCACCAGCCCCATGCAGAGGCTTTGCAGTGAGCATGAACATCACTACGTGACGTTTCATAACTGTGCACATGGCGGTGACCGAGATAAGTCCACCTCTCTGTGGGTGAACGATAGCTGGCTTGACTCCCTGGCGCTCCTATGTGACAAGAAACACCAGCACAAACCTTGGACCACCACCATGACCAATGGGAATGTGCGCTTTGCAACAGCAGAGGAAGCGGCATATCCCATACTGCTCTGTGAAAGAGTAATCCATTGCCTGCGTGACAAGGCATTGCAATTGGGTGCAACAGCGCCCGACACGCTCCTCGAGCAGGCGGAAGGGCCTGACCCTTCACCCCTTTCAAGACTGGTACTTGGAGCACTACCTCGAGGACACAAGGTCAAACCTTTGGTTGCAGAATTTGGCACATACATGAAGGTTTTTGCTGACCCACAGAAGCCCAAAGACCTTGATAAGCTTCTGGCAACACTTCCAAAAGGTGCCAAACCAGTCTCGCGCCACATTGTTACAGGGGGTGATCTCCAGGCTGATCGACAAGATGCCACGGCTGTTTTTCTCGATGTCGATGACAATTCAACAGTTGAAAAGATCCACATTGGGATCCCCAGTGAACCGGACGATTTTGTTCAGAGAGCAATTGCGGCAGGTCACCCGAGAAGCTTGGAACAGCACCTGGACCCGCATGTCAAGAGCATGATACATGCCAACTTTGTTGCAGACCCTTCCATAGTTGCGAAGAAACGAGCCGACTTCTTCAGGAAGTATGTCAAACGAGCGTCAGAACTGTCAAGACAAGAAGAGGAGCTCAGGAGCAAGATGCCCCAACATGTTTTGGAGCTGGTGGGCAACAAACGTTTGGTTCTATGGAAGGAGATCCTCAGTGACTACGGATATCCCGATGTCAACCTGATCGAAGACATTGCAGCTGGCTTCAAACTCAGTGGGTGGATGCCGAGGTCACACGTCTTCAAAACCAGGACAAAGAGGCCTTCAATGGCCTTGAGCACCTTGAAGGGCCTTGCAAAGGCTCTGAACACAGCCGCCCTTCGAAACATGGATGTCAGGCAAGACTCCGACTTAGAAGCCGCCACATGGCATGAAACTGAAGAGGAAGTTAGGAAAGGCTGGATATGGTTTGACGATGGCGAGCACAATGGTTCGCAAAGATTCGTTGGAAGGCGCTTCGGTATCAAACAATCCAACAAAATTCGAGTCATTGATGATTGCTCTTGTTGCGGGCTGAATTGGACAGTTGGTTTACATGAGAAATTCCAGTTGCAGTCCATTGACATATTGGCCTGCATCATAGCTGAAGCGTTCAGGAACACCGGGGATGGTCCTTTTCCTTCTGTTTTTGGAAGGTGCTACGACTTGAAAAGTGCGTACAAGCAATTTGCAGTTCATGGTTCTGACAGGGACCACCTTCGCATGGCTGTCCGGTCACCATTGGACGGCGCAGTCAGGCTGATAGGCTTCAACGCCTTACCTTTTGGGGCGATTGGAAGCGTTGCAGGTTTCCTACGGGTGAGTCTTGCTGTCTGGTTTATAGGCCTGGTGGCTCTTCAACTTTGCTGGACTGTGTTTTACGACGACTACAGTGTGCTGAGCCGAGAAGAATTGCTAAACAGCACTTCCTGGAGTGTCGAAACTTTACTGGACCTCTTGGGCCTGACGTTTGCGAAGGAAGGAAAGAAGTTCCTGCCTTTCAACAACAAGTTCAAGATGCTTGGCCTGGAGGTCAATCTGGAGGGTTGCAAAGACAACTCAATGAACATTGGACACACTGAAGAGCGTAGGTCAGAGCTTGTGGCCAAGATCAATGACATCTTGGCAGAAGGTTGGCTAGATGCAAAGGAAGCCGAAAGGCTACGTGGCCGAATGATTTTCTTCGAGTCTTATGCTTTTGGTCGGTTAGCCAACAGTGCGATAAAGAACATTGGAAGATTCTGCGTTGAAAGCTCGGGCAGGAAACGCCTTGACTCGTCAATTCAGGGCAGCCTTCTCCTTCTCAGAGACAGAGTTTTGGAAGCCCCTCCAGTGGTAATAGGCCGACCCCTTGGAGATACCTGGATCATCTTTACAGATGGAGCTTGCAATCCTGAGTGCAAAACTGGAAGCGTAGGAGGCCTGATACTATCCCCTCAGGGTCGTTGCCTGTCCTTCTTCAGTGACGTCGTGCCGGAGGACATAACTGTCGAGCTGTTCAAATTTTCCTGCAATCCAATTCACGAATTGGAACTGATGCCTGTTCTCATAGCTTGTTTGGAATGGGGGTCCCTTTACAAAGGGGCGCTCATAGTTTACTACATCGACAACGAGTCGGCAAGGATGGCCCTAGTGAAAGGGAGTGGAGAGACGCATTTTGCCTCCCACCTTATCAGTGACTTCGTCAGCCTAGAGGCTGAACTACAGCACAAGACCTGGTTCGGAAGATGCCCCAGTCACAGTAATCCATCAGATGGAGCAAGCAGACTCGATCTAACCTGGGTCGAAAGCAAGGGTGCCTGCCGAACCAATATCGATTGGGAGAGGCTAAGGCATCGCATTGGTCTAGGTGGGGAGATGCCGGAGATGCGATGACTACGCCCCATTTGCTGGATGAAAAAAGGCTGAGCATCTTTTTCGACTTGTCGAATGTCAGTTGTGCAATTTGTTTTATTTCTCAACTTGAAGTTTCCGAATTTTTCGGCGAAGAGACAATCTGATCTTTCGTCGTTTCATCATCACACCAAATGTGGCGCGGAGTTTGTTTTCACACGCGTACACATACATGTGCGTAGATATGATTTTAGTTTATAACATATACGACGCGTTCTCGTATGCGCGCTAGCGATACGTGCGGTCATAACTCTTGTGCTATGTGTTTTGCATTTGTGGAGTTGGAAATAAGTTGAGAGTTTCTTGAAAAGAAACTCGATTTTATTTCCTCACGCAACTTTCGTTTTTGTTTGCGTTTTGTTTTTTGGACAAACCAAAGAAACAACAACCAAACAAAAACTTAAACACATGAGCACATATAAATGGCAACAATTGTTCAACTTACAACGTGTTGCGTTTTCACTCAAGGGTAGGGAGGGCGGGTTGTCCCAAAATTTTGACAAAAGACTTGTCCCACCCAACACACGGTGTTTCCCACCCTGTCTTTTGTAGCCTATCCCCGAGCCTAAGATGCCGGAGATGCGATGACTACGCCCCATCTGCTGGATGAAAAAAGGCTGAGCATCTTTTTCGACTTGTCGAATGTCAGTTGTGCAATTTGTTTTATTTCTCAACTTGAAGTTTCCGAATTTTTCGGCGAAGAGACAATCTGATCTTTCGTCGTTTCATCATCACACCAAATGTGGCGCGGAGTTTGTTTTCACACGCGTACACATACATGTGCGTAGATATGATTTTAGTTTATAACATATACGACGCGTTCTCGTATGCGCGCTAGCGATACGTGCGGTCATAACTCTTGTGCTATGTGTTTTGCATTTGTGGAGTTGGAAATAAGCGTAAAGGCTTCTGTGTGTAAGCGTGTCTGATTGTAAAGACTCCTCAGTTGTTTAAACGCCTCTGTGTGTAAAAGCTTCTGCGTGTAAAAGCTCCTCTGTGTAAAGGCTAATTGTGTAAAAGCTTCTGTGTGTAAAATCTCCTCTGCGTACAGACTTCTCTGTGTGAAAGCTCCTCTGTGTAAAGATTTCTCTGCGTAAAAGACTTCTCTGTGTAAAAGCCTCTGTGTGTACAAGTTTCTCTGTGTAAGAGCTACTCTGTGTAAAAGCTTCTGTGCGGAAAGGCTTCTGTGTGTAAGCATGTCTGTGTGTAAAGACTCTTCTGTTTAAACGCCTCTGTGTGTAACAGCTTCTGCGTGTAAAAATCTCCTCTGCGTAAAGGCTACTGGTGTAAAAACTTCTGTCTATAAAAGTTTCTGTGTGTAAAATCTCCTCTGTGTAAAGACTTCTCTGCCTAAAAGACTTCTCTGTGTAAAAGCTCCTGTGTGTAAAGGCGGCTACGTATTTTTCCCGGGTTTTTTTTTCAGACCCCCCAGGGAATTTTATTCAGAAACCTGTCCTCACAGGTATTGGCAGGAAGCAAGCAAGCAAGCAAGCAAGCAAGCCAGCCAGCCAGCCAGCCAGGCAAGCAAACAAGCAAGCAAGCAAGCACGCAAGCAGCAGCCAGCAAGCAAAAGAGGACAGCAAGCAAGCAAACAAGCAAGCAAGGAAGGGAGGAAGGGAGGCCAGCAAGCAGGCATAATCCAACCCGAAATAAACACATTAAACCTACCCGAAATAGACCTTGAGCCATCTGAAATGTTGAAATCAATTCTCACTAAACTTTAAACCAGCCCCAAACAACTCCGTGAACCAACCTTAAATAGACCCAAACAAACCCTAATCTAACCCTAAACAAACCCTGAACGTACCCCTAAGAAACAGTAGACCAAACATAAATAGACGCTACCAAGCCTAAATAATCCATAAACCATATTTTTCACAAACAAACCTTGAATAATTTCAATCCAGCCCCAAGTAAACCATAAACCTACACCAAGCTAACACCAAACATAAACCCATGGAAAAAACAAACAACTTTAAAACAAACCCTGAATCAATCTCAAGTCAACGCTTTAAATAAACACGTTAAACCTACCCTAAAATAAATCCCAGGCCATCCGCAAATAGACAAGCTGAACCAGCCATCAATAAGCACCTTAAACCAACCATAGTTAGACCCGAAACCAACTCTCAAAAGGTTACTTAAATCCATAAATCAACTTTAAACCACAAACCACCCGTAAGTAAACATCCTAAACGAAGCCTAAATCAAATTTAAGCCACCCTTCAATGAATACCCTGACCCCCTAGAAAACAGTACAACAAAACCCTACAGAAACACTTGAAATTTTCAAACCAATTCTACATAAACCTGAAGCCAGCCCCACATAACCCGTCATCCAACTTTAAATAGACCCTAACCTAAACAAACCCTAAATATACCCTGAACGTACCCGAAAGAAACAGCACAAACCAAATTGAAATACCCTCACAAATTTAGATAATCCATAAACCAACTCTAAATAAACGACCAAACATCCTCAACAAGTTTACACCAGATCAAACCTCAAATAAACACCCTAAACCAACCCGAAATAAACCTAAGCCAAATTTTAAGTAAACCCTAAACCAACCCTGAATCAACATTCAAAACTAACCTTAGGTAAACACTTTAAAACCAACCATAGATAAAACAACAAAATACCTAGAATCTTGAAACCGACAGTGAATAAATTTCAAAGCAACCCTACATAACCAAACAAACAATCTTAAATAATTTTTTTAAACGAACCTAAATAAATCACAAATTTACAGCAAATAAACCCAAACAAACCCTAAATAAGCTTCAAATCTATCCAAAAACAAACAAACCTTAAATCAACCCGAAGCCAACCCTAAAGAAACCTTCAACCAACCCCAAGCAAACCTTAAACCAACCCCAAATAACCCCCAAAACCAACAAGAAAGAACACCAGAAACCAAACCTGGTTCAAACAAACCTTAAACCACCCCCAAATAGCCCCCCAAACCAACAAGAAAGAACACCAGAAACCAAACCTGGTTCAAACAAGCCTTAAACCAACCCTAAATAAACACCAAACGCACTGGAAATGAAAGATAATCAAACCCTGAATGAACCTTAAATCTGGCACATGCATCGGGAGATTCTCCCAGAATAGGCTGAGACGAGAGCATGTTCCTGCTCGAAAGGTTTTGCGCAGCCTCCTGCAGGTTGGTGGTGTCTTCTGTGGTAGAGCAGAGTGCCTGAAAAAAAATCCCCTGCAAATCTGAAAAAAATTCCCGGGGGGAACCTGTACCCTGTAAAAGCTCCTCTGCGTACAGGTTTGTTCGTGTAAAAGTTTTTTTGTGTAAAGTCTTCTGTGTGTAAAAGCTTCTGTGTGTAAACGTTTCTTTGTGTAAAAGCATCTGTGTGTAAAATCTCCTCTGTGTAAAGACTTCTCTGTGTGAAAGCTCCTCTGTGTAAAGATTTCTCTGCCTAAAAGACTTCTCTGTGTAAAAGCTTCTGTGTGCAAACGTATCTTTGTGTAAAAGTCTCTGTGTGTAAAAGCTCTTATGTGTAGAGACATCTCTGTGTAAACGCATCTGTGTGTAAAGGCTCCCCTGTGTAAAGACTTCTCCGTGTCAAAGCGTCTCTATGCAAAAGATGCTGTGTGTAAACTCGTCTGTGTGAAAAAAACTTCTCTGTGTAAAGCCTCCTCTGTGAAAGAGTTTCTGTGCGCCGTAAAGGCGTCTGTGTGTAAAGCCTTCTGTGGGTACACGCTCTGTGTGTAAAAGCTTCTGTGTGTAAAAGCTCCTCTATGTACAGGCTTCTCTGTGTAAAAGTTCCTCTGTGTAAAGCTTTCTCTGCGTAAAAGACTTCTCTGTGTAAAAGCTTCTGTGTGTACAAGCTTCTCTCTGTAAGAGCTACTCTGTGTAAAAGCTTCTGCGCGGAAAGGCTTCTGTTTGTAAGCGTGTCTGTGTGTAAAGACTCCTCTGTTTAAGCCCCTCTGCGTGTAAAAGCTTCTGCGTGTAAAAGCTCCTCTGTGTAAAAGCTAATTGTGTAAAAGCTTCTGTGTGTAAAATCTCCTCTGTGTAAAGACTTCTCCGTGTAAAAGCTCCTCTGTGTAAAGACTTCTCTGCCTAAAAGACTTCTCTGTGTAAAAGATTCTGTGTGTAAAAGCACCTGTGTGTAAAAGCTCCTCTGTGTACAGGTTTGTTTGTGCAAAAGCTTTTTTGTGTAAAAGCTTCTGTGTGTAAAAGCTTCTGTGTGTAAACGTTTCTTTGTGTAAAAGCTTCTGTGTGTAAAATCTCCTCTGTGTAAAGACTTCTCTGTGTGAAAGCTCCTCTGTGTAAAGATTTCTCTGCGTAAAAGACTTCTCTGTGTAAAAGCTTCTGTGTGTACAAGCTTCTCTGTGTACATGTTTGTGTGTGTAAAAAGCTTTCTTGTGCAAAAGTTTCTGTGTGCAAAAACTCCTCTGTGTAGAGACTTCTCTGTGTAAACGCGTCTGTGTGTAAAGGCTCCCCTGTGTAAAGGCTTCTCGGTGTCAAAGCTTCTCTGTGTAAAAGCTTCTGTGTGTAAAAGCTTTCCTGCGTAAACGATTCCTTGTGCAAAACATGCTGTGTGTAAACTCGTCTGTGTGAAAAAAACTTCTCCGTGTAAAGCCTCCTCTGTGTAAAAGTTTCTGCGCGCCGTAAAGGCGTCTGTGTGTAAAACCTTCTCTGTGTAAACGCGCTGTGTGTAAAAGCTTCTGTGTGTAAAAGCTCCTCTATGTACAGGCTTCTCTGTGTAAAAGTTCCTCTGTGTAAAGCTTTCTCTGCGTAAAAGACTTCTCTGTGTAAAAGCTTCTGTGTGTACAAGCTTCTCTCTGTAAGAGCTACTCTGTGTAAAAGCTTCTGCGCGTAAAGGCTTCTGTTTGTAAGCGTGTCTGTGTGTAAAGACTCCTCTGTTTAAGCCCCTCTGCGTGTAAAAGCTTCTGCGTGTAAAAGCTCCTCTGTGTAAAGGCTAATTGTGTAAAAGCTTCTGTGTGTAAAATCTCCTCTGTGTAAAGACTTCTCCGTGTAAAAGCTCCTCTGTGTAAAGACTTCTCTGCCTAAAAGACTTCTCTGTGTAAAAGATTCTGTGTGTAAAAGCACCTGTGTGTAAAAGCTCCTCTGTGTACAGGTTTGTTTGTGCAAAAGCTTTTTTGTGTAAAAGCTTCTGTGTGTAAAAGCTTCTGTGTGTAAACGTTTCTTTGTGTAAAAGCTTCTGTGTGTAAAATCTCCTCTGTGTAAAGACTTCTCTGTGTGAAAGCTCCTCTGTGTAAAGATTTCTCTGCGTAAAAGACTTCTCTGTGTAAAAGCTTCTGTGTGTACAAGCTTCTCTGTGTACATGTTTGTGTGTGTAAAAAGCTTTCTTGTGCAAAAGTTTCTGTGTGCAAAAACTCCTCTGTGTAGAGACTTCTCTGTGTAAACGCGTCTGTGTGTAAAGGCTCCCCTGTGTAAAGGCTTCTCGGTGTCAAAGCTTCTCTGTGTAAAAGCTTCTGTGTGTAAAAGCTTTCCTGCGTAAACGATTCCTTGTGCAAAACATGCTGTGTGTAAACTCGTCTGTGTGAAAAAAACTTCTCCGTGTAAAGCCTCCTCTGTGTAAAAGTTTCTGCGCGCCGTAAAGGCGTCTGTGTGTAAAACCTTCTCTGTGTAAACGCGCTGTGTGTAAAAGCTTCTGTGTGTAAAAGCTCCTCTATGTACAGGCTTCTCTGTGTAAAAGTTCCTCTGTGTAAAGCTTTCTCTGCGTAAAAGACTTCTCTGTGTAAAAGCTTCTGTGTGTACAAGCTTCTCTCTGTAAGAGCTACTCTGTGTAAAAGCTTCTGCGCGTAAAGGCTTCTGTTTGTAACGTGTCTGTGTGTAAAGACTCCTCTGTTCAAGCCCCTCTGTGTGTAAAAGCTTCTGCGTGTAAAAGCTCCTCTGTGTAAAGGCTAATTGTGTACAAGCTTCTGTGTGTAAAATCTCCTCTGTGTAAGTTGCGACTCAGCGTGCTGATGAAACTTTATTTTCCCTCTCCCTAAAAAGAAGCTGAGAGCAGCTTCTAGTAGGACTCCCTCTAGCGTCTGCGTGCGTTCTCCGCGTTTTCCTGCGCTGTGCATTTGGGTTGTGGTGATCTTGTGGTAGCTGCGGGTTCAACCATGAGTGGTTCCTTATTTTGTGTGTTTCTGTTTCAAAGGTGAAACTCTCAATCTGCAGCTACAACATGTCACTCTGACGTTTTTACAAGTGAACAGAGGTTCGGTTTTTTGTTGCACAGTGCGCAAGGATGACACACACAAACTACAATCTGAAATGTAATATGTTCTGTCAACCATCCACTGAATTCTATATTCGTGTGGCCTCTTCGTTTCAAGTAAGCGCCTCCAAAGGGAGGGAGGGTGGGTCCACTTATTTAGTGGTGTGTTTTCTCTTTTTGTGGCCATGGGGGTGACATGTTGAGATTGCAGTGGGACCCTGAGAGATACGACTACGTTAGTGAGCATCAACTGTGGTGTACAACGTGGTCAATTTGGGACCTTACTGAAAGAGGTGCATACGTTGAAGTGAGGTGTTTTGCATTTTTGGACCTTGGCTCATTGCAATTTTTGTGCTGGACTTGCTACGGTATTTATTTGGACAGTGGTGACATTTTGGAGAGATTGGATGAATACCGACAGTCAGAGGGAGCAGTTTGATGATGACAGCTTCCTGTCAATGGTCTCAGACCCTGTTGCGAGAGCCTCGGATGAAACTGCGGAAGACGTTTTGCAAAACTCAGATTACAATGAACCTGTCGTTGCACCTTTAGTGTCGGAACAAAGTTGTCCAGATGTTTCTCAACATGAACCTGGTTTGCATGGCTTGGAGGGTTCTCAGCATGACCTTGGTTTTCAAGACCTGGACGGTTGCAGCCTTCCACAACCTTTTCAGGGTGAACTTGCGGCTGAGACCTCAGATGCACCAGTTTCAAGAGCAGATTACAACAGAGCGTTGTTTGAAGCCCGCATGTCATCAATGAGTGATGTAGAGTTGAAAATGCCTTGGGAAACGGGAATCATGAAACAACTTTTTGACAGTGATGATGATTCTATTTTTCCGAAAGTTGTACCTGCAGTGCCACCAGATTACTTGATGCCTGTTGCAACAAGCGGTGCAGAGCCTTCAGAACCTCTGGGTATGTCAGGAAGGCCCGCGGCTGAGAGCTTGGTACATGCAGACGTCTCTATGCCGTTGTATTCATTTGCAATCAAAGTTGTGCCTGACAGAGATATGTTTTTGGAAGAAGCTGCATTGTGGGAAAAGGCGATTCACAAGTGGTTGCAGGTTTTTGACATTCTTGGATTCCCTGGCATGTTGGGTCATGCGTTGCTTTCTGAACAGGTAGATGCGGCGAGGGGATCGCAGAGCGTGGTCCTACGTGATGCACTTGGCGTCAAGACCCCAAGGACTGCTCTTAAAAGAGCTCAGACATTGCTGCGTTATTTTTCATGGTTGCAATCAAACGGTCAAGACTGGGACCCATGGAACAGATTGATGTGCCTACAGTACATGGGACAGACTGGAACTCAAGTGCAAGCTGCATCAAAAGGCATCACTTTGTTGGAGGCGCTCAGATTCAGTAAATATGTGATGGATTTACCAATTCCAGAGGCGCTGTTGTCGGATCCCAAAGGACACCTATCACCCTGCTAGGCCTCTCAAGGCATCGGAATTGGCATTACTTGAAAAGGCCATGGACTCTGGAATGGACACAAGGGATGTCTACCTTTTGGGTGCTGTGATTTTTGCAGTATTGTCCAGATCAAGGTGGTCGGACCTCAGGTACGTGGATCAGTTTTGGGTTGAACGTGCAGAGTTCAATGGTGAGCCTTTTGGTTTTGTGGAGGCCAGGACAAAGTTTCACAAGACGGCCACGAGTCTTGCCAAGAAGCTGAGGTACATGCCCCTTGTGGCGCCATTGCAAGGGGTTACAGAAGTTGACTGGTCAAAGATTTGGCTTGAATCTATGCTGGAACTGAATGTGGATATCAACTATGAACCTTTTGGGGCAATTTGCAGGGCCCCGTCACAGGGTGGTGGGCTGTGCGCCCGCTCATGCACTTCGGAGGAGATTGGCGCTTTCATCAACAAGCTCCTCAAAACGGGCTCGGACAATTCAATCTCATCACACAGTTTCAAGCATACCGCTCTGGTTTGGTGCAGTGCTTATGGCTTGGATGAGCCATCCCGCACACTGCTGGGGCATCACGAGCTCCAAGGCTCGAAGTCGATGGCAGTATACTCACGGGATATGCTGACGCGGCCGTTGCAGCTTTACTGCAGCATGTTGTCAAACATCAGGAAGGACCACTTTCGTCCTGATGAATCTCGCACAAGCAGAATGCTGGACTTGATGAAGATTTCAGAGAATGTTGTTGGAGCAGGTGGCAAGGCCACAGCGGCGGCTGCCCAGGTTGCTTTCGACCCCGGTCATGTGGCAGATGATGATGGTGGATATGAGCTTCCTACACCGGTGGAAACGGAATGCAAGTCGACAGTTGACGATGAGCAGGTGGAGGAAGAGTCTAGTGAGATCCCTTCGTCAGACTCCAGTTCGGATGAGTCAGACAGTGATAGCGATGGAGCTGGGCCACCTGCCAAGGTCGACATCCCTGGCCCGGTTTGGAGAAACAGGAGAAGTCACGTGGTGCACAAGTGCTCGGAGATCGAGCAGCAGACTGCATGTGGCAGGCTCATTGTTCAAGCGAACTTTGAGTTGTTGGAACGGGGCTGCTCCTCCTTGAATGCAAGGTGTAGCCGGTGCTTCAAAGGTGAGGTGATCACCAATGTGGGGGGGCTTATAGAAGCCTTTGACCGGCAGAGGGCTAAGCGCCCCAGAGCTAAGTGAGTGAGCTGGCCTGGACAAAAAGTGTGCCCGAGTGTCTTCTCCTTGTTTTTCTTTCAATCAGCATGTCATACTTGCAATACATTCCATTTTTTGCTGCACATCTTTGATTTGAGTCTTCATGCACGAGAATTGTCAACCGTGACATTGATCTTTAATAAAATTGTCGTGGCAAAAGTGCCATCGTCGCAATAGATGTGAGCATCTTGAGGCAAAGGCCATCTGATTGAGTGCAATCAGTTTTTCAGTTTGTTTTAGAGCCGAAAGCGGTATGGGAACCATGACATGAGTTGAGAGCGACTGCATGTTTTTTGGTTTCAGGTCGTGTCCAGCGTTTGAGCTGGCAAATGTTTTTATGCAAAGGCAGTCAACACGACATGGGCATGTCAGAGGGTTGCAATTCCTTTTTGGAACTTTCCATTGCAGTGTCATGGCAGTCAGCTGTATTTTTATAAAAAAAAAGGAAAAACTTTTGGAGAGCGGTGGGGTAACCCCAAACTTGCGCTATGGCAACTTCGTCGATACTGGACTCTGAAGCAACTTTTGTTCAGCAGGCGGAGGATGCAGGGCTGACTCAATTATGGGTAGACGCCCTAAAGACAAGTTCGTTAGCTACATTTGCAAAGCTGGCTTTCGCAGTGACTAGTCCTGGGACAGTGGCGACAGATGAGCAGGTGAATAGATTCCTGAACACCTTGCGTCCAGGAGCTCCAGCTACCATAGCTGAACTTGCAGCATTCAAAAGGATTTTATTCGAGAGTCAGACTTTGATAATGCATAGCTTTAAAGCGGCAGCAAAGGGCGAAGATTCGGCGCCAAAGCGCATGGCACAGCCCGAAAGGGATGCGCGGCTGGAAAGGCAGAGGGAACAACTGAGGGGGCTTGAAATCAATGGCCCCTTGGAACCTGCCCATGGACTTTATGATCTTTGTGCTGCAATGATCGAGCGCAACGAGGTCTCCTACATCAACCCCAATAGATGCCTATCTAGGCAGCAAGAGCTTATGGGGTCGAAGCCAAAAAAAGAAATTCAACTTGATGCTACAAAGACATCGCTCATTGTGAAGGAGCAGCAGAGCCATTCAGAGATTAGCATCAGCTCAGATTTGGCGTTGTATCAGGCGCTACAGAGGCGCACTTTAGCGATGGATTTGACGGGCTTGGCTTCCTATGAAGTTATGAGAAAGTGGATTGATCGTCTTTTTTCACTCTATGCCCAGGCCCCAGCACCTGGATTCCAGAAGGTGACACAAGCTCAGTTGCTACGTGCGGATCGGCAGGCATTTGTGCGCATCAGTGAACAGTTTACAGGGTCATTGAAGACCTTTGCGGGGGCTGGCAAGCCGTTGGACCCGCTCATTGAGCGTTTGGAGGCGGACATGACGGTCACATATTTTATGTTGCCGATACCAGCAGGCCAAGGACAAGGTGGTAGCAGCACAGACAAGGTTGACAGGGACAAAAAACGTCCTGAAGCTCCAAGCAACACAAAAGGTCCCACGAACCAGAACAAGCATCAAAAAGGTGCATCAAAGGGTTCAAACAAAGGACCAAAGGGCAAAAAGAGAGATCCAGTGCCGCAGTCTCTGAAAGGGATGCACTCAAGGACGCCGCAGGGCGACCCTATTTGCTTTGCCTTCAACTTGGGCTCATGCAAGCAAGGAGCAACATGCCCTCGCAAACATGTTTGTGCGGTGCCGGGCTGTTACAAGGCTCATCCTCAGACAGAGCATCAATGACAGGTTGATCATGCTGTTGGAGGTGAGACACAAGCGAAAAAACGGAAACTTCAACCTTTGGATGTTGAACACCGAAGTAACTCTGATGGTGTGAAACCACAGCTTGGAGAATCAGGATTTTTCTGCTTGGAACTTTTTTGCGGTACGGGTAACCTGACCTACGCAATGAAACACTTCTTTCCTGACAGCTTTGGAGTTGATCACAAAGTGAACAAACAAAAAGTCAAAGTTGTTTGCCTAGATTTGACGAAAGAGGACCACCAAGACCTGGTGGAGCAGTGGGCTTTGTCTGGAAAGTGCCTCTGGGTCCATTTTGGAGTTCCCTGCGGCACGGCTTCACGTGCAAGATTTCGACGCATTAGCAGGAAGATACATGGGCCTCCTCCTTTACGTACACCACAATGCCCGGATGGGAAACCCGGCCTCAAAGGGCTGCATGCGGTGAAACTGAGGGCGGCTAACCGCCTTTATAGCTACATGCGCAGGCTCATAAAACAGCTACATGCAATGGACATTATTTGGACGGTTGAGAACCCTTTGACAAGTTTGCTTTGGGAAACTTCGTATTGGAAGGACATTGAGAAATGCACAGACCCGTTTTATTGTGAGCTGCATAATTGCATGTTTGGTGGAAAGCGTTTGAAGCGCACATGTTTGGCTTCTAATAGCAGTGCTGTGATGTCATTGAATATTTTATGTGATGGACAACATGAGCATGCACCGTGGTCCATCAATAATGGTGTTTTCGATACCTCACTGGAGGCCGAATACACACCATGTCTAGCCAAAGCTCTGGCTACAGCTATGTTGGAGGGTGTTTCAGGTCAATACAAGCTCCCTCATGTGGCGCAACATGCAAAGAAACTCAAACTCTCACATTTTCATGCCATAGCAGCTGCAAAACAACCCACCAGAGCGCTTCAGCTTTCCACTGTCCCTGAGTTTTCGCATATTGTTGTGCTTTCCAATTTACCATGTCATGTTACTTTCAACATTTCCAATTCAGTTTTACAGCAGTGTTTGAGCGTTACATGGCTTCAGCAAGCCTGCACCATTCCCTGTCAGAGTAGATTGTTGAGAGCGACCAACAAAAAGGGGGGTGAAATCCGTCGCTTCAAGCTTTCAGTGGAACATACGCAGACACTGAAATCATTGTCAGACACTGGTCAGAATGGTTCAAGTGAGGCGGAACTGCAGTTGAGGAAGTGCGCAAAGTGTGGGGATAAGTGTACCCCTTTTTCATTTGTCTTGGATGCTGATAGCACAACTGGAGATTGCTGTGACTGGGTTTTTGGTATTAGATGGACGCCAGAGGAATTTTTTATCTCAGGCGGTTGCAGTGGGACATCCATTTATGGTTTTTTCTGGGCTGCCGACGGAAGTCAAAGATGCTTGCGTGCATGTTGCGGAAAGTGAGGAATTTGTGGTGATAAACAATAGATGCAGCAAGTTGGGTGAGTGGCTGAGATTATCCAAAAGTTTCCAAAAGGAGGAGCAGGCATTGAAATCGGGAATGCCAGCTGACCGCAGAAAAATTTTGGAGAGCAAGCGTTTGTGTTTGATGAAGCATATCACCCAGGAAGAGCAGTATGAAGACAGAGATCTTGCGTTGGATTTGGAAAAGGGTTTTTCACTCGTGGGAGAAGTCCCGCGCTCAAATGTTTTGCCTGAAAAGTTATTACCCGCTACAATGACCACAACGGACCTGACGCAGAATGCAAAGAAGGCAAACCTGGCTTTGAGATACATGACGAGGAGCAGCGGGTCGGATGACCTGGATCAGAAACTTTGGGAGAAGACACAGCTGGAAGTTAGCAAAGGATGGCTGGCTGGCCCGATTGACTGGGATAGATTGCCTGAGGATGCCACCGTATCCCGACGTTTTCCCCTGGACCAATCTGGAAAAGTACGTCCGATTGACGACCTGAAACAAAGTCAGGTGAATGCCACTGTCACTTCATTTGAACAAGCCACTGTGGATGGTCCAGATGTTATCAGTGCATTTGCCATATTCTTCATGCGTTGTTTAAAAGCGGCTGGAAAGAGCACCGACCTCCTGGGAAGGTCACTGGACCTGGCTTCAGCATACAGACAATTGGCTATAGCAGAAGATTCCCTGAAGCATTCCTTCTTATCGGTTTATTCACCGCAAAGCAAAAAGGCCGAACTGTTCAGCCAAATTGCATTGCCCTTTGGATCGAGAACAGCGGTGAACGCTTTCATCAGATGCGCAAGATTTCTTCAATGGGTGTCAGCACGATGCCTAAAATTGCCGGTGTCATGTTACTTTGATGACTTTGTAGCTTTTTCCACACCGGCTTTGGCCAACAACACTCAAGCTGCCCTGTGTCTCATGTTGGACATACTTGGCTGGAACTTTGATAGGGAAGGGCCTAAGAGCGATGAATTTTCACGATTGGTTATGGCCCTAGGTGTTCAATTTGATCTTTCTGGATGTGCTGATGGTTTACTCAAGGTATCCAACACTGAAAAGCGTGTCAAGGAAACCACTGAATTGCTTGATCAAGTTCTTGCTGCTTGTACTTTGGATAAGAAGAGCGCACTGACTCTGAGGGGTCGCTTGGCTTTCTGCGATTCATTCATCTTTGGAAGAATGGGAAAAATTGCACTACAAAATATAACAAAGCATGCGTACAACACGCCCTGTAGGGCTGAGCTGTCAGATACGTTGGTGGATTCACTTGGGCTGCTGAAGGAAAGAGTACTCCTGGGAAAACCCAGGCAATTGCAATGCGAACTCTTGCAGCCCATGTTCCTATTTACGGATGCCAGTTTTGATCCGGTCAAAGGAGCGGGGCTTGGAGCCGTCTTGATTTCAGGGGATGGCCATATAATTTCTTGGTTTGGAGTTTGGGCCGAGGTATCAGACTTGGCCGCCTTTTTGACAGATGGAAGGCAGACAGCGATTGGAGAACTGGAGACCTTGGTAGTTTCCATGTCGCTTATGGTTTGGTGCCAGTTGCTGAAATCGGCGGCGCTTATGGTCTACATTGACAATGAGGGTTCGAAATTTTCTTTGATCAAGGGCTATTCGAGCTCACCGTCCATAACTGCTATATGCGCACTGCACTTACCTGGACACCTACTGCATCTTACCCTGGTTTAGCAGAGTTCCTTCTTCGTCAAACTTGGCTGACTTCCCCTCCAGGTTGATGGATCATCCTCTTTTAAGAAGAGACTTGAGAATCCCTGAGAGGGATGCCAGAGATGCCTTCAAAGGAAGCATGAGTTTCATTGAGATGGCAAAGACGCCACAATCAACATGGGTGGGGGCCGTGGCGAAAGCGGGCGGCGTGAATTCCCCATCGTCTAAGAAGTAAAAAGAGTGCGCTGATCTTCTTTGACTGGAACTGTGTGACCTGTATTTTCGATCCATCATTTTCCATCAGCTGAGATCATTTTGGCGACGGAACGTTTGTTTGCGGAGTTTTGGCGAGAGCGTTGTTTATATATATATATACTGAGATGTATATATATATATATCTATTTTTGGGTAAGTTTTCTCAAACGGTGATGTGCGCAGCGGAGACGATGTTTCGTTTGTGTGTCTCGTTTTGTTTTGTTTTTGCACGCTTGTGATGGATGTCCACGGTTTTTGGGTTTGGGAAAATAAGTTGCGACTCAGCGTGCTGATGAAACTTTATTTTCCCTCTCCCTAAAAAGAAGCTGAGAGCAGCTTCTAGTAGGACTCCCTCTAGCGTCTGCGTGCGTTCTCCGCGTTTTCCTGCGCTGTGCATTTGGGTTGTGGTGATCTTGTGGTAGCTGCGGGTTCAACCATAAGCGGTTCCTTATTTTGTGTGTTTCTGTTTCAAAGGTGAAACTCTCAATCTGCAGCTACAACATGTCACTCTGACGTTTTTACAAGTGAACAGAGGTTCGGTTTTTTGTTGCACAGTGCGCAAGGATGACACACACAAACTACAATCTGAAATGTAATATGTTCTGTCAACCATCCACTGAATTCTATATTCGTGTGGCCTCTTCGTTTCAAGTAAGCGCCTCCAAAGGGAGGGAGGGTGGGTCCACTTATTTAGTGGCGTGTTTTCTCTTTTTGTGCCCCCCCCCCACCCTGCACATTTGTGGTGAGAGCACCACTTCTTTGGTTGACATGAACAATTACACACTTTGTTTCACAGAATACGTGTGGAAGGCCACTTCAATAACGTATTCTTTCCTCTTACTTACCCCCGAAAGCGGGCGGCGTGAATTCCCCATCGTCTAAGAAGTAAAAAGAGTGCGCTGATCTTCTTTGACTGGAACTGTGTGACCTGTATTTTCGATCCATCATTTTCCATCAGCTGAGATCATTTTGGCGACGGAACGTTTGTTTGCGGAGTTTTGGCGAGAGCGTTGTTTATATATATATATACTGAGATGTATATATATATATATATATATCTATTTTTGGGTAAGTTTTCTCAAACGGTGATGTGCGCAGCGGAGACGATGTTTCGTTTGTGTGTCTCGTTTTGTTTTGTTTTTGCACGCTTGTGATGGATGTCCACGGTTTTTGGGTTTGGGAAAATAAAAACTTCTCTGCGTAAAACCTGCTGAGTGTAGAGATTTCTCTGCGTAAAAGACTTCTCTGTGTAAAAGCTCCTCTGTGTAAAGATTTCTCTGCGTAAAAGACTCCTCTGTTTAAACGCTCTGTGTGTAAAAGCTTCTGCGTGTAAAAGCTCTTCTGTGTAAAGGCTAATTGTGTAAAAGCTTCTGTGTGTAAAATATCCTCTGTGTAAAAGCTTCTCCGTGTAAAAGCTCCTCTGTGTAAAGACTTCTCTGCCTAAAAGACTTCTCTGTGTAAAAGCTTCTGTGTGTAAAAGCTCCTGTGTGTACAGGTTTGTTTGTGTAAAAGTTTTTTGTCTAAAAGCTTCTGTGTGTAAAAGCTTCTGTGTGTAAACGTTTCTTTGTGTAAAAGCTTCTGTGTGTAAAATCTCCTCTGTGTAAAGACTTCTCTGTGTGAAAGCTCCTCTGTGTAAAGATTTCTCTGCCTAAAAGACTGCTCTGTGTAAAAGCTTCTGTGTGTACAAGCTTCTCTGTGTACAGGTTTGTTTGTGTAAAAAACTTTTTTTGTGTAAAAGCTACTCTGTGTAAAGGTTTCTTTGTGGAAACGCGTCTGTATGTAAAGGCTCCCCTGTGTAAAGGCTTCTCGGTGTCAAAGCTTCTGTGTGTAAAAGCTTCTGTGTGTAAAAGCTTTCCTGTGAAAACGAAACCGCCTGCAGCAACAAACGTTTTGCCGTTCATGTCCCATTTTTCAGCGTTTGGAAACCGTTTGACCAGTCTTGGGACCGTTTGACCAGTCTTGGGTACACAATTTTTCAGGACAATCGCAATGATGAAATTTGTCCTGAAAAACCCGCACCAACAGCTCTGCATTGAACTCTCCCCAAGCCATTTCCACAGCTTCATGTCTGGTTGAAACCCCGTCCAATCAACAAATTTTTGCCCGTGCATGTCCCATTGCCCAACATTTGAACACCGTTTGACCAATCTTGGGCACACAATGTTTCGGGACAATCGCATTGCTGAAAACAGAGGAGTTTAAACAGAGGAGTCTTTTACGCAGAGAAATCTTTACACAGAGGAACTTTTACACAGAGAAGTCTTTTACGCAGAGAAATCTCTACACACAGCAGGTTTTACACAGAGAAGTTTTTACACAGAGGAGATTTTACACACAGAAACTTGTACACAATTAGCCTTTACACAGAGGAGCTTTTACACGCAGAAACTTTTACACACAGAGGGGCTTGAACAGAGGAGTCTTTACACACAGACACGTTACAAACAGAAGCCTTTACGCGCAGAAGCTTTTACACAGAGTAGCTCTTACAGAGAGAAACTTGTACACACAGAAGCTTTTACACAGAGAAGTCTTTTACGCAGAGAAAACTTTACACAGAAGAACTTTTACACAGAGAAGCCTGTACATAGAGGAGCTTTTACACACAGAAGCTTTTACACACAGCGCGTTTACACAGAGAAGGTTTGACACACAGAAGCTTTTACACAAAAAAGCTTTTGCACAAACAAACCTGTACACAGAGGAGCTTTTACACACAGGTGCTTTTACACACAGAAGCTTTTACACAGAGAAGTCTTTTAGGCAGAGAAGTCTTTACACAGAGGAGCTTTTACACGGAGAAGTCTTTACACAGAGGAGATTTTACACACAGAAGCTTTTACACAATTAGCCTTTACACAGAGGAGCTTTTACACGCAGAAACTTTTACACGCAGAGGGGCTTAAACAGAGGAGTCTTTACACACAGACACGCTTACAAACAGAAGCCTTTCCGCGCAGAAGCTTTTACACAGAGTAGCTCTTACAGAGAGAAACTTGTACACACAGAAACTTTTACACAGAGAAGTCTTTTACGCAGAGAAAGCTTTACACAGAGGAACTTTTACACAGAGAAGCCTGTACATAGAGGAGCTTTTACACACAGAAGCTTTTACACACAGAGCGTGTACCCACAGAAGGCTTTACACACAGACGCCTTTACGGCGCACAGAAACTCTTTCACAGAGGAGGCTTTACACAGAGAAATTTTTTTCACACAGACGAGTTTACACACAGCATCTTTTGCATAGAGACGCTTTGACACGGAGAAGTCTTTACACAGGGGAGCCTTTACACACAGATGCGTTTACACAAAGATGTCTCTACACAGAAGAGCTTTTACACACAGAGACTTTTACACAAAGATACGTTTGCACACAGAAGCTTTTACACAGAGAAGTCTTTTAGGCAGAGAAATCTTTACACAGAGGAACTTTCACACAGAGACGTCTTTACACAGAGGAGATTTTACACACAGATGCTTTTACACAAAGAAACGTTTACACACAGAAGCTTTTACACACAGAAGACTTTACACAAAAAAACTTTTACACGAACAAACCTGTACGCAGAGGAGCTTTTACAGGGTACAGGTTCCCCCCGGGAATTTTTTTCAGATTTGCAGGAGATTTTTTTTCAGGCACTCTGCTCTACCACAGAAGACACCACCAACCTGCAGGAGGCTGCGCAAAACCTTTCGAGCAGGAACATGCTCTCGTCTCAGCCTATTCTGGGAGAATCTCCCGATGCATGTGCCAGATTTAAGGTTCATTCAGGGTTTGATTATCTTTCATTTCCAGTGCGTTTGGTGTTTATTTAGGGTTGGTTTAAGGCTTGTTTGAACCAGGTTTGGTTTCTGGTGTTCTTTCTTGTTGGTTTGGGGGGCTATTTGGGGGTGGTTTAAGGTTTGTTTGAACCAGGTTTGGTTTCTGGTGTTCTTTCTTGTTGGTTTTGGGGGTTATTTGGGGTTGGTTTAAGGTTTGCTTGGGGTTGGTTGAAGGTTTCTTTAGGGTTGGTTTCGGGTTGATTTAAGGTTTGTTTGTTTTTGGATAGATTTGAAGCTTATTTAGGGTTTGTTTGGGGTTTATTTGCTGTAAATTTGTGATTTATTTAGGTTTGTTTAAGAAAATTATTTAAGATTGTTTGTTTGGTTATGTAGGGTTGCTTTGAAATTTATTCACTGTCGGTTTCAAGATTCTAGGTATTTTGTTGTTTTATCTATGGTTGGTTTTAAAGTGTTTACCTAAGGTTAGTTTTGAATGTTGATTCAGGGTTGGTTTAGGGTTTACTTAAAATTTGGCTTAGGTTTATTTCGGGTTGGTTTAGGGTGTTTATTTGAGGTTTGATCTGGTGTAAACTTGTTGAGGATGTTTGGTCGTTTATTTAGAGTTGGTTTATGGATTATCTAAATTTGTGAGGGTATTTCAATTTGGTTTGTGCTGTTTCTTTCGGGTACGTTCAGGGTATATTTAGGGTTTGTTTAGGTTAGGGTCTATTTAAAGTTGGATGACGGGTTATGTGGGGCTGGCTTCAGGTTTATGTAGAATTGGTTTGAAAATTTCAAGTGTTTCTGTAGGGTTTTGTTGTACTGTTTTCTAGGGGGTCAGGGTATTCATTGAAGGGTGGCTTAAATTTGATTTAGGCTTCGTTTAGGATGTTTACTTACGGGTGGTTTGTGGTTTAAAGTTGATTTATGGATTTAAGTAACCTTTTGAGAGTTGGTTTCGGGTCTAACTATGGTTGGTTTAAGGTGCTTATTGATGGCTGGTTCAGCTTGTCTATTTGCGGATGGCCTGGGATTTATTTTAGGGTAGGTTTAACGTGTTTATTTAAAGCGTTGACTTGAGATTGATTCAGGGTTTGTTTTAAGGTTGTTTGTTTTTCCATGGGTTTATGTTTGGTGTTAGCTTGGTGTAGGTTTATGGTTTACTTGGGGCTGGATTGAAATTATTCAAGGTTTGTTTGTGAAAAATATGGTTTATGGATTATTTAGGCTTGGTAGCGTCTATTTATGTTTGGTCTACTGTTTCTTACGGGTACGTTCAGGGTTTGTTTAGGGTTAGATTAGGGTTTGTTTGGGTCTATTTAAGGTTGGTTCACGGAGTTGTTTGGGGCTGGTTTAAAGTTTAGTGAGAATTGATTTCAACATTTCAGATGGCTCAAGGTCTATTTCGGGTAGGTTTAATGTGTTTATTTCGGGTTGGATTATGCCTGCTTGCTGGCCTCCCTTCCTCCCTTCCTTGCTTGCTTGTTTGCTTGCTTGCTGTCCTCTTTTGCTTGCTGGCTGCTGCTTGCGTGCTTGCTTGCTTGCTTGCTTGTTTGCTTGCCTGGCTGGCTGGCTTGCTTGCTTGCTTGCTTGCTCGCTTCCTGCCAATACCTGTGAGGACAGGTTTCTGAATAAAATTCCCTGGGGAGTCTGAAAAAAAATCCCGGGAAAAATACGTAGCCGCCTTTACACACAGGAGCTTTTACACAGAGAAGTCTTTTAGGCAGAGAAGTCTTTACACAGAGGAGATTTTACACACAGAAACTTTTATAGACAGAAGTTTTTACACCAGTAGCCTTTACGCAGAGGAGATTTTTACATGCAGAAGCTGTTACACACAGAGGCGAGTTTAAACAGAAGAGTCTTTACACAGACATGCTTACACACAGAAGCCTTTCCGCACAGAAGCTTTTACACAGAGTAGCTCTTACACAGAGAAACTTGTACACACAGAGGCTTTTACACAGAGAAGTCTTTTACGCAGAGAAATCTTTACACAGAGGAACTTTCACACAGAGAAGTCTGTACGCAGAGGAGATTTTACACACAGAAACTTTTACACAATTAGCCTTTACACAGAGGAGCTTTTACACGCAGAAACTTTTACACACAGAGGCGTTTAAACAACTGAGGAGTCTTTACAGTCAGACACGCTTACACACAGAAGCCAAACTTTTACACAGAGTAGCTCTTACACAGAGAAACTTGTACACACAGAAACTTTTACACAGAGAAGTCTTTTACCCAGAGAAATCTTTACACAGATGAACTTTTGCACAGAGAAGTCGTTACACAGAGGAGCTGCTTCGGCCTGGATCCCCCACGCGGCGAAGCAAGCTAAACGAAAACCCAAGCATAAATAGCGACTAAAAAATGCAGATGTAGCTGAGGCAGCATGCTGTGGCGAATTGTGGCCCCTGATGCCATCAGTGTTCACGATGTCTCCATAAACATATTGCGTCGATTTCGCGCAGAGCACAGCTGCCCACACCACAAAATATTACAAAAGGTGTGATGTGTGCCGTCTTGCTTTTGGGTTCTCTGGCCCACCTTGTTTTAGCGCAGACGCGTAATTGCAGGCATTGACGCGCAGCTCTGCAGGTTGCAATGTCGCTGTTCGTTTCTGTTCTGAGGATTCGCCTTTGCACTAACTGACAGCCGACTTTGAGTCGCACGAATTGAAGTCGGCACTGTCGCCGGCGCATGTCGGCGCTTGTACAGAGCATGAGATCGCGGGATCACCATATTCGCTGAGAGGCTTTAGCCCAGCCATGTCCAGCCCTCCTGAACCGCTAGGAACCGCTAGCCTGAAGCTGATGTAGCATTCGTCTCACTTGATTTTCGACAGTTTCTCAAATGTTATCTCTGTGAGATCTATAGTTTTGATTTAATTATTGATAGAACGCCAAGCATGAAACCTCAGAGACATCAACCTAGATTAAAAGAGGCGAATGGGACATGGAGAAAGTGCGACATGTTGTGACATCGAATCAGTTTGGGCTTGCCACACGGAAGAGCAAAACGCAGGGTGGTGATGATTCATGATCTGAATGGGTCAAAATGGGTCAAAGCTTGACGCGGCGGTGTCTGAGGTATCAGGAGTTTGGTCTCAACTGCAATTACCTCAGCGAAAGTGTTGAGAAGGACAGCAGTTTGTGTAGAGGTCATAGCCACGGTGAAACACTGTGATTTACGCCGGTAAAGCAAGTTCTGATATTTCCATGGGAACTCCACTTCCACTTCTTGAAGACCTTTCGCTACAATTTTTTTCACAGTGGATTTCATTTGCCCATTCTCTTGTTGTCTTGACAGAGCTCTGACTTGTTCCAAGATTCTTCACGTGATTCTGTGCAGAGGAGCCTTACAGTGCCGGTAGCCGGTGACTCAATGATTCGCTTATGTTTGATCTTTTGTGACTAAGGCGATATGACTTTCTTTTCTGAGGCCTTTCTGCTGACCCTTTGCATTTTGAACGACAAAGGATACTATTTGGGCATCACCAACAGCTTTATCAAGTTCCCCCGAACCGTGGTTTGGCTGCACCAGGGGCAGAGACAGCAGAGACTTAGCAATTGCAGTCTGTCAGAGTCTGTCTTCTTTGATCGAGGTAAAGTCCATCTCATTTCTTGAAGATTGGACAGAGGGAAGCCAAGGACCTGCCTTGCAAAGCCGCACGAAGGATGGTCTGACAGTTCATTTGGCTTCTTGGATTACAAAATATGCAGAGTCTCTGCAGCATATTGCTGCCAATCACAAGAAAACAGAATAAAGCCAGGTTGTTGATGAATGATATGACGCCAATTGTGTAATACTTGCGCCAATGGTGCCTGGTGGCTGAGGAGGTCTCATTCCAGTACCAGTTGATGTTTGACCAGCTGTACACCTTGCCGCACACCTGGTCATTCAGATTGGATCAATGTGGAGTCATTGAATTTCACTCACTACTGGCATGATCATCCCGCTTGGTTTGGATTATCCATGATTACTGTATCCTATTGAGAACTGGGGTATAAAGAGGTGGTCAGTTGCAGTACCTCCTTTGGCAACACTTCTCAGGTGGTCTACACTTGGGGAAGACTATGAGAAGACCTTCGTACGAATGGCGATTGAGCAGTTGTCAACAGCAACCACACATCACAATGCCCATTTTTTCTTCAGGACGGGGTGGATCAACTGTGCTCAATATTCGCAGTCAGAGTTACACCTTCGTGTTGTTCATTTTCAGGGGCTGTGGTATGCTGTGGCCCACCTTTCAGGAATCGAACCTTCGTCAGCAAGGAGATGCATCGGAAACTGGACGACCCGTGGCAACCGGGAAGTTGTGTCACACAGCCACTGTCACAGCCACTGTCGCACAGTATCTCCTCCAAGGAGCACTTCAAGCAGCATGCCTTTGCAGAGGCGCCCGACGGATCCTGATTGACACAAGACTTTGTGACGTTGAAGCTGCTTGATTGACGTAAGATATGTAAACATTTTGAATGGACTTGAAGTGGAGATACAAAAACTCGTATATTTCGATGGATTGTTTAGACGAAGGGACCAAGGGGATTCTCCAAGATGGCACAACATGCGCAAAGAACATCAAAGAACACTGCTGACTGAATTTCTAGCCGCAGCTCAGCAAGAGACAGGTGCCCTTCTTTCAACTTCGGACTGTTCACCTGCCAGATGCATTTGTCACTGGGCTGCAGACATGTCGATTCCCAAAACCCATGGCCACAGCCGTTCTGTTGTCGACCCGCCGCAACGGCCAGGAAGACGCCATTCGCGAGACGCAGGCGATGGCGGGGGATGGCGGGGCCATGCCTGCCACGGTAGGTGCTGTTGATGGCTGTTGATGGCTGTTGTGCTAGGTGCAGGAGCAGCACATTCAAATCGCACGGCTGGAGCAGGAGACGAAAAAGGTACAAAACTGCCCGAGATCTCATGACCGTTCAGGATATATTTGAGATGGCTAAAATCAGGAGGCAAGGATACGTAAGGATACGTAAGGATACGTAACGATAGCAGGCAAACTGGAGAAAGAACCTAAGGACTCACACAGATCGTACAGCTGAGGGAAACTCTTGAACTGCGTAGTTTACCGCAACTCAGCTTGTCCAGGTCACCTTTGCAACGGAAGTGCTAAAGGCCCAGCAGGTGCAGAATGATACATTGTTTCACCATGTTTGACCATGTTTGACCTTGACACATCTTACTGTGCGCAGTTTGGTTTTGGTTTTGCTTGAGCTTGTCACTCCTGGGGAGTTCGAATGAACTGTAAGCAGAATTCACGAAAACAGTTGAAAACATTGAAACCCACTATCAAGCAGACTTCTTGAAGTCAACTTGAAGCTGTTTTCCTGGCCAGGCAGTGCAGAAGCTGCAAAATGAGGCAGTGGAGTATGAAGCTTCCAACAGGGACTTTACAGCCGCATACAGCCGCAATAGCCTCCCATTGATTGCTATGATTGCTATTGAGGCAGAGGGAGAAGCACAGGCCATTGCAAAGAAGAACGACGCCTTTTGTTCCATGGCTGTTCATCGCTGACCCAAAGCTGGCTTTTCAATGTCCTCGTTGATGTTTTGGAGGTTTTGCATGGTTTTGCATTTTGCATGGTTTTGAATGTTTTTGACAGTCTTGACATGTTGTCATTGGGAGATGCTTGTACTTCCTACCGATGCCCCGTGCAAAAGAAGGCTTGGGCCGGGACGTCATGGGATGTTTGAGGTGAACAATACAAACTCACACAGCAGTTGCAAGTGCATGGGCTACAGTGCCTTGGCTTTCATCATTCAACACCTTTCAACTGGGACAGAGAAAAAGGTGGGAAAAGCCGGCGCTGTGGCATCATGGTTTCTTCAGGTTTCATTGTGTTTCATGTTTCATTTCCTAAGGTCTGTGGTTTCGAAGACATTTTGGAACGGCTTTGAGCTCCTGAACTACTTGGGCATCCGTCACTTGGATCCACTTTGCTCACTTTGCTCCCTCGAGTCACGCAATGTGATCGCTTGTTGAAATCGTTGCCAGGGGCCGTGCGAGATCATCCTTCCGCCAAGACTATGATCAGCATTTGATCAGCATTTGATCAGCATTTCACCCTTCGGCCTTGTGGGGGAAGCAATATGTAACAGGGCAGAGTGCAGAGCGGAATTTTAAATGCCCTGAAGATTTCCAGTCAACGTTATTTAATGTTACTGAAGCTGAGAACCAACGTACAGCTGAAAGTTGGGCTGTGTCTTTTCAGCGTCTCAGAGGCAGCTCAAAGAAGCTTGCTGAAAATGTCATGTAGTGCACACGCTGGATGTGGTACTTGAAGATGTGTACAATCATGTATGTGCAATATTGCGAAA
>CAMXCT020000534.1:0-22500 GCA_947184155.2 Cladocopium goreaui | reverse complement strand
AAGTGAACGCTTTGGATTTCTTGGAACCGAAAGGATACTTCTTTCCGAGCTTGGAAATTTGTTCATGAAAATAGGAATTTCCTCCATAGATTCCATCATCTACATGTATGCCAAGTGCACCTGTGATTTCATTTGTTTCGTGATGTCGAAGTATGAAAACGCATGGATCAAAAGGGCTTGGTTGCATGCCAAGGGCCAGGAGTTCTTCGCTCAAAGTTTTGAACCATAGAAAAGGAGCGTCGATTAAACCATAAGCTGATTTGTCCAGCTTGCACACTTCATCGGGTCTCAACTTCAGGGCTTCTGCCAATTCAGGGACCGGTTCCACGCCCATGACTCTGTCTTTCTGAGTGCGTCCCTGGAGAAATGCAGCCTTGATATCGAAAGATCCTAAGCTCCACCCCTTTGATGATATTAATTGGAGTAATAGCATCTTGGATTGTCTTCCTAAGGTTGGGCTATCCCGGGGAACCTCTGTCAAGCTGGGATCAAGGTAACCAAGAACTACTAATCTGGCCTTTGGTTTGTGAGACTTCAATTTTTCTGATTGAATTTTGATGTCATCAATCTTTTCCCTGTGTTCTTCAAGAGGTTTCCATACTAAAATCCAACGGCATCGAAGTATCTGTTCGGGGGCTAATTTAGCCCTGAGTATTTTGGATACTGTTCCCGTATGAATCCAATTCTGAATCTCACTTTCTTTGGCTTTGCGGAAGGCAGCTTGTTCTTCTTTCGTCAAAGTGTAATTTGACCTCTGTCCTTTGCTTTTTCTCGGTGGTTGCTATCAAAAGACTTGCAGGAGGAGGCCTGTTCAGGTCTTTCTCAGAAAGATATCCCGGCACTTCAAACTCGCAACGCCAAGCACATGGAGTCTCAATTGGATTCACTTCCAACACCTCGTCCTCCACGCACACAAGGTGTGTGGTCACCAGATCTTCGTCGGGTGAGTTCTCTGGAATCGGTGTATCAACAGGGTTATTGAAGAAATCATCATTGGGTGTTGATTCAGCATTTTCTCCCTCAGGTTCGTTGTCAGGTTGATCTTGTGATTGACTGTTATCATCATTATCCGGATTATCTTGGTGGTTGTTATGAGGGTTATTCGGTTGATTCTGATTATTGGAAATTTCTTCATGTGGAATTTCTGGAGTGATGTTGCCTTTTGGCGTGTCGGTGAGTGGCACTTCGGAGTCTGAAATCTGCCGGGCTTCAGAGGAACAAACTGGACGGACATGCTCTAAGGCTCTTCGATGCAGCTTGCCTCCCATGGTGGCCCAGATCGACAACTGGTTTTCAATCTGTACAACTTTGGCTGGACCAAACCAATACCCAGTACCTGTCTTTTGGGGTTGCCATAACATGATCCATTCACCAATTTGGTATGACTGTCGATCCGGTCGGGATCTTCTGAGGCATGCCCTGCGCAGGCTTGGTCATTGTCCGCTTGGTGGAACGCTACTCTGGCTTTTTCTCTGGGTGCCAAATTTCTGCGGAACAAAATCCCCTGCGCATCATCACGATTTGCACTTTCATGAGCGGTCATGTCATCACTGCTGGTTATGGACCCTGGTATTTTAGAACTTTCGCCAAACACAAGAATTTCTGGAGAATACCCTCTTCGAATGCTCAAAGTGTTTTTCGCATGAGTGCTCTGGACCAAGGCTTGATGAAATTCCCAATAAGTGGTGATGGGTTGTTCCAGGTCGATTTTTGTCAACATACTTTGCAAGATTTCACCATGTCGTTCACACCTACCGTTTTGCCAGTGTGCATTCGGTGAGGTCGTGATGCCTTTGATGTCGTTTCTCTGAAGAAAATCCTGAAACATTTCACTTGTAAACTAGGTTGCGGGATCTGTCACCAACATGTTTGGGGGACCTGCCCATTGAAGCCATGCTTCAGTCGTCTTCTGAATTGCTTGTTCGGCAGTCCTGTTTTGTGCCGGAATTGCTACATGAAAATTGGTGGCTTGATCCAAGAAATGATGGAAATGAAAACTTTGTCCCTGTTTGGAAGTCCACTTGATACCATCCATGAGAACTTTGTCATTGAAGTCCAATTCCGGCTTCAGAGAACTGGGCCTTGACAGTTTTGGCTTCTGACTGGCAGCACAAGTTGGACACTTCATATCGAAAACAGCTTGATGAATTTCAGGTCTGCACCCCTGATTGCGCAAGGTGGCACTGAGTTGTTCAGCACTGGGATGACATAGGTTCTTGTGAGCCCGTCTGAGCATAGCTTGTTCCTCACGGGGAAGAGCTCTGAAACGTGCTCCGTGCATTTCAACGTCAGGCTGCTCGCATCCCGTGTTCGGATCTGACACTGCAGGCTGCTCTTCAAGGGTTGATTGGACTGTCTTTTCTACAACTTCCAACCTCTCTTGGGGTGTCTCTTCAGATTGTTTGGATACACTGTCAATTTCGGGGGTTACATTCTGATCTTCCATGATTGGAACACCGGTTGTTTCGGGCACATGGACACTTGGCTGAGAACGGGCTCCGGCATTGTCCTGCTGGTCTGGTGGCAGGTCATTTGGATTGGCTGCAAACATCGTTATATTCACCCGACACGGTGGAGATGACCTTATGATTTTTCGGTGAGACAGGTTCTCATAATTTTCCCACTCATCATCTAGGACAATGTCGTTTGAGTCTCGAATTTTCATGATGCTTCTTCGAAGTGGTGCTTCCCTGGCATGGACGTTTGATGGGGGACCCATCCTGCGGTTGGTTCTTTTGCAAGCTAAAATGGCTTTGATGGTTATTTCTGGAAATTCTTTGGCCATGTCTTGGATTATTTTGGGATTATTTATGACCCTCTTACCAACCCTTGGGAGTTCCCCTTCAATTTGTCTGACAATCATCTGAATTTGCTCGGATGCAGGCTTATGGCTGTTGGTATTGGATTTTGGATTGATATCGGTTAATCTCTCTGTTCTGGGACGTTTGGCATCTCCGTTCTGGTCGGATGCGCCAGCTGCAGCGGGTGTTTTAACCCCTTGTCTGGGAACTGTCTTGCATCTCTTTGGTGGACGTTCTTTGACTGTTGCTGCATGGGCTTCGGCTGCAAAAACATCAAAAATTGATAATGCAGTGTCGGCAATTGATCCTACTGGTTTCTCCATGGGAAAACGGACTTTCAGCAGTGTCTTGGCAACAAGTCTACCGAACTTCCTGGGATAGATTTCCGACAGTTCGGAACGCGCGACATTTCGGCCATGCACTTGGGTTGAGCCCTCAATTGGTTGATGGACATGATCTCGAGTGCACTTCAAATGATGCAGGCTTTCATGCAGTTTCTGTGAAGTGGTCATGATGTGCAATCCCTTTTGCATCAACAAATTACTGACTGGATCCCTCAGGTTTCCGGCATTGCAAAGATCTGGCATTGCGCACAGCATGTACCTGTATATTTCTTGAATATATGGTAGTCGCATCATGTAGGATCCCTTTGGCTGTTCCCAGTGTGCATGTCTGCATTGTCGGTGTTGATATCGGCACAGCACCAGGCATAGTGCAACTTGAATCAGCATGGAAAATCGCTGTTGTTGGATTGAGTCAAAAGCCGACAGTGACCTAAGTAAATTGAACTGAGACCATTTGCTCCATGGGCCACAAGTTGGACTCATCCAAACATTCTTCGGCCGGTGCTTCAGCAACTGCACAAACAACGCTTTCCTACCCTCAGTCGTTTCCAGATCGCCTTGGGCGCGACCAAAACGATATGCCGTTCCCCCCAACTTCAGGACTTGATCTGATAAAGCACTTTTCTCACTGCAGAAGACTTCTAAAAGATCGGCTTGTTTTCCTAAAGGCTTGACTATTTTGGACAACTGGTCAATTTCTTTTTCCATTCTGTTGACAAGGTTCCAAAAATGTTCTTTCTCTTTGTTGGGAATAGTTTCACAAAATTGATCAATCTCCCCCGCTTGTAATGACCAGTCACAGTGAGTCTCATGATCTTCTACTGTTCCCATGGGTCGTGCAAGTCGATCACTGCAGTTTCTGGATGGGCAAGTCCTTGATTCGCGTTGGAGTTCCGTCCCTGCCCTGAGATCAGAGCAATCACCTGTTGCATGGCATTCTCGAGACCTTGAAGACGGCTGTGAATGACTTGGACTTCTTCTTGTACTTCGGTCATTTCTGCTGTGATCCATGGAGGCTCCATCACTAGCTCTTCCATCTCCGATCCTTCGGCAATCTGCCAAGGACTGGCTGGTGCCGGCTGGCACTTTGCCTTGGCTGCATATGACTTCGGCATGCTCTTGGGTTTGGCTGTTGCCTGAAGGGCCGATGAGGCTGGTGGGTCTTGATTTTCCTCCTCCTCGATGCGCAGCTGGATGAACCGTATCATCTTCTTGTGCTCTGTCTTGGGGCTCGACTTGTAGTGGTTGAAAAACCACTTGATCCAGTCGGGATGATCCGTCCAGATTGTCTCGAGGCTCTTTCCCACATGAGCCTTGCCAAACGACATCGGAGTGGCTTTCAACTGCTCCAACGTCAGGTGATTCACTGATTCCTCTTCGGCTGCAGGCATCTGAGCTTGGACACGGCTCAGTCGCTGCTGCCAGTCCGCCATGGTTCTTGGACGTACGGACAGGGTGTTCTCGGCGGCAACTGCTGATTGGCCAAAACTCATTGTCTTTGAAAGTTACAGCATGACCGGCTTTATCACAAGAGGTATCGATCTTGGAGCATGGTGTGTTGTCATGTTCATGTCTTTGGTCTTTACCTGATACCTCTAACCTTTTTTTAACATTCTTGGCTGCAACCCTTGGTGATGGGTCCTCAGGCATTTTGGCAGGCGCAAGATCGTCCTGTGCAAAAGTCTCGGCAGCATCTGTCTGGCCTCTCGGATTGGGTGCAACTTTGAACAATTCATTTGTGTCGATGAGATACAGGCCTTTGGCTGACAGCTTCAGTGGGATGCTGACGTGATGTTTCGGCAAAACAAGTTGATTTTGGCTAGTATCAATCATGGCACCCAATGCACGGAGAAGAGTGTTGGATACAAGAAATGGTGTGGCGCCTTCGACCACTGCAATCTTCAACTTCATGCCGGCCAGCGGGACAACAAGTGCATGAACAGCTTGGAGGGTTCCCTGATTGCCAAAACGAAACATGATATCGCATGAGGTTCTTTGGATTTGCTTCTTGACTTCGGGGCTCAGTGCATTTAGGAAACCCTTAACATGATTGCTACCCATCACAGTTTTGGTGGCTCCTGTGTCTAAGATTCCCCATGTATCATGTGATGCAAACCATGTGTCAGCTTCGGCAATGGCAGCGGCATGGATTGGGCTCGGTGCTGGTGCATTCGATTGTTCTTCCGTCGCTTTTGGACGGTTTCGGCTGACGTCTCTCAGGTTGGGTTGGCACAGAATGTGCTTTGCAGGCAAAACTTCACTGAGCATTCGGGTCGGATGCTTGTCACGGGGCTGCAGCTTCATCTCAATCCTGTGCACCAGGGACTGGACTTTTGACTTGGAATTAGAGTCATTATTGCCCTCAACACGACACCTAATTCTTTCCCGGATATCCCTCATGTTCACTACAGGTTTGTGGATGTTTGCTGATGGTCGAAAAAAACACTCACTTGAAAAAACTGTCTGTACAAGGCATGATTCGATTGACCGACGGTCCTTCATTCCTGATTCACTTACCATTGGAAGCTCAAGAAACTCGGCAGGCATGGCATCATCAGCGCCGGCTGCGCTTGAGGCAACGGACAACGTGGCTGCTGCTGCATGGGAACTGCCGGAAGACCCCTGGTTTCTATTGGGGCACACTGACTTCCAGTGACCCTTTTTCCCACACAAACGGCAGTTGGACTCCAAGATCCTCTGTTGGAGGGACTTCTTGTTCCAAGTCGGACGGCCTTTGCCACGACCTTTTGACATCTTGGATTTCCCTTTTCCTAGAGGCCAGAATCCTCTTGCCCGCACCTTCTCATTGAGCTTACGATGTGCCTCAACGTACGTGCTGTATGCTGTTGACAGGTCGTCATCAGTCTGAAGGACTTCACTTGCAGCTGCTTCGAAATCTGCCACAAAAATGGCGTCATCATCTCCTTCGGCCAACAGTGCTTCAAGCCCCTCATCTTCATTCCAATCCTCACCATGGGCTACATTGACTGATTCATCATGTTCTTCTTGGACTCCTCCATCCTCCATCACGAGAGTGTTGGAATCATAAACCTTTGTTTTCTGATTTTTGCGAGCTTGACCAGTCATTTCTTGGAAAAATGAGGTTCCTAACATCCGCACTGCTTCCCTCACCCTGTTGATTGTCAACTTCCCTTCAAGGGTGTTGTCCGAATCCAGAATGATGCGCTTCTTGTCTTCGCTTGGGAGATTGGCACCTCTGAGCGTTATGTACGCCTGGAGGTCATCGATCTGCAACTTTTGAGACTTCAGCTTTGACCACAACACGTCCGCACGAGCCAAAAAGGAATCGTGACTCTCATCTGACTGTTGGTTACACTGGTACAAAGCTTTCTCAGCATCAGCAAAACGTCGTTCGAGGCCAGTTTGGCCCCAGTGGCCACCAAGATACTCTATCAGTTTGTGGATAGACTTGGCTTCATTTGTACACAGCTCCTTGTGATGCAATTGTAACTTTGCAAACGCTGAACCTGTTGTATTCAAAATCAGTCGTGTCACCAGTTCTGAGAGCTTGGATTCAGGCCACACTGAAAGGACCATCTCAACCTTTTGTTGGTACATTTGCAGATCATCCTTGCTGGGATCAAAATTGGGAACCAACGAAGCAAGTTGATTCGAAATATTCACCTGAGTTTCACCACCTCCAGAAGCTTCGGACATGGTCAATTCAACCGTCCGGACAATGCCCTCAAAGTCTCTATGACAGTCGTTGCACCAGTCTTACAAGGTCCTGGATGCTCTCTGCTAAGGATGCAGAGAGCTCCGCTACCAATGTGAATTGGTAACAGAGGCTCCCTGATCCCAAGCAGACCACCATCAAAGTCACCTGGAGCTGCGGCCGCGCAGCTTGTTTTCCCGGATGTTGCACCACCTATGCAAACGTCAGCTGGCCACAGCTGTGAGTGTCACCGCCAATGCCTATGGCTTACCACAAGGTGTGATCCCGCCCGCCACTTCTCCTAATTGGCTCCCTGAGCCCAAACACCTGTGACATCAAGGTTGAACCACCCTGCAGGAACTGGGATCACATGATGATCGGCTCTGGCTTCAGGAGGTACAGGCATGTTCACTTCATGAGGTATCTGTACTGATCAAATGTATACGTTTCACAATGTATATATATGTATATATGTATATATATGTATATATGCTGCAGCGTCGCGCGGTCCCCCTCCCCCCCCCAGGGATGGTGATGGCATATCCCCCCCTGTGGGTGGGGGGGTGGTGGGGGTGTGGGGTGGGGTGGAGTATATGTATATATTGTATACGTAATAGGTATATAAGTATATATGTATATAGAGAATATATATATATAGAGTATATATATATATGTGTAGAGAGTATATATATATATATATAGATATATAGAGAATATATATATATATAGAGTGTACAGATAGATATATATATATAGAGTATATATATAGTGTATATATATATAGAGTATATATATATATAGTGCGCATATTTACAGTGTAAATATGTATATATATATAGTATTTATATAGTATATATATATAGAGTATATATATATAGTATACATATATACTATATATATAATATAACTATATATGGTGTATATATATATATAGTGTATAAATAAAACATAGAGCCTATATAGGAAGTACGCAGCTAGTTTATATGGAATACATCAGTAGTATGTGAGTAGTTTATGGGAAGTACGTAGATAAACTACTATGTGGAGGTATTGACGTAGTATATAGGTAGTATGTAGGTAGTGTATTGAAGTTCATAGGCAGTAGGTAGGCAATATGTTGGCAGTACGTAGGGAGTATGTAGGTAGTAGCCAGGTGCAGCTGCTGAATGCTGCAAATAGCTGGGAAATATGAGGATCTGGGCCCTGGGGGGTACCCCCCCATCCCCCCCATACCATTGGGGGGGGGGACCGGCAACACGGGACACGGAACCATATATATATATATACGTATATATATATATACGTATATACAAGGAGGGGCCACAAGTACGACACTGGCTCATGCTGCCGAATCAAGCCCTTTTTCTGTCCCCCACGAGTGTTTGCGGCGGGCCACAAACCTGAGCTGCAGAAATTCAAGCAACAAGGCGGAGAGATATATGCAGAAAGCACCGGCAGAAACAAAGGCAATGAAATGCAATCAGAGGCAGAGGGAAAGAAGTCATACCATCATCCTCCCCCATGCCCCTCTAAATCAATGTTGTTTTTCGCAAACTGGAGACTTGCTGGCATCCAAATATAGTACAGCGTCACTGCCGCGGATCCAGGTCCAATGAAACAATCAACTTTGATTTCGGGGCGAGGGGTTTTTATATGGGGCTGGGTCCTTTCTATGTTGTCGGGAGAAACATGCAAAACGGATGGACCAGTGACAGCGGCTCCTTTAACATTTAATTAGGTGCAGTCAGCACACAGCTAGACACTCGGGAATCCTGCAGCAAGAAATTTTGCTACATTTTTCCCTCCAGAGAGTATGAACATGGTGAAGCAACATGGACATGCCGGGATGTCCTTCAAATTTTCGATTCTATGCTGGAAACGGTAAATGGTCAGTCTGGACCGGAGCATCAGCAACTCACTCTCGGACCAGCACCCTTTCGGCACAAACAACGATTGCCAGTTACATGTGAGAAAAGTGGGTTGCGTCGGTCGAAAATCCAAATGGTCACTGTACAAGTTCAATGGCCGATTGATGCGTAGCGTCGCACTTTCCAACCATAATAAGGTACTGCTGACATCCAAGGCTCCATGGTCAGGTCTCCAATCATCTAAAATGACCACTTGGGACTGCGGCAAATCTAAGAGAGGATACGACCCTCGAGCTGGACAGGCGAACACCTCGGCTGCTCTGAGGAGGGCACATCAACGTCTGGCCGTCCAAAAAGGGGAGGCCACAAACAAGGAAATAAGGTCTACCATGTTAAGAATGCATGGCAAGAGTTGGGTATTGTTGGTCCCCATAGTTACAGGTTGATAGATCTCGATGGTACCAAGGCGTGAAAATCCCGTTACAAGAATCAATTCCCAGTTACTGGACTCGTCTCGGGCATAAACAAATATGTGCATAGTACTTAAGTCCCCCCGGGGGGCAGAAACTTGTCCGCAAGTGGATCTTAAAAAAAATATGATCATTGGGAAACGGGTGAGGGTCAGAAACCATGTGATGTGAAAGCGGTAGCCAAGGCACGCGCTGGAAAATTTCACGCAATGGCTTCAAAATGAAGCTTTTGCCCTCGTTTCCGGAACCTGTGAAGCATACTGCATCCCCCTTCTTCTGCATGCCCAGCATGAGGGCCTGACGCAAATGTTGGCAAAGCTTCCCCTCCTCAATGTTATTGTTGCGGAGAATCTCGCGAGCTGCTGGTGCCCAAGTTCTGTCACAACAACACTGTCGCCCCAAGGCGGCAGTGACGCGCTTCCACGTAGTTGTCTGAGAATCTGCGATGACGCGATCACATGATTCTAGTGTGCAGCACGTGGCGACCTTCTCTCTGATGGTGTTGTTTGTGCGGAAGAGGTAGTTCAGCAATCTTTCATTTCCGGAATTTCGCCCATGCTGAAGGAGTTTAGCAAGCAGGACAGGGTCATCGGCAGTGAGCCCAAGTTCTTTCACTATTGGCCATAACTCCAAGTCAGAGAATTTGCATGGCCCACGCTTGCCCGCAGACCAACGCTGCAAAAAACGCTCTGCCACCTTCTCTTCAATTGCAGTACTGTCCAAGACCCCATTGATCGCATCTAGAAGAGGCGGATGCTTCCGGCCCCCACTGCACCACAACAAGGGATCTTTGTCCAAGGCGGACAGGCCCTTCTTGTCAGATGGCAACCAGAGGTACCGCAACATATGGGCATATTGCATTTTTCTGTGCTTGCTGTTGGTCATCAATAGCCATGTTGGCTTTCAACAACTCTTTTTTCCATCCAACCCATCGACAAGGGTGCGACAATGCTGTCGGCACATGGAAGTGCCACTGTCCACTGCCATGCGTCTCCCGGAAGACGCAGGCATGCGTCACGCAAACATCCGAACCATAGCCTGCAGCGCCAAATGCCTGCAAGACGGTCTCAAGGATGGTTTCCCTGGTGGGAGCATTGCTTGGATCCAGGTTGGAGAAGGTGAGCAGGTAAGTCTTTTGGACACATTGTGAATCTATTTGTGCTGGTCGCCCGGCATGCGCCTGTGGCTTGTTCACAGCAAGAAGCAATCGTCGAGAGAGCTCTTTTGGAACTGCGGACATTGTAGCCGCTACAAACTCGTCTTTCTCCTCCAGAAGTTCTGACATGCTGATTTTGTTGGAAGCTTTTGCCTGGATATCGTCCAAGATGATGTTGATTGAAATGTTGTGGAGCTCCTCATCGCTCTTCTCACGAATCACAGCTGCAACCAAGCCTTGCACAGTCTTATACGTACTCAGCAACTGCCAACGAATAGCGGCATCTGCATTTTCATGCCCATCATTGTCCACAGCTTCAGCAAGGGCTGCGTTTGCAGCATCAACAATTTCCGCTTCTGCAGGGCCCGCCTCACATGCATGACTCTCGCCAACTGCAACAGCTGCACTCGCAGCAAGTGGTAAAACATGACCGTCCTCACTATCTCTTTTTTCATCATAGCATGGGGGAGGCCTTTGCTTTGACCGCAATCTCCGGCGCTTCATGCCATTGAATGATGCAAGCATACGTGTGAATTAGAATAAAGCAGCCTTCAAAAACGCATTCACATTGGCATATGTTATATGGTTGTTGATCAAAATTACTTTATCCGCAAACGGCCATTCTTCGTGAATAAACATGTTACTTTCGCAAAACTTTCGCAAACTCCACGTTCATCTTTCGCGGAGCCCATGTTGGGCAACAACGCCTCTTATGAAGATTCGTTCACCACCTGCCAAAGTACGCCAGAGAATCACGGATCACTTCTTGATTGCCTTTTAAACATGCAGCTAGCATCACGGAATCCCTTCTCAGGACAGATTGTTGCTGACTCGGTTTGTTTTTGGCAAGGTTTACTGACCCACCCCCTTCAACATGGACTTCGACTTTCGCCCGCTCCGTCGCAGAACTTTCGCGGACCGTTCGCGGAAATATCCCTCTTCACAGACCCTGGCCATCAGCGGGGGTCGCATCGAAAGAAAAGGGAACACCAGGGGCCTTGGTGTTTGGCTCTTGCAAAGCCTCCCTTTTGGAAACTTGGCTGCTGCATGTGGAGCTTCTTTCTTGACACTTCAAAAAGCATCATTAGGCAGTGACAGCGGCAGGTGCAAGGATGTGCTTCAGGACCATAGTGTTTGGCTGTCGCGAAGCCTCACCTTTGGAAGCTCGGCTGCTACCTATGAAGCCACCACACAGGCAACTGAACCAGAACCAAACCGAAATTCTCCGGTGCCCTTCTCCTGCCAGACCCCGGGCGGCAGTGGGTGGCAGCCCGTGACAGAATGAGGACAATGTCCAACTTTCGCGAAACTTTCGCGGATAAAAAGGTTACTTTCGCGAACGCGAAAAAAAACTTTCGCACGGGTTTCCAGCATAACATGAACGGTCTTCGCAATTAAAACTCTTTGCAAGGACCTTTAGATCGATTACCATATAGGTTGTGACTCCTGGGCTGTTTTCTACAAGGCTGCTCAAAAAAAAACTGCGGCTGACGATGCGGCTGCAACTGGACAATGTGTAAGATATACCATACCATAGCTCAGCTCAAGTAGATCAAATATTCCGCCATCATTCCGCCATTTCTTACCTGCTTATCTCATTCATTGATTCATACTGCATTCATACTGCGAGTCATACTTTGAGTCAAACTGATTCTGTCACTTCAGTCTGGTGCAGTCAGAAGTGATAGTGCTGGCCGGGCTAGGGAGTAGAGGTCAAGGTCAGAGAGTATAGAGACAGAGACAGACAGAGACGGAGAGAACAAGGAAGAGAGAACAGACAAGACAAACAGCCACAAAGACAACGAGCAGGACAGGGAGAGAGAGAGGGCAAGCAGAAGAGAGGGAAACAAGGCGAAAGAAAGCAAGAGAAAGAGAGAAAGAGTACCAAAAAGGGGCAACAGCAGCACCAACAACGACACCAACAGCAAGAACAATCACAAGCAGCAAGAACAACAGCGACAGGAAGACAACAGCAGCAACAGCCACCAGAAGCAACAGCAACCGGCAGCAGCAGCAGCAACCAGCAGAAGCAGCCAGGCCAGCAACAAACAACAGCGACAGCAGCAGCAACACCAGCAGCAGTAGCAGCAAGCAGCAACCACAAGCAAGCCAAGGGGCCGCTGCGTGTAGAGCTCGAGGTCGCTGTAGGCACCTGCACAGGGCGACAATGGCAGGAAAACAAACGAGGGGAGAAACAGGGGAGAGATACAAGAAGACAGGGACAAAGACCACAAGGAGGACAAGACACAAACGAAAGAAACGCAGGCGCCCTAGCCACGGCCAGCCGCAACAACCCAATGCCAAATCTCATCTACTTGCGAACTTAGGAGGAAAATCTAGCCAACAAGTGCCAATATGATGTGAACCCTCCCTCCAGGTGATGGCGCTGAAGCCGATGGCCTCTGCCATAGCAACCCGCATCCACCAAGCTGCCGCATCCACCACAGCCACCGCATCCACGAGCAACCGCCACAGCCAGCAGCAGCCGCCACAGCCGCCATAGCCAGCAGCAGCCGCCATAGCCAGCAGCAGCCGCCACAGCCGCCACAGCCGCCACAGCCGCCAGCAGCCGAGCTGCCGGATGTGGCGAATATGCTGAAAATTGTGTGATGAGATGATATAAGGATGAGGCTCCGGGAGGTGAGTGTCAATTTGCGTGGTGCAATCCTAATGTAAATGGAGCAATCAGGGTAAGGGGTGGCGAAATAAGGGTAAGACTTCCAGAGTGCAATCCCAATGTAAGTGAAGCAAATAAGGTTAAGGATTCAAAAAATACAGGGAAGACTTCCGGACTGCAATCCTAATGGAATTGGAGCAAATAAGGTTAAGAACCTGGAAATTCACAATCAAAAGAATTAGATGATTCTATTCATTTTCTTATTATGTGGACTTTCTAAACCTTATTTTGCTCCGTGCCTATAGGATTTGCCCAACAAGCTCCTAACAGTATTTTGAGATGTCTTAACCTTATTTGGCTCCGTGCCTGTGGGATTTGCTCAACAAGCTCCTAACAGTATTTTGAAATGTTTTAACTTTATTTTGCTCCGTGTCTATAGGATTTGGCTCCAAAATCTGTTCTCCACACCAAGGGTAAAATGGCAAGGGCGGAACATTTGATCAGCTCAAACCGCATGGCCATGAGAATTCTGACTTTGCCAGAGGCCGCGAAAGATAAAACATCCAAAGTGATTTCGGCACATGAAATTGGGATTGGCGAAGGATTCAACATGGGAATCTTTGAACCTGATGCCTTGATTGAATTCACATTTGTCTCTCCTTGCAACATTTTCGAACGTAACACTCCCTGACATGTCGCCCTTGGCTTTCCAAACAGTCACTTTGATGACCCAATAAGCGACTTTTTTCAAACAGGCGCAAGGATGTTGACTTCAACGCCTTCGGCGTATGCATCCGCATAGCTCACCTTCTGCTTTTGAAGAAAATGAGGATGATTTCTGCTGCAGCTCAACCGCATCCTTTTCGGAAGCATGAATGCTGTAACCTCACTCAGCTGCACGGCGAGCAATGAGCCAAGCCAGGTCACCCGTCGTAAGCCTTGGGCTTTTTTCATGAGACGAGATCTGCGGCGAACCTGGCAAGAAAGATATTGACAGGCGCGCATGCAGTCACATGGCCAACGTTTGTTGACATGCATCAACCCTGGCAAGCTCAGGGCTCATGTCCCCCACAAGAATGAGAATTTGAGTGGCACCTGCCTCCTTGCGAATCTCTTTGGTCGATTCTTTCAGCTGCTGCTTCAGCACGGCCCTTGCTGCGCCTAAGGCTGGCAACTGGTCTTGTCCACGAGTGAGTGGTGCAGCTCCAGCTGGCACTGCGGCAGCTGGTGCAGTGGCAGCTGCATCATCCGACATGGTAAAAAGAGAAGTAGCTGAACCACGGTGGGTTCCAAACGCTTGAGGCTTTTGTAGCAAAAAGGCTGCAGAACCCATTGGTCATCCCAGCTGCCCTGATGCATTTCCTGTACCATCTGCGTTGCATGTGAAGATGTTTGGGTAGTTTTCTGGTAAAAGTATCAAGAAACAGTTTATAAATATATATTATGTGAACCTGTAGTGTTTATACTATGACAAGCTCGGCTTGGAACCATCACTGATACAGGGCCTACATTTCCAGCCCCCTAAAATGAAACCTTGGAAGCTTCAAGGCCATGGGCCCTCACAGTGTCACACTTGCTGCTCTCCGGTTGCATCTGCCTTTTTGCAACAGCAGATCTGGACTTCAACACCTTTGGTGTTATCAGAACAAACATGCATCCGCATAGCTCATCTTTCGCCTTTTAGGCCAAATGAGAGCCATCTCTGCCGGAGTGGGTTTGGCAGGAAGCGGTAAGGACACTGGATTCTGCATGAAATTTCGCAAGGCGGAATGCAACTTTGTCACATCTCGCCCGCACCCAACGCTTTCGAAAGCGTGGGCCCATTGTCTGCTGGCGAAAAATTCTCGAGGAGCTTGACCCAGTTGCCACAGAAACTCAAGCTGCTGCGGTTCACCGCCTTGGGCGGTGCGCCGCAGCTGCTGGTTTTTTCTTTTTATCCAATGCTTGAATGCACTGAAAGCAGGTGTCTAGCGGCTGTAGCAGGCCAGTGCTGGAAGCTGGCACAAAAAGAAGCTGAAAACCTTTCCTTTTGGCAAAAGACATCAACCTTTTAGGTAGATGAGGAGATGCTGTGTCCAAAACGAGTATTGGTTTAACCATTGGAAGCCAAGGCTGGAGCGCCTCTCTCACATCTGCCAAAATTCGGATCATGCAATCTGTTGTCACCCAAGAAGATTTTCTGCGAAGAAGCCGCAACCTCGTCGGTGGCAGCGCTGCAAAACCTTTGGCGACAGTCTGGGGAAGCCTCTTCTCGCTGCAAACCAGGAAGTGCGGCAGCACCGCTTGAATGCCCGGATGACTGCAAAGCAAGGCCCCGTATGTGTAGGCGATCCTCCGCCGACTTTTGGGGACCGGCATTTGTGGACCCCCTGGCACGGGGTAAGACTTCCAGTCATTCACCACGCAACCTTTCGGACATGGTGGACAGCAAGGAACAGAAGTTTCATCGAAGTTGATCCAAACCAGTTCCTGGTGGCCAAATTTCTCGGTCACATAGGCAATGGATCTCCAGAACGCCTTCACCTGGCAAAACGAAGATTCGGGTCTCAAAAAAGTGGCAAACAAGACTTTAAAAAATGGCTCAAGTACAATGTTTTGGGGCCCTAGAAAAGCGACCCATTTGTGTGATGCTTTCATTTTCAACCAAAAAAGGGTTCAAAAAAGCGACCCGGCTTTTTTGCCCATTCTTGCCTTGTCCCGCAAAATGCTGGGATCCACTGTGTCAGCTGACCGCAGGCATGCCCTGCGAACACCCCACCGAGCCCGCCAACGAGCAGCCCATTTGTTAACAGTCCTGCGGCGAGGCTGTCCACAAGGTTCCACCTGAAGCGCCTTGTTCTCATAGTAATGAAACACATCTGCCGCTGATGGTGCCACGCCTTGAGAAAGGTTTTGACGCTTCACCCAACACCAAGCATCGTGTTCCAGGAGGAACTGCCGTGCAAACTTTCGGGCAGGTCCCCAAAGTGCTGAGCCTTCATCATGTAACATCAAAAAGTCCTCCCAATTGTGGTTACGAAAGAGAGCTCTGACAAAATCTGATGTTGGAAATGCTGCAGAACATTGGGGTAATCGGGACAGCCGCTGTGCCGCTCGCAGAGCCAAACTCAAATCCCAGTTTGACAAAGCATAGACGGCCAAAACTTTTCGCTCAGAGTGGCAAGAAAGGCCGCCTTTGAGCAGCGAGGCAGCTTCTCTGCGAGATTGCTGCTGGCAATTTCGTATGTGCCTTTGGTTCAGCAGAAGGGCTGCTCGGAGTTCTGTCACCTTCTTCTCTGCCAAGCAGGCCGCGGCTTCGGCGGCGACTGACATGAGTAAAGGATCTACTGAAACTGTCTGGCTGGAGGTTTTGCTATACCTATATGATATGTATTGTAGCATGAGTTTACATGGCTTGTCTCCTGTTGCTATCTATTCTTGAACCTGCTTTGAGAACAATAGGTACGCCGTCTTCTACAACCCTGCTGCTTTGAACCATTCTGATTCATACAGCCAGAGCAGAGCTGCATTTTGAAACGTGACAACAGTGGGCCCAGCACAGCAAACGCTCAATAGCATGCAAACCCTGCCAACCATGGCTATGACATAAGAGGAATTGTTGGAAACAAAAACACTTGAGGAATGAACTCTAGTGACTGCAAATGAATCGGAAATCGTTGGCACCCCTGGCTGCAACTACAGTGATGTAGAGACAGAGACACACACACACTAGACAAGAATGGATCATTATATGATCCGTCAGGAACTGAATCCTGAAACATGCAGATTAGATACGAAACAATAAAATTAACGATTAATGCAGGTACGTTTACACGGGTCCCGGGGGGGTGTCTTCGGTGGCCACCGACCCCCCCGGGACCCCGGTGGCCCCCTGCATTAACTTTAATTTAGAATTAGAAAGGGAGAGGACAAAGGAAGAAAAAGAGAGAGAAGAAGTTTTACATCTATTCAGATGTTACACACACACACACCCGGCCGGAGCCGGGTCAACCCTGAAAGGCAAGAGGAAGAAAAAAGCGGAAACACGAAGGGCAAACGGCCAAAAACAGCGCAGGGGGGGGAGGGGAACAGACGGACCTCCGGAACCAACCTACACGGCGAAACGGACCTGAACAAAACAGCGCACACACCTAAACCCCACGACACATTACGGAGAGGCACGCGGGGAAAAATTAGGGACCAAATGGGGGACTAGTTGATGACCGACAGGAAAACCAAAACAATTAATTAAAAACAGGATTCAGTCCCTAAATGCCGAAAGGTCGTGCGATTGTTCCCTGCACCGGGACCGTGGTCAAGTCTTGCCCCAATTGGCATAAAACGGCTGTCAAGTTCCAGCGAATTAGGTGCACAACATGTTTCACCTCACCAGACAACCATCAAAAGGAAAAAGACCACACCTGAAAGACATGAGCCTGCCTGATCCAGTTTCATGTAATGTTGCCAAATGTCGCTGTGAAAGTGCTGCAGAATAAGAGGTTTCTGAATGTTCAGTATGGCTTCACTTGAAAGAGCAGAGCACTGGGATCCCCGGGACGTCCGGAGCCGCGGGACATTCAACAAGGCTGATAAACCGTAAGGCCAGCTGTTGCAATTTACGTAAACGAATTACTAAATTGAAAAGTGTTAATTCGGCAGTCAGGACAGTCATCACTCACCCTAAAAAGGGTTGCCTCAAATGGCTCCATGGCACCATGTCGGAGCCACCATGGAAATCACACTAGACAAGAATGGATCATTATATGATCCGTCAGGAACTGAATCCTGAAACATGCAGATTAGATACGAAACAATAAAATTAACGATTAATGCAGGTACGTTTACACGGGTCCCGGGGGGGTGTCTTCGGTGGCCACCGACCCCCCCGGGACCCCGGTGGCCCCCTGCATTAACTTTAATTTAGAATTAGAAAGGGAGAGGACAAAGGAAGAAAAAGAGAGAGAAGAAGTTTTACATCTATTCAGATGTTACACACACACACAAACAAACAAACACACACACACACACACACACACACACACACACACACACACACACACACACACACACACACACACACACACACACACACACACACACACAAGCCCCTCTGCCGCCACGAGCGCGGCGCTCAAGCTGCTCTACGGAGTGTAGGTGTTCATTGCCCTGGGCTAGGATTTGTGTTGACCGTTGCCATTTGCGCCATTCGTTGTGCCATTCATTGCTGCTGGAATTTTTTTATTATTTGTCCCCATCCCATTTCTGATTGACATTCTTCGCTGACTGCGTGTGAATTTTATTTGGATTTTATTTCCAGTTTGCTCTGCAACTTCATTGCGGTGCACCTGGGGTGCCATACCTGCTGACACCACGACGTTGAGATTGAGGCTCCTTGTGTTTTTCTTTCATATTCTGCACCTGCGATCGGGGGAAGACCAGACCTCTCCCTACAACTGCAGCGACTGTGACACATTACAGACTGGCCTCAGAGGTATTTTGACAGCACAACTGGGGTTGGACACCCCTTCTGATTGTTCCCATTTTGACTGGATTTTTCAGGGGGTAGGCTCCCGACATACCTTCCCTGGCCCTTCTGGTGGTGGCAACCTTCCACCGTGTCACAGACACAACAGCTTCCACAATTTTGATTTTTGCAATAGACGTGACGCTCTGATTTTTGCTTTCATTCAAATTGCGCGACAGACAATTGATTTGGAGCTCGCACCTGTCTCCCCAACTCTGGGAGGAACGACTCATACACCTGGATTTGATTTTGGACGGAGAAGACAGAAGCACTTATTTGGATCCACAGGCATATCATCTCCATATTTTCACACTATTTTTGCACAAGGGGTGGGCTCCCAGACCTCGTCTTTCACTGGCCCTTCTGGTAGTGGCAACCTTCCACTGTACTGCAATAATTTTTACAATTGGGATTACATCGGCCAACTCAGTTTTTCGATCGGGGTGGGCTCCCATTTTCCAATTGATACTGGCCTGACTGGTGGTGGCAACCTTCCACCGTTTTGCAATTCATTTTACAATTTGGCTCTTCTGGTTTACAATTTTTTGCTCGGGGTAGGCTCCTGGTTTTCATCCGACTCTGGCCTAACTGGTGGTGGCAACCTTCCACCTTTTTGCAATTTCACTGAGCTTTTATACAGGGACGATCATTTTCACATTGCAGCCTGCGACAAGCCATTGCCATTTGAGATCAATTGCAGAGCACTGCCTACTATTTTTCGCGGTCTGGACCTTGGGAATCTGGACCTGAGCTGCTCTCCCTTTGGATTACAGCTGAACGGAACGTGGTATTGCTTGTTTCTCTGCTTTTTTCTTCTCCTGCGTTTTCGAACCATTATCATTTCGTGGATTCTTTTCTCGACTGGCATTGATTGTTGCCTCCGGCTTCTGTGGGCACGTTGCAACAGCATTTGGCAATACAGAGAATTGAAACATTTTGGCATCGATCAACATCTTGATTTATTTGACCTCAGCTTCCCAGAGCATTTTGCACTTACAAACAGACTGAGCCCCCGCCGACATTGTTCAACCAACAACGGCAGCCCTGGTCCCAAGTCCAGGCACAGATCACTCCTTTTCAGCTTGCGCAGCGCGAGAATTTTTCACTGCTTTGGTGTGTTCTTGCTGCTATACTGTGCACTACAAGGATCTGTGAGGGGTGAGGGTTGTATCCTTGTCATGGAGGATACTGAAGCGTCGACGACATGGCAGCATGCTTTTATTGCCAATTGCGGCGCAAAGTCTCATGAACCGCGGCCTGAAGCAAGCAGACATGCACCCTCCTGGCATGCTGCTACAAGCAAAGTGGTCAAACGCAGCATCAAGCGTGCATACAAACGGGCTGTTGCCCTGGGTACCACATGGTACCGTGGCAGATGCTACCGACCTGATGATTTTCCCAAAGGTCTCCAATATCATGGTTCTCCCGACTTCATCAAGCAGACCTCCAAGATTAACCCAACGCTGACCAAATGTCACCTGAACAACCAAGATCACCGTCGGGTCAATGTCCTCACCTGGAACCCTGGAGGACTTTCTGCTGCAAAGTTGGATGAAGTGAAAACCTGGATGTTGATTCAGAACGTCAGCATAGCCATCTTGCCTGAGACACATTGGACCTATGAGAATGAGTGGACAGACGACCATTGGCATCATATCCACACTGGTTCTGCGTCTCATCGTGGTATGGGTATTTTATGTATCCTTTCTAAGAAGCTCTGCTCACAGAATGATATCCGCTGGCTCCCTGTGATTCCTGGACGCCTTGTGCACATTCAAGTACGGCAGAGCAATCGATTTTTGGATATCATTGGGTGTTACCAACACACCCAGGCCCACCACAAGCAGCGCCAGACAGATCGAGGTCAATTTTGGTCCCAACTGGATAGATTGCTTGGCACGTTGGCCACCCGGCACTCACTTGTCCTTGCAGGAGATATGAACTGCTCCTTGCCCCAATTGCAATCGCACAGTGGGCCCCGGGAGTTCAAGTGGAAAGGAAAGATGCATTCAGGTAGCCACCATGCTGATGCAGGCCAATTCATGTCCATCTTAAGAATGCATGGCCTCACTGCCCTGAACACATGGGACCCTTCCTGTGGTCCATCATACATCCAGGGCACATCATGCTCACGCATAGATTATTTAATCACTAGAATGCAACATGCAGATGGCCTTGCAAAGCGTACCACCTATGCCTGGGATGCACCTTTTTGTGAAACATCAGGACATGCACCCCTGCTCAGCACGATAAGAAAGCATTGGTTTCCTGCCGCACCAGCCATGATGGCCACGACCATAGGCAAGGCACAACGACAGGAAGGCCATAAGGCATTTAGGCTCCAATCACCAGAGTGGACCGATTTCACTCATGATGTTGGCGCGCGACTGCATGCACGTTTGACCCAAGCCTCGCTCTCAGATCATGGTCTCATTTCTGATTTGCATGAAATAGCCATTGAAAGTTTTCATGATTATTTTCCACGCATGTCAAAACCACAAAAACCACCAGACGCTGGAACTGTTTCAGTTGTTTTAACCAAATGGCAACACAGACAACGCCTTCTCTCCTTGACAACATGTAATCTCTCCAGTTTGTTTCAGGGTTGGTTTCACTCCATCAGGTTGCAGCAACTGAAACGTGCCTCTCAGATTCAGGCCAGACAGGTACGAAAACTCAGATTTTCTGAGATTGTTGCACAGGCAGAGAGCGCTGCCCGTCGACATGACACACATGCCTTGTTCCAACTGATTAATAGATATAGTCCTGCGCAAGGTAGGCGTCGAGTACAGCTGCGGAACTCTCATGGACAAATTGCCACACCGATTGAAGAAGCAGCTATGCTGAAAAGATTTGTCAGTGACACATGGCATGGGCCTGCTACCTTCCCTGTTGAACCCTGCCCTGACCCAGGTCTTCCCTTCACAGCGGCACAGCTTGAGCGGGCATTGAGGGAAATCCCAGCCTCTAAGGCTGTTGCACGGCCATGCTCTCCGGGGTTCATTTGGAAGTCAGTTGCACCCATAATTGCCCCTGCCCTATTTGATAAGCTTTTGGAATGGTGGGATACCCCCCAGCCGTATATTCCTACATGGTTTAAATTGGGTTGGATGGTGATGCTACCAAAACCTTTGAAGCCCCCTGTGCATCCGAGTGCACTACGACCGATAGCACTCCAAGAACCGGTCGGTAAGGCCGTGGTAGGTCTTCTTGCGTCCAGGGCTCTCAAAGAGGCCTTTCCAGATTTGGCCCAACTGCCTTCCTGGGCCTATATGCCCTTTCGATCTACTCAAGATGCTTTGCTCAGAGTAGCTCAACATTGTAGGTCTGTTAAGACTTTAATGGCCTCCCAAAGGTCAACCCCCTTCACCCGCAGTCAAGCCACTTCTCGTCATAAAATTGCTGGAGGCATAAGCATTTTTCTTGACATTGAAAGGGCCTTCGATCGGGTAGATAGGATGAGACTTTTTGCCAAACTGGCGTCCATCGGTGTGCACCCCAAGATCATTCAATTGCTCTCTTTGTGGCACCAAGAAACAAGTTACAGCTTAATTTGCCAAGGGATCGAGGAACCAATTCAGGTAGGCCGTGGCCTACGCCAAGGATGTAAAGCCGCTCCATTTCTTTGGAACTGTCAGATCCATGCCTTTTTAAGTGAACTTGAACGCCGTACCACAACACAATGGGTGCGTATTTGTGTGAACTTTTATGCAGACGATGGACAGATGGGCAATACCTTTGACTCAATTGAAACCTTGCAACAGCTCATGAAGAACCTGTGCATTACCCTGGAACTGATGACAGAGTTTGGCTTGACGATCAACCCACAAAAGTGTGTTGCCTTGCTCTCCATCACTGGCAGCTCTTGTCGACAGATGCGTAACTCCATGATCTGCCGACACCAGGGCACTGACTGGCTGAAAATTAGTGCAGAGGATCATCAAAGTTTTCAGTTTCCAATTGCCACCCAAGCGAAATACCTTGGTACCATCATGTCACATGCCAGGTTTGAAGACAGCACCACAAAGCACCGCATACAGCTCTCCAAAATTGCATTTGGCCGAC
>CAMXCT020000533.1:93739-239760 GCA_947184155.2 Cladocopium goreaui | reverse complement strand
GATAGATAGATAGATAGACAGATAGATAGATAGATAGATAAATAGATATATAGACAGACAAACAAATAGATATGTTGGATATGATATATTAGATAAGTAAATAGGTAGGCAGACAGACAAACAAACAGATAGACAGATACTCAGAAAGATAGATTAGATTAGATTAGATTAGGTTAGATTTAGATTTAGATTAAGATTTAGATTTAGGATTTAGATTTAGGATTTAGATTTAGGATTTAGATTTAGGATTTAGATTTAGGATTTAGAATTAGGATTTAGAATTAGGATTTAGATTTAGGATTTAGAATTAGGATTTAGAATTAGGATTTAGGATTAGGATTTAGGAATTAGAATTAGGATTTAGAATTAGGATTTAGAATTAGGATTTAGAATTAGGATTTAGCATTAGGATTTAGCATTAGGATTTAGAATTAGGATTTAGAATTAGGATTTAGAATTAGGATTTAGAATTAGGATTTAGCATTAGGATTTAGCATTAGGATTTAGAATTAGGATTTAGAATTAGGATTTAGAATTAGGATTTAGAATTGGGATTTAGAATTGGGATTTAGAATTAGGATTTAGAATTAGGATTTAGAATTAGGATTTAGAATTAGGATTTAGAATTAGGATTTAGAATTAGGATTTAGAATTAGGATTTAGAATTAGGATTTAGGATTTAGAATTAGGATTTAGAATTAGGATTTAGAATTAGGATTTAGGATTAGGATTTAGGATTAGGATTTAGAATTAGGATTTAGAATTAGGATTTAGAATTAGGATTTAGAATTAGGATTTAGAATTAGGATTTAGAATTAGGATTTAGGATTTAGAATTAGGATTTAGAATTAGGATTTAGAACTAGGATTTAGAACTAGGATTTAGAACTAGGATTTAGAACTAGGATTTAGAATTAGGATTTAGAATTAGGATTTAGAATTAGGATTTAGAATTAGGATTTAGAATTAGGATTTAAAATTAGGATCTAGAATTAGGATTTAGAATTAGGATTTAGAATTAGGATTTAGAATTAGGATTTAGAATTAGGATTTAGAATTAGGATTTAGAATTAGGATTTAGAATTAGGATTTAGAATTAGGATTTAGGATTTAGAATTAGGATTTAGAATTAGGATTTAGCATTAGGATTTAGCATTAGGATTTAGCATTAGGATTTAGCATTAGGATTTAGCATTAGGATTTAGCATTAGGATTTAGCATTAGGATTTAGAATTTAGAATTAGAATTTAGAATTAGGATTTAGAACTAGGATTTAGCATTAGGATTTAGCATTAGGATTTAGCATTAGGATTTAGCATTAGGATTTAGAATTAGGATTTAGAATTAGGATTTAGAACTAGGATTTAGAACTAGGATTTAGAACTAGGATTTAGAACTAGGATTTAGAACTAGGATTTAGAATTAGGATTTAGAATTAGGGATTTAGAATTAGGATTTAGAATTAGGATTTAGAATTAGGGATTAGGATTAGGATCTAAGACACTGTGTGACAGAGATATTCCTTCCTTGGGTTGATATCTTTGTTTGCTTCAACCCACCCGCCCAATGGTCCCCAGTCATATTTGCTTTCATCCCTTCCTCTTGTTCCTCCTCCTTTCGTGCGGCTGTTCCCTCCGTGCTCCCTTCCACTCTCGTGCGCCTGCTGCCGGTCTTTGTGCTTCTGCAAAGGCCCTCAAAGGGCAGAAATTTGCTTCCAAAAGGCTCCTGGCCAGGAGTTGGCCCAAAAGAGCCGTTTCCCAATGATCCCTGAAGGCGCTTTTAATTGCCGGCCGGCAAGCCGCCAAAGTCCCAAAATCTGGCTTCCAAAAGGCTCCTGGCCAGGATTTGGCCCAAAACGGCCGTTTCCCAAGGATCCCAGAAGGCGCCTTTAATTGTTGGCCGGCAAGCCGCCAAAATCCCAAAATCTGGCTCCAAAAGGCTCTTGGCCAGGATTTGGCCCAAAAGGGCCGTTTCCCAATGATCCCAGAAGGCGCTTTTAATTGCCGGCCCCAAGGCCTTCAAATGGCAGAAAATTGGTTCCAAAAGGCTCCTGGCCAGGATTTGGCCCAAAACGGCCGTTTCCCAAGGATCCCAGAAGGGGAGTTTAATAGCCGGCCGAGGGGCCGCCAAATGCCAGAACTTTGCCTCCAAAAGGCTCCTGGCCAGGATCTGGCCCAAAACGGCCGTTTCCCAAGGATCCCAGAAGAGAAATTCAATAGCCGGCCGAGGGGCCGCCAAATGCCAGAAATTTGCCTCCAAAAGGCTGCTGGCCAGGATTTGGCCCAAAACGGCCGTTTCCCAAGGATCCCAGAAGGGGTTTTTAATAGCCGGCCGAGGGGCCGCCAGAACGCTCCCAGAAGGCACCCAGAAGCTTCCAGAGTCTCCCAGACCAGAGGCTCCCAGAAGGCTCCCAGAAGCTCGAAGGCACCCAAAAGCTCCCAGATTGCGTTTAGAAGCTTTCAGAAGGCTCCCAGAAGGCCCAGAAGATTCCCACAAGGTTCCCAGAGGCTCCCAGAAAGCTCCCAGAAGGCTCCCAGAAGCCACCAGAAGCTCCCACAAAGCTCTCAGAAGCTCCCAGAAAGCTCCCAGAAGGCTCCTAGAAGCTCCCAGAAGGCCCAGAAGGTTCCCAGAAGCTCCCAGAAAGCTTCCAGAAGGCGTTTAGAAGAGGTTGCCAGAGGCTCCCAGAAAGCTCCCAGAAAGCTCCCAGAAGCCACCAGAAGCTCCCACAAAGCTCCCAGAAGCTCCCGGAAAGCTCCCAGAAGGCTCCTAGAAGCTCCCAGAAGGCCCAGAAGGCTCCCAGAAGCTCAAAATCAAGCATTGCGAAGCTAAAATCAAACATTTTGAAGCTAAAAGGAAGCATTTTGAAGCTAAAAGGAAGCATGTTGAAGCTAAAAGGAAGCATGTTGAAGCTAAAAGGAAGCATTTTGAAGCTAAAATGAAACATTTTGATACTGAAATGAAGCATTTTGAAGCTAGAATGAAAGATTTTGAAGCTAAAATGAAGCATTTTGAAGCTAAAATGAAGCATTTTGAAGGACCAGGGATTCAGACAGGGTCAGGAGGGACTTCAGGGGTATTAGACCCTAAATATACATACTGATATAACTTGTTTAGATTTAGGATTTAGGATTTAGAATTAGGATTTAGAATTAGGATTTAGAATTAGGATTTGGAATTAGGATTTAGAATTGGGATTTAGAATTAAGATTTAGAATTAGGATTTAGAATTAGGATTTAGAATTAGGATTTAGAATTGGGATTTAGAATTAGGGATTAGAATTAGGATTTAGGATTAGGATTTAGAATTAGGATTTAGAATTAGGATTTAGAATTAGGATTTAGATTTAGGATTTAGGATTTAGAATTCGGATTTAGAATTCGGATTTAGAATTCGGATTTAGGATTTAGAATTAGGATTTAGAATTAGGGATTTAGAATTAGGATTTAGAATTAGGATTTAGGATGTAGAATTAGGATTTAGGGATTAGAATTAGGGATTAGAATTAGGGATTAGGATTAGGGATTAGGATTAGGGATCCGACACGAAGTGGCGCCATGACCAAAACCCGAGCTTCAATAAAACTCGAATACGCCAAGACTTCTCTTTCTCTTCTTAGTCGTCCACGCCCTAAGCCTTCAACGCGGCGCGCCCTAAGCCTTCAACACGGCGCGCCCTAAGCCTTCAACCTCGGCGCGCCCTAAGGCTTCAACCTCCTAGCGCCTCAAATTGGCGCGCCCTGGTCCCTCAAATTGGCGCGCCCTGGTCCGTCAATTTGGCGCGCCCTGGTCCCTCAAATTGGCCCGCTCTGGTCCTTCAAACTGGCGCGCCCTGGCCCTTCAAACGCGCCCTGGTCCTTCAAATTGGCGCGCCCTGGTCCTTGAAACTGGCACGCCCTGGTCCTTAAACCTGGCGCCCTGGTGCTTCAACCTGGCGCGTCCTGGTGGTTCAACCTGGCGCGCCCTGGTGCTTCAAGCTGGCGCGCCCTGGTCCTGACATTCTGGCCCAGAGCCCTGCCCAGATTCAGGCCCAAAATTGCCAAAATTGAGGGCCAGAGCCTTGCCCAAATTTAGGCCCAAAAATAGCAAAATTGAGACCAAAAGCCCTGCCGAAATTTAGACCCAAAATTGCCAAATTTGAGGTCCAAAGCCCTGCCCAATTTAGGCCTAAAATTGCCAAAATCGACGCCCAGAGCCCTAACCCAATTTAGGCCAAAAATTGCCAAATTCGAGGCCCAGAGCCCTGCCCAAATTTAAGCCCAAAATTGCCAAATTTGAGGCCCAGAGCCTTACCCAAATTTGGACCCAAAATGCAAATTGAGGCCCAGAGCCCTACCTCAATTTAGCCCAAAATTGCCGAAATTGAGGCCCAGAGCCGCAAGGGACCGCCAAGGACCCCAAGGGATTCTGCAGCGTAGCTGACACTGGAGCGATTCAACAGAGATCAATGGCCAACAGCTGTCAAAAGGGATGGAATGGATCAACTGGAAATCACAAGGTCACACAAGACCTAACAACGAAAAGCACCCATGGCACTCGGCAGCTCAAACGCTGCTGTTTTCACAGGATCGCCGAAGGCTCAAGGCCTAGGGAGGTTTGGGCCGACACATCGGCAACCGCACGTAGATACCTGGGCGAATGGACCAATGGAAAGGATCAGTTCTGTTGCACCGATCCAAAATTCTTCTTGGTCCATGAGCTCTCAAGTCAACAGTTTAAAGCTGGACTGAGCTCAAAAAAAAACATGCAAATCAGCTGGCAAACTTCTCTGTGGCTTTCTTCATCTGTGTGAGAGCATCCTTGCCTGCTCTCTTGTTCTTTCGTGCACTTGTCTCAAAGCCTGGGTTATATTGAAGCATCCAAACACCTGTGCGCATGAACTGAAGTAAACTTTTGCGACACTCTTGGATTTTCTTCGTCAGAGCATCTGCAAGGAGCCAATCACTAGCAAGCCAAATCAACCATGCTTTTGTGTCTGCAAACGATTGTTTCAGTTGAAAAGCTTGTATGGCTGATCTCACGTTTGACAAACCCAAATATGGACCTTCTTGCAGAGTCACTGCATCAAAACCACCTTTTGAGTCTGTGGCCACAACACCAGGGACTGCAGAAACTTCTTGCTCAGCAAAAGCTAAAAGATCAAGACCCTTTTCAGCGCCAGCACCATTCAGTTCAGCCCAAAGCAAACGAGTTCGAAAATTGACATCCTCAGCTTCCACCATCGCTTGAATCTCAGCATCATTGGAGGAAATTGCTACTCGGCGCAATTTCCAAGTACGCCATGAAACCATCACCAGACGGCCGGGAGAACCATCAAGGAGTTCCGGTCCGCCTAGAAAATTAATCAAACCACCTGTGGAAGAGCCATCAGGTCTGTTGTTGTGTGCCTGATCACCCATTGTCACCACCACCATTTGTTGCCAATGGTTCACAGAGGGGATTCGATCAAAACGGAGACGGTGAGGATGCTTGCGAGTCTCGCGGATGACCTGCTGAATCTCTTGAGCCACTGTCATCTTTGGCTCACGTGCCAATTCAGACAACAAGAGATTGCATCTTGCGCAGATTTGAGGTTGAGTCTGCACGGCCAACCACTGCAAAGCACCTAAAGCTGAGCGACACTTGCCAATCTCTGACTTGGTGAGGACTGTCGCCGCATTCTTGAAACGGACTGGATCAATCTCCACATCAGCGAGGTTCTCCACATAAGAGTCCTGGTCAACCATGATGTAGTTACCTTGGCTACCAGTCCTGTGATGGATGTCGGAGCCCACATAGCGGTAAGCGCCAACTTTGGAACTACCCCACTGATACTCACGGTCAATGGCTGCCTTGATTTTCTGCCACTTGGGATTGGTCTCATCACCGGATCTGTTGAAATCGTCAACATGACCAGCCATGTACCCAATAGTGCGGAAGCGATCCAATTGGTTCACCGCATGCGGGTTTTCCTCTACCCATATCCAGGCACATGGATCGCCAAGGACTTTGTGAGCTCCAAGTCTTCGCAGTCTACGGTCTATGTCAAGCCATAGTCCACGAGGAGCTGTAGTTGAACCATAAAAATCTTTGAGGATTCGCATGATGCCGCCCTCAGAGACGCCAAGTGCAGCACGAAGTTCACGCACTCCTGATGTCCATATGCGGTTCTGCTCCTGGTTCTTCTCGGTCTGGAGAAAAGCCGTTGAAAGATCCATGCCTTCGATTGGCCACTGGTTCTGCACGGAGAGCTGGAAGGTCAGGTGTCTGGTCAAAGTTGATTGAACAGGTGCAGAACTTCGGAACTCAGGATTGAGGAGATCTGGGTGCTGATACCCTAACAAGACGATGCGGGCTTTCGCCTTGCGATCGCCCGAAGGGGTGAACAAAGTGCCAGCATTCTCGTGAGCATCTTGCTGAGAAGCTTGCCGTTCATCTGGTGGAGTGTCTTTCCATGTCAACACCCACCGGCACTTCATTACACGGCCAGAGTTCTTGCCCTCCTCCTCTTCCTCCTTGGAGATGCACTTTCTCACGGCCTCGGACTTGAGAAAAGATGCCACCTCTTTGTCCTTTGCACGGTCAAACAACTTCTTGAAGTCATCAGTGAGTCGCTCATAGCGAACTTCACAATCACGCATTTGTTGCACCAAGTAAAAGTTTGGCGCCTGGAGAAACTTCTTGAGTTTTCTGTGGCTTGAGAAATCCAACTCCATTTCCATGATATACCCAAACTCAGCTTCTTGGAGAGCAGCATGAAGATCAAGGGTGAGAGCGTTATCATCATCAGTCCGGGGTTTCTTGACACTATCACCAGTGACAATATCATCGCTATCAACAGCTGAGTGAGGACGCATAGGTCTCATGGATGAGGACGCCAAGGAGGATCTTTTGGAGGAGGCTTCGCGTGAGGAAACTTCTGACTCAAGGAGATCAGTTTTTCGCTTCACACCTGGGTCATTGAGAGAGTTGCCCAAGTCGTCTTCAAAAGTGTCATCAGGCACTTCTGGTAAGAAGTCAGTCTCTTCATACTCATTGACTGGTGGCAAAGCGGGAAGGCGCATTGCAGCACCCTTCAGCGCCTGAGCAGCTTTGTCATTGCCCTGCTTATCCGTTTTGCCGTACAGTCGGCATGAAGGCAACCATGTGGATTTATCTGGTTGAGCTGGTAGATCAGGAGCTTCTACATCATCAGCGCCTGGCTCATCGTCCAGCATGTCCACATAATCTCTTCGTGGGAGAAAATCAGTGATTGATTTCCACGACATCTCTTCGCCACCATGTTGAATTTCATGAAGAGCTTCTTCCTGTGAGGTTAGTGGTCTCACAGAGTGAACACTGCAACGGTGAGCTCGGCCGCCAAGAACAACCCATACCACATGGCGGCGGTCACCACCACTCTGGGAAGGCAATAGCTCTTGAAACAGAACCCTTCCAGGTCCCACCCAGTGAGGTTTGATGGTCTTGGTGAAGCCGCTGCGCTTTCCTTTGGCTGCTTCATGTGGAAGGGACTTTCGCCAGACTTTCACCAGTGTTGCAGGTTCAAAGTTCTGGAGGGGCTGTCGGGGACATGAGTTCTTCAGCCGCACAAGTATGTTGTTGGCGCGGACTTGCCGTGCCAAATTCTCAGCTTTGCGTCTGCAAGACAGCAACTTCTCAAATTCACTCAGTGGGTGAGCTTGTTGAAGTTGGAGATGAGTAGTGATGTCTTCATCAGTCCACTGAAAAGAGTGACCGTATGCCCACTGAAAGGGAGAAAAACCATGTGCGTTCTCCGTACTATTCAACGCCGCTGTGCTAAGGGCCAGACATAGTTCCAAGCTCAGAGTGCCGTCAGAGATGAAGATCTTGTCGGCCAAAAGCTTGGTTTCTTGGACTGCTCGTTCAGCAATTCCGTGAGCCCATGCCTCCTTCTCCACAGGCGGGCTCAGCCACAAATTGTTGGTGTGGCAAAACTCCCTGAAGGCCGCTGAGCACAGCGTATTGGCGTTGTCAGGAACCACCACCAGCGGTTTCGGTTTTTCCGCCAACCAGCCGCGACCAAAAGCTTCGATGACCATCTTGGCATTCTCGTTCCCTTGCTGATTGATGTCATAGACCATAAGAGGAACTGTGCTGCGAAACTTCGTTGCAGCATCAATCATCAATAGAAACTTCAGCTTCTTGCGCACGGACACGACATTCCACTCACCAACATCCATCATCACCATATGCCAGGCTTGAGGAAGTCGATTGGTTGATACTGGCGGAATCTTTCCGGAAGACGAACCCCCAGGTCTAGTCGCCTCGCATGCTGGGCATCGGAGACGAAGTGCTGCTTCAATCTGCCACTTTTCTTTGCCAGCTTCCCGCAAAATGCGAGCTAAATTCCTATTGCTAGGATGTCCTGAGGCCTTGTGAAACTTTTGAAGCTTGACATTCCACTCGGCAAGCTGCTCCGTGGATGGGATGATTTTGCCATCAGCTTCATGCTTCGACCACCGACCATGGCCATCTTGTTGCCAGCGTGACGAAGCCATTTGAGAGGGATTACTTGCCTTAGAGCTCTGCATGGATTGAGGCCGAAGATCTCCACCAGAGCGTTCATCTTGAGCAGGAGGTAGGACCATTTGTCCATCATCATCAGCCAAATCGGCCGGAATTGCTGGTGCATCTTCAGGAGCAAGCGATGTGGGTGAGTACCCCTCATCAGGAGGAACTTCAGCGATGTCATCAGCCATCTCGGCTGGATTCATCTCCCACAGTTGCTGTTCAAAAGTCGAATTGGGGACGTTGGAGTCCACGGTCAGGAACAGGATGGATTGCCAACGTTCTGGTACAAGTTGAGATTTCCAAGTCTTGGCAATCGCGACAACCATCTTCCAGGGATAGTAGCTGGAACGAGCTGTATCAGGGCTCTCGATCTGGAGATGTTGATGATTACCAACACACGTCTTGGCCTTGTAAAGGGCATGAAAACGAGCACATGTAGTTTTGACCAACCAACGCTTGAGTAGAGGTTCGTGTTCATGACCTGGACGACCACTAGTCAACCCATACCGACAACCATCAATTCGGCAGGGAAGCCAGTCGCGATCAAGTCGCCACAGGGCGTCTTGTAGATCAAGGAGAACCTGTTCATACCATCCTTGGCAATTGGCAGGCCATTCCCAAAAAACATGTACCGTATGATCATCAATGACATTGCGCTCCAGCCATTTCTTGAGGTTCCTCAACACTTTACGCTCTTTGCGCCGCTTGGATTCCAAAAGTTCCACCCGCTCCGGAGTGTTATAGTTGAGGGAGGTCCAAGCACACCACAACGTGCACCGCATAGAAATCCAGAGCCTCTTCGGACTCTGAATCTTGTAGAGCTCGGTCATGGATTCAAAAGTGTGAGGACGGTTCAAATCGAACCCATTGGCCAGATTGATCCGCTGACATTTCAAACCTTCTTGGGTACATGCCTCAGAAAGCCAAGACTGAGGTGAGCAGCAAATCTCCCAAACATCAACCTGATGAGGCTCCACCACAAGGTCGTGGAAGTTGGTGAAGAGGCCAAGCATCATCAATTGGAGCACCTTCACCGCCGCCTTGCCCACCTTGATCGGGACATTCTCGATCACGGTTGAACCTCGGATTGGCTCTGCATCGCTTCGGCAGCACGCTGCTCCAAGGCAATCCGCTCCTCGGCTGAGAGCTGGCTCAGGAGATCCTGAGGTGTCACCACTGGAACTGATGCCACACTCATCTGAGACACCGTGGGTGACTTGGCTCGGGCCTTTGGTGGAGTCACATGTTGCCAGCTTGGGCTCGACGTGAGCTGCTGGGGACCTGGGATCTGCTCCTCCTCGGAATTGTGCATTGATCTCCTCGGAGGTGTGAACATCTGGTGGCGTGTGGGAGATTTCGGAACTGGGGTCATCTCTGGAGCACCCAGCACCATCTGGTAGTAGCGCTCGTCGCTCTCGATCTTCTCCACAGCCACCTTCATGAGTTTGTAGTGGGGCTTCACACCCTTGAGATCTTTCTGAACCATGCTGAGAGCCTTCGCCACATAGTGAGGATCGATGTGCTCGACATTGTGAGTCAGCGAGCCCATCCTTGGAACATACTGCGTCCGTAGGTTGCACACGGCGCAGTGGGTCCATTGACCATACCTGTTTGATCCTCTCACGGAGGCGTTGTGACTCCCGAAACATGGCCAGCATTCGCCACATCTGGGGTCTCTCGGATCTGCTGGAAGAGCTCGGCTGTGATCCAACTCGGGAGCCTTGTCGGCAAGGTTGGTCTTCGGAGGCATCACTCCAAAGATTTCGATCACCAGCCGTGGATTCCTTCTGTTTTGAGCCGGCAGAACGTCGATGAACACACTGTTGAAAGAAGCAACGCCGGGCATCTGTGTTGTCAAGCAAAACATGTTGAGTTGAAAACAACTCTTCTCCTTGTGTCATGTAAAGTTCCAGAACATTTGCATCCGAGATAGCTCGTGAAGGAGTCCATGTTGAATCAGACGTGAAACCATGTGGCTTGTTGGTGAGAAAGGAAACCAAATCCAAAACAAAGTGACCCTTTGAACTAATTCGCAAACAGTTGGGATTTGCATCAGGCACATTGGACATCCAGGAGTATCCATCCACGAAATCAAGAACCAAGCCCACACCATTGACGCCTAAAAAGTCCATGCCGATCAAAATAGGAACCAACAGTGAATCATCGTACCAAGGTTCATGATATTCTGGAGGATTCGGGAGAGCAAAAACTGAAAATTTTCGCTGATGTCCAGATGCCCATGAGGAAATTGTGACTTGACACAAGGCTTGTCCCCACTTCCCTGAACCATACCGAAAACGGGGTTTCAAGGTTTGGTCAACAGTCAATGTTGCTTCTGGATCAACTTGGCGCAAACACTCAAAAACCCTGTGAATGCTGGCCTCGGGACCAGCAGAGGCTGTGGCACCGCTGTCGACCATGCCCTCGAAGGACTTGATGGCCTGGGATGCCGAAGGCGGTGGAGACCAAGTAGTGGCTGTCAGGGTCACATCCAGGGGCTCATGGTACTCAGGGGTTTCCATGAACTCAATGGGATAGAGCTCCATGCCATAAGCATTGACACCACTCGGACCAGGAGGACGGAACGAAAAACTTGATGACCCTTTTGAGGATTTGCCCTTAGATTTGCCAGCCCAAAACATCTCGTGATCCATGTAGTTGGAATACTTTGCCTTGCCTTTGCCTTTGCCTTTCACCATGGGAAACTGTTCCATGTAGGGATCACCATAAACAGCCATACCCATCTTGCCCTTATTGAAACCTTTGGACTTACCCTTGGGAGCACCACGATCTGGACAATCACGTGCAAGATGAAGGGGACTACCGCAGTTAAAACAACCCGTAGATGATGTTGATGATTTTCCCTTAATAGCTCCAAAACCTCGATCACGGCGCAAGGCCGCTGTAGCCTCCTGGGCTTTTTTCCATGTGAGACTCGCTTCAGAGGCTAGAGCTTCTGCCATGCGTTCTGACTGATACGCCTCTTTGATCTGCGGATCTTCCAGTTCTGAGGCATTCAAGTCAGGTGTTTCATGAGCATCATCATAGTTACCAGAAGGGGGAGAATCAGAAGGACCATTCCATGACGACCAATCATCATCCCACATCCAGTTAGCTTCATACCAACCATCATCATTATAATCATCCCATGACCAAAAAGAGGAATCGTGATCACCTTCCAACCAATGTGCATTAAACTGTGAAGGGGCATGTCGAGGATGTTGAATCAACTGATCATCCCAAAGCACTTGCAATGCACCTGAAATTGAATCAAAATCCAACTTGTTGTTTGTTGCAGAAAGAACATCACGAAACTCATCACGGGACAAAGTGGCTGCCTGTAACAAGCGCCATCCTCGCAGAACATCAAGCACAAATGAGTCAGCAGAGTTCATCCCATGCTCTGGAGCCACATTCGACTGAGGACTGAGATCCGGTTCAGAAACTAGAGGCACGCGCTGATAGCCATCTGTCGCTGCATCAGGTCGCTCACCAGTCTCAGTAGCATCAGCATCAGCTGAGGCTTCAGCTGCGGGTTCAGCACCCGCATCATGAGAATCACGCCAGTTTCGCCAGCGATTCCACTGGGCATCTTCTTCCTCCTGTCTCCTGAAGATTGCTTCCAAGCCAAAGTCTTGCAAGCTTGGATCAGTACCACTGCGTTCCTCACGAAGCCGGATCAAAGCTTCTTGGAACTCTTCGTAAGACAAGGTCTCTCGAACAAGGAATTCGGAAATTGTCTCATTCTGTCGTTTGCGAAACCCAAAATACTGCGACATAGTTGCTGCGGCATTCGGAAGACTTCGTCTGACCAAAGGACTTGCTGCTAACTTACGCAGGAAAATGAGTACACCACGATCATTATCCAGTTCTGATTGGGGCCATGACATTGCTAAAAGGCGGGCACTTCCGGAGAGCCGTGCAATTAGCCTGGTGGCCAAATGACGACGCTGTCCCACCTTTGTAGCTTGCACATACCACACCACCTCACGACAGTAACGCCGCCAACCTTTCGGATGACCATCCCACGTAGGGACTGCTGAGCTCTCTGATGACATCCGGCCAGCTACACCAAGGAGTTGCGCAGAGAAAACCAGTAGCTCCGCTGCCAGTGCAGCGTAGCTGACACTGGAGCGATTCAACAGAGATCAATGGCCAACAGCTGTCAAAAGGGATGGAATGGATCAACTGGAAATCACAAGGTCACACAAGACCTAACAACGAAAAGCACCCATGGCACTCGGCAGCTCAAACGCTGCTGTTTTCACAGGATCGCCGAAGGCTCAAGGCCTAGGGAGGTTTGGGCCGACACATCGGCAACCGCACGTAGATACCTGGGCGAATGGACCAATGGAAAGGATCAGTTCTGTTGCAGATTCCCAATGGACCCCAAGGGGCCCCCAAAGGACCCCAAGGGACCCCAAGAACCCTAAAATCAATTAATCCTAAATCCTTTAACCCTAAAATGTTTGAACCCTAATTCCTTTAACCCTAAAATCATTTAACCCTAAATCCTTTAACCCTAAAATCACTTAACCCTAAAAGCCTTTCACCCTAAAATCGTTTAACCCTAAAATCCTATAACCCTAAAACCCTTTAACCCTAAAATCCTGTCACCCTAAAATCCTGTAACCCTAAAATCCTGTAACCCTAAAATCCTTTAACCCTAAAACCCTTTAACCCTAAAACCCTTTTAACCGTAAAATCTTTAAACCCTAAAATCCTGTAGCCCTAAAATCCTTTAACCCTAAAGCCCTTTAACCCTAAAGCCCTTTAACCCTAAAACCCTTTAACCTTAATTCCTTTAACCCTAAAATCACTTAACCCTAAAAGCCTTTAACCCTAAAATCCTGTAACCCTAAAATCCTTTAACCCTAAAACCCTTTAACCCTAAAACCCTTTTAACCGTAAAATCTTTTAACCCTAAAATCCTGTAGCCCTAAAATCCTTTAACACTAAAGCCCTTTAACCCTAAAGCCCTTTAACCCTAAAACCCTTTAACCTTAATTCCTTTAACCCTAAAATCACTTAACCCTAAAAGCCTTTAACCCTAAAATCCTTTCACCCTAAAGCCCTTTAACCCTAAAACCCTTTAACCCTAGAATCCTGTAATCCTAAAATCCTGTAACCCTAAAATCCTTTAACCCTAAAATCCTTTAACCCTAAAACCCTTTTAACCGTAAAATCCTTTAACCCTAAAATCCTGTAGCCCTAAACTCCTTTAACCCTAAAGCCCTTTAACCCTAAAGCCCTTTAACCCTAAAACCCTTTAACCTTAAATCCTTTAACCCTAAAATCCAGAAGCTTGAAGGGGGAAGATTATATAGGAGGCTCAAACTTTAACCTTAAAACATCCCCGGCAATGCCGGAAGCCTTTAACCTTAACCTTCCAAACCCTACCCAGAAGCCTCAAACTTTAACCCTAAAACCTCCCTGGCAAGGGTGGAAGCCTCCAACCCTAACTTGCCAAACCCTATTCAGAAACTTCAAATTTTAACCCTAAAACCTCCCTGGCAAGGGGGGAAGCCTTAGGGTTTAGTTTTGGATGTTGCTGAACTTCGGATCACGAAGCCTTAAAATTTCGCCGCCGGAAGAGGATGTTGCAACCCATGAAATGATAGGGGGGCCACTTCGTGGCGCACAAGTGCCGCAAGGCCTAAAAGTTAGGATTAGGGATTAGGGATTAGGATTAGGGATTAGGGATTGGGATTAGGGATTAGGATTAGGGATTAGGATTAGGGATTAGGATTAGGGATTAGGATTAGGGATTAGGATTAGGGATTAGGGATTAGGATTAGGGATTAGGATTAGGGATTAGGATTAGGGATTAGGATTAGGATTAGGGATTAGGATTAGGGATTAGGATTAGGGATTAGGGATTAGGGATTAGGATTAGGATTAGATTAGGATTAGGGATTAGGGATTAGGATTAGGGATTAGAATTAGATTAGATTAGGATTAGATTAGATTAGATTAGGGATTAGGATTAGATTAGATTAGGATTAGATTAGATTAGGATTAGATTAGATTAGGATTAGGATTAGGATTAGGATTAGATTAGATTAGGATTAGATTAGGATTAGATTAGATTAGTTAAACAAAAAATAAAACAAATACAAAACACACAAAAAAAAACTTTTTCAAATCTATTTTGCACATAACTCTGATTTCCCAGACTTCCAAACCACCAACCCAAACCGCCATATAACGGCAGCCTTTCTTAGCCACGTAATTTTTCCAGGATTCTCTAGCCACGTATTTTTTTTTAGCCACGAAATAAAAACTAGCTGCGTAAAAGCTTTTTTTTTCCTCTCTTTTCCTCTCTTCTCTTTTTTTCTTGTTTTTCCTCTCTTTTCCTCTCTTTTCCTCTCTTCTCTTTTTTTTCTTGTTTTTCCTCTCTTTTCCTCTCTTTTCCTCTCTTCTCTTTTTTTTCCTTTTTTTCCTCTCTTTTCCTCTCTTCTCTTTTTTTTCTTTTTTTTCCTCTCTTTTCCTCTCTTCTCTTTTTTTTTTCCTCTCTTTTCCTCTCTTCTCTTTTTTTTCTTTTTTTGTTCCTCTCTTTTCCTCTCTTTTCCTCTCTTTTCCTCTCTTCACTTTTTTTTATTTTTTTTCCTCTCTTTTCCTCTCTTTTCCTCTCTTCTCTTTTTTTTCTTTTTTTTCCTCTCTTTTCCTCTCTTCTCTTTTTTTTCTTTTTTTCCTCTCTTTTCCTCTCTTCTCTTTTTTTTTCCTCTCTTTTCCTCTCTTCTCTTTTTTTCTTTTTTTTGTCCTCTCTTTTCCTCTCTTTTCCCTTCTTTTCCTCTCTTTTCCTTTCTTTTCCTCTCTTCTATTTTTTTTTCCTTTTTTTTCCTCTCTTTTCCTCTCTTCTCTTTTTTTTCTTTTTTTTTCCCTCTCTTTTCCTTTCTTTTCCTCTCTTCTCTTTTTTTCCCTCTCTTTTCCTTTCTTTTCCTCTCTTCTTTTTTCTCGGTACGAAACGATGATTTCTCGGTACGAAACGATGATTTCTCGGCACGAAACGATGATGTCTCGGTACGAAACGATGAATTCTCGGTACGAAACGATGATTCCTCGGTACGAAACGATGAATTCTCGGTACGAAACGATGATTCCTCGGTACGAAACGATGATTTCTCGGCATCATACTATGATTTCTTGTTTCTAAATTTTGAGGGGATTTTGGCTGCGAATTGCGCATTTTTGCAACATTTGCACTTTTTGCCACTTTTGGCAATTCGAAGCGATTTTTTGATTTTTTTGTTTCAGCTTTTTTTTCTTTTTACGTGGCTAAAATGTTGACTTTTCGTGGCTAGACTTATTTACGTGGCTAAAAAAAAACATTTCAGAGCTAAACTTTTTCTTTTTCGGGGCTAAAAATCGGGCCCGCCATATAAGTATAACCTGAACCATGATACCAAACTAAAAAAACCTATGACATGTTTCTTTTTCCTGGAAGACAAAAAACAACCATCTGAGGCTGAGCTCCGGGCTTAATTTTCTTTCGGCACACTGGGCACGGCTGCTTGAAAAGGCCTTGTAAGAAAAGGTTGCAAATTCTCCACAAATTTCGCCGCAAAGAGCCTCTGAGCATCTGACGCTGCCCACAAGTGAGACACGCAGCCATGTGGCCACACGGCACGAAAACCGTCAACTCCGTGGACTCCTTTTCCTCCATGCCTTGCATGGACCGGATGTGACGCGCTTTTTGAAGATGCTTCATACGATAACATGCATATGGTCATATGGTAAAGCAATGCCTCGGCTGGCAACCTGCTGATCTTTAAATAAAACGCCTAGCGCTTTCAGCCTTGCCTTTCACGTTTGACTCCAGATGCCAGCGCTGCTTTTTCACGGCAGCGTGTGGAGCAAATGGCCTTCAACTGTACAGTGAAGGATTGCAGCTGCTGTTCACAACACTTACAGAAGGCTGCAGTTGCTGCTTGGTTTGTCGTCTGGTGGCAATCCCAGCCCCAGGCGGCACTTGCGGATCTCGGCCTGGTAGGACTGGTAGATAGATGCTTCCTCTTGATCACGCTGCTCTACTGCCCAGAATTCTTGGGTGAAGGACCGTGCACGGCGCAGAGTAAAATATGCTGAACCAGCCAGAAACGCGGTCGTAAAGATTGCAGCAAGACCAAAGAAGGCCAAAACACAACACCCTGCGAACCAGGCCGACAACAACTTGGCTACAAGTTGCCAGGCTGGTGTGGTCAGCTGGCCGGCAATGAAGCTGCACGTCAGCAACAACAATCGGAATCGTCGTGAAAGTCTTTGACCATCGTTCTTTGCTCCGCAAATCAGTAGGTGACAGAGAAATACAGGGGCCAAGAAAGACAGAGCCCATACGAAGAGTTTGTAGCAGGTTTGGTAACTAACAACAATCAGTATTCGCAACGCCTCCAAGGTGACGAAATTTCTCGATACCTTTAGACAGCATACAAGGCCAAGAAACCACAAGGTACAGGCCAAGAATCTTCGTCGTTTGATGACACCTGTCCATACCTTCCTGCAATCCTGGATTTTGGAATTCATCTCCGCATGCAAGTCATTCATCTTTGTCTCCAGTGCTTGCTTTCTTCTAAATGCGACTTCACCTTGCCAGCGCCTCACCAATTGGTTCCTGTAAATCTTTGGAAGTAAAACTTCCCTGCGTATTGGGCGGATCGTGGATCGATTGTGAAAATCTTCAAACATAAAAGGACTTGTACGACTGTGACCTCTCGCAGGACTAGGACCAGGAGTTTGCCAAAAGTCTGCTGCCAGCATTGATGTCCAAACAGAATCTGTTTCGCAGGTCTCATGGATACTTCGATCTGTGCCAGAGAGGCGTCCGACATCTGCTGGGCTGCAAAAGCTCAGGATCACAGACACTACGACGTCTCTCCGTAGTCCAAGGCTTAGGGACAACGACCTGACCTGCACTCGGATGGTCGCGCTTAGAACCCCAGTGTGAACTGGTACCGGGACCTGGTGTCTCAAGGCAAATTGCACAGGGTCGTCACAGACATTGCTTTCTTGTGAAACTTGGGATCCCATGAATGGACCTAATGGAAATGCAAAACCATGAGTATCACAGTGCTTGCGAGAGTGATAGTTGGTGACCTAATCAATCTCAATCCTAAGTTGTGATCCGTGTGACTGCCGGAATAATACAGAAAAACATGGAAGAACCAACGGCTTGATTGCCTAATGCCTACGGGGATCCACAGAACATCTTTTGCCTGAGGCCGTTTTGGGCCAGAAACAGCTGCGAAGATCAGTCGTTGGAATTCCATTGCGCCGAATTTCAAGATGAGCTGCTGAGCTGCTGAGCTTCAAACAAATTGCACATGCACGGGTCCGCGGCTCCTTCAGCAGGCTCGCGTAGGCAGGAGACAAAACCATGCTACAGTATGATGACATTCACTATGTCATTTTATGTCATTTTTATGTCACTATGAGATGAATTAGCTTTGAATCCTCTTTCAACAGCAGCAAATCCGACTGTTTGAGAAAGAATAATGAAGCGTACTGGCATATATATATATATATACATATACATATATATATATATATACATATATATATATATATACATATATTGTCAAATGCACTCCATTCACATGTTCAGTATCCAGCAGATCATGCCTCCAGTCGCCAAGTCCGATTTTGCATGATGCATTGGCCCAAAGTGGGCGGGTTGAGGAGCGGAACGCTTGAGCCATAAAAGGAGCGAGGCGGCTCCCGGTGTGATATCAGATATCTATCCTGTGGTCAGGAATCCCCTTTGAAGGTGTGGTCACCTCGGTGCTTTTGGGTCGGGCCCGTTGCCAATCCATTTGAGATTGGTAGCGGAGCCCTGGCAATCAACAGGGCCGCTCCATAATGCCTGAAGCTGGGGCAGCAGAGGCATCGTCGAGTGGTGGTCAAAAAGATGTGCAGAACCAGTTGGCGCAGTTGGTGCCTACCTATGATCCCGGAGTGGATTCAGTGTAAACATGGAGTCAGAAGATTGAGCTCCTTTTGAGAGCATGGCCGGAGACCAAGTTGTCAGAATTGGCAACTCGGATTGTGATCAATACAAAGGGATCAGCTTTCCAGAAGTTGCAGTTACACCAAGCTGAACTGTTCACTGGCGATCGCAAGGGCATTGAACGTATTGTGTCCTTAGTTGGTGGATCGTTTGGTCAGGTGGATTTGGAGAAGAAGTTTGAGATTGCTGAGCGTGCTCTCTATCGATGTGTGCAGAAGGCAGATGAGACTGCCGACAGCTTCCTGGCAAGGTCTGACAATACATGGACTGAGTTGCTTGGGAAGAAGATGACACCGGCTGAATTGCAGGCCTACGTGATCTTGCGAGGCAGTCGACTTGCTGGAGATGACAAAAAACGAGTGCTAGTTGAGTCCGGTGCAGAGGATGATGGAACTTTGAAAATGATCAAGGTTCAAGCGGCAATCAGAATGCTTGGATCCACGTTTTTCCAAGACTATACCTATGGCAAGAAAGACAAGAACCAGAAAACGCATGATCACACAGCTTTTCTGGCCGAGGAACATGATGATGCAGCGGAAGACTGGCCTCGTAGCAACTATGATGATTGGGGTGATGATGATTTCGAACATCTGGCAGGTGAAGATGATGATGCTGCATTGGTTGTGCAGTTTGAGAATGCCATGCTCGATTCACTTCAAGAGGACAGGGAACTCTCAGCCTTTTTTTACTTCTTACCAAGAAGCCCGAAAACGGTTAGTTGAGAAGACCAAATCAAGAGGATACTGGGGAATTTCAAAAGGGAAAGGTGGTAAAAAAGGGTATCCCAAAGGAAAAGGGAAAGGATATCGTCCTAAGAGCTTAGCACAGAGAATCTCAGAGTCAGCATGCCGACGTTGTGGCCAAATCGGCCATTGGAAAAGTGAGTGTCCGTTGAACTCCAATGCCAGTGGAGACAGCAAGAATGTGATGCCAACCACCGCGGTAGTGGATCATGAAGTCGCAGCCGTGACGACCACCACATCCGCAGAGCCCAATGACGTTTTGTCGTCCTATGAACTGTTGAAGGATATTCCAGAATGGGCCGACCCATCAGTTTCTTTGCATGAGCTGGATTTTTGTTTGCATGTCACGACACATAAGTTTAAATTCGTGGTAATACCAAGTTTAGGATTGGTTTGAAGAAAAGATTGCAAAATCTCATGACCATGAAGCCCAGGTTCCAGAAAGCATCCGTGAGTGAACCTGAAGTAGTGTCCCGCATCCGTCCATCCGTGACCTCCGGTGTGAAGCAACCAGAGGAAAGTCCAAACCTGTTTTGCTCGTCTGGAACGATAGGGGTAGTGGATTTAGGAGCTTCACAGTCTGTCATCGGTTCAGAACAATTGCAAGAGCTACTTCAACAGCTCAAACCTGACATCCGCAAGAGCATCCGGAAACAGAAAGTTGATCTGGTGTTTCGTTTTGGCAATAACCAGACTTTGCAGAGCAGTGTTGCCTTAGTTTTCCCACTCCATAGTGAGTGGATCCGAGTAGCAGTTGTGCAAGGCAAGACACCTTTCCTGCTGAGCAGTAATTTTCTCCAAACCATTGGTGCTGTGATTGACACTCAGGAATGTACGTTGTGGAGTAAACTCCTTGGAAGGTATGTGGCTGTCACCAAGAATCCAAAGAATCTCATGCTCATGAACATCAATGATTTGTGGGAAACAGATTTTGCCGCCATGACTGTCACGTTAAATGCATCAACTCATGGAGACGACCGACCGGATGTCTCTTGCCAGCTGCCTGAATCCAAGACTTTTCCCGATCAACAGAACAAAGTAGCAGAGCAGCCGCAGGTGAGGTCTTTGAGGTGCAACCGCATCAGCATTTTGATGAAGATTTCCAAACACTCATTGTGCCACCTCGTGTTGATAGCTCGGTTGAAAACATGTGCATGGATAACAATGTTGTAGTCGGGTCCAAGCCTAGTCATCAGCAGTCTTGTGCAGCTTCCAGTACGTGCGGTAGACATGTCATTGCTCGATCAGTTTCAGATCTTCCGTGCCAAGAACGATGGAGAGAATCTCGAGAGCCTGACACTGGATCAATTAGCTGGCCAGAAAATCGACTTCAGAAAAGCCAAGATGAATCAGACCTACGAGGAGGCTTTCCAAGACCTGGAGTGGACCAACTTCATGGTGTCCCGATACGAGAAGAGCGACAAGCCAGCTCATCAGAAGTTCCTTCGCTATGTGAAGCTGCGAATCCAGTCAGGGCAGAACACTCCCCTGAAGAACAAAGGTGTCAAAACAGTCGACACCAAGATCAAGGTGAAGAGCCGAGGTGCGACATCACACATCGCGATGCCAGTGGGGGAGGAGGAGGACTCAGAGTGGGAAGAGATGTTCACCCACCAAGTAAGGCCCAAGGAAGAGATCTCAGCAGAGGTGGAGAGTCGCCTCAACCGCATGGAGGAAGCCCTGGCCCAAGTGATTTCTCATCTTCAACAGATTTCGACTCAAGGAGTACTGATTCAGGCCAAGGAAGAACTTCAGCCGTAGATCAACTGCAGACATCTGAAGAGTCAGCCAGAGAATTTGAGGCTATGGTCAGTGATGAATACTTTGCCGGTAGTTTAGATTATGATCATGCAGGTTTTCAACAACAGAAAAACTACCAAAGAGAGTGTCAACGTTTGATAGCCAAGTTTCGCAAAGAGCTAAGGGATGTACAGCATGTGATCAAACCTGGGAGACACAAAAGTACCTTGTTTGAAGTGATGTGTTCTCATGACAGCGAACTGACCCGTCAATGTCAGCAGCTTGGTTACAAGGCTCGTAGATTTGGTTTAGTCGAAGGTGACCTGAACACCACACATGCACGTCGAAAGTTATTTGCTCATCTAATTTCCGAAAGACCTGACCATTTGTGGTATTCACCTGAATGTGCCCCGTGGTGTTGATGGTCAACCATGAACATGTCCAAGTCGCTGGAGTCATTGACGCATGTTTTGGATGCACGTTGGCAGAAACTCTGGCAGGTGGCTCTCGGTGTTGTGCTTTTTGAACATCAAGTGACAAATGGCCAGCATTTTCACTTGGAACAGCCTGATGGTTCAGCAATGTTGAAATTGCCAACACTTGGTCCCGTGATCCATGTCGCATTGCCTTGTAAGTTTGACATGTGTATTGTAGGTGGTTTGGTTGACCCTCAATCGAAAATGCCTATTCGAAAGCGAATGGTTGTATGCACCACCTCTGCCGAAATGAGAAAAGCATTGGATCATCGAAAGTGCCCTGGAGAACATCCGCACTTTCCAGTTGCAGGTTCAACGAAGGTAGATGATCAGACGCTGCCTGTGTCAAAGTTCACGGAGAAGTATCCCAGAAAGTTTGCTCGTCAAGTTTGTAGGATCTTAGGACATCGTAATCAATATCACTCTCATGAAGCGTTAGCCAATGAAGTGTCGGACTCAGAAGAAGCTGAGAGCCATCCTACAAAGCGGCGACGACTTGGAGAGAAGAGCTCCCCATTGCAGATTGCCTTGCGTAGCACCACAGTGACATGGGAGAATGTCATGCAAGCTGCCGATTTGCAAGCTCCAAGAGTAGGCCCTTTAGTTGTTAACCATGGAGATTTGCTCACTGCACTAGGTACACTTTGTCCTGACCATGTCATTCATCATGTGGTACTTTGCAGAGGCACTGATCGCATGGTAGGTCCAAATCAGCATATGATCGCTGGAGAAGCTCCATGGAGACGCATGATCTGCATTCGTAGGAATTTTGAAGACATTTGTTTGGAACCAGAATGGGAAAAATGGGAGCGTTTGTCTCATCGACAGCTTCGTCGTAACACGACACCAGCGCGATGCAGTCTGACAATCTTTGCTCGACTCAAGTAATTATAAATCTTGGTCCGATGATCAGGATGATGAGAATGCAGCTGAAAACCAGGCTGTTGATCCAAACAGTTTGCCATCCGGAACTGTCAAGAGAACAGGTTCCTCTGAGGTTTTTGAAGAGTTTGTGGATCGACAGAAACGCTACCGTTCAGGCATGGCAGAAGAAGTACGAGGTTTTTCACCCTCAGTTCCACTGCAAGACACTAGCAATGTCAAAGTAGATGGGGAAACTCGTCAAATGATTGATCTTGTTTCGCAAAAGCATGGACCTAACATGATTGCACTGCCACAGTCGGATCAGTCATGGCTCCTCAAACTGCATCGCAACCTTGGACACCCGAGTAAACAAAAGATGGAATATGTTTGCAAACAGCTTGGATGTAATGCTGAGATCTTGCGTGCCATACCGGACATTCGTTGTTCCACTTGTCTGGAGAGCCGTGGACCAGAAATACCACGACCAGGTGCTGTGAAGGATGAACTTGATTTTGGAGACATAGTTGCCATGCATGGTGTCACTTGGAAGAACTCTCAAGGACAGCAATTCCATTTTTATCACATGATTGATCACAGCACTTCATTTCATGTAGCATATTGTTCTCCTTCCCATACAGCCGAAAGTGTAATTCGTGCGTTGGCAATGGGATGGATCATGTGGGCTGGACCTCCAGGCCAGCTTATCCTCGATGCAGCCGGTGAGTTTTGTGATGAAAAGATTCAAGAGTTTTCGCAGAAACATGACATTGGTTTGAAAGTGATTCCACCTGAAGCTCATTGGCAGAATGGTCGCTGTGAAAGACATGGGGGCATCTTGCAAGAAATGCTCACGAAGATGGATGTCGAAGAAGGAATCAACAGCTATGATCAGTTAGAACAAGCACTATCACTTGCCACACAAACCAAGAACCAATGGTCTCGACATCGTGGATATCCGCCCGAACTTCTTGTGTTTGGAAAAATGAAGAAACAGCCCGCGTCCATCACGAGTGATCCAACTTTAGCCTCACATGCTCTTGCCAGTTCTGAATGCGCCGAAGGCATCCGCTTTCGTGCTGAGTTAGCTGTCCGAGAAAGCGCAAGAAAGGCATTTGTACAGGTCGACAATGACCAAGCATGTCGTAGGGCAATTTTACAACGAACTCGGCCAAATCGGGGGAAGTACAACACTGGTGATTGGATCATGATGTGGCGTGAGAACAAACGATGGTTTGGTCCAATGAGGGTAATCCAACAGGATGCTGATCATTGTATTTGGGCTGTTTTTGGTAGTAGAATGTATCGTGCCTCCCCTGAACAAGTACGATCGTTGTCTGCCGTCGAGGAGATTCAACATAAGAAAGAAGCAGCAGTGGAGTCTCGCCCTGATGTAGTCCAAATTTCACTGAATCAGCCATTGGAAAGTCAACAGATTCCAAGTGCAGAGGCTCCAGCCGAAGAAGCTATCAGTGGTAGTCAGATTTCTCAGGGTGAATCACCAGAACCTGAGCCGTCAGTAGGTATTCCTTCAGTTGCCAACACTGAAGATTTAGAATTGGAACGTCAAATCAATGTGCCAGTGGGTATTCCTGTTCCAGCAGAAACTGATGACGATTTGGTTTGTGAAGTTTTACATGTCACCGAAAATCAATGTTGGGAGATACCAATTGACCTGGGTTTACATGAGATAAATCAATTACTCAACAAACCTGAAGAAGAACACTCAGCCTTTTTGGTGTCCGCTGCAAAGAAACAACGGAGCGAGGTAAAACCTAAAGACCTGTCCAATCAAGAGCGTGAGTTGTTTGAAAGTGCCAAGGCCAAAGAGATTCAATCCTACAGAAACAATACAGCGCATCTGCCGTGGCCAGATTACCCGTGAAAATGTTTTGAAGTGTCGCTGGCTGCTGACTTGGAAAGAAAATGTTGATGATCCTCACAAACCAGCCCGAGCTCCGAAAGCTCGTTTGATCGTGCTTGGCTATCAAGATCCACTCTTGTGCGAATTGGAAAGAGACAGTCCCACGTTGTCGAAATTGGCAAGGATGTTTATATTTCAATATGCAGCTAGTTGTGAATGGGAAATTGGAAGTTTCGACATACGTACTGCATTTCTCAGAAGTAGTGATGATCAACGACTGTTAGGATTGGAGCCCCCAATCGAGATGCGAAAACGTATGGGCCTGGCTGATCACGAAATTGTTCGACTCTTAAAAGGAGCATATGGCAGAGTTGATGCACAACTGTTATGGTTTAGAGAACTTCAGAAGGGTTTGACCGATTTGCAATTCACTGTAAGTCCTTTTGATAACTGTCTCTACATGCTTCAAGAGCAGGGTCGAGTTCTTGGATTGATCGGGGTTCACGTGGACGATGGATTATTTTGTGGCACACCTGAGTTTTACAAGAAGCTGGATTTGTTGGAGCAAAGGTATCCTTTTGGAAGTCGTCGTACCCGAGAGTTCACTTTCACTGGTTTACCTATCACTCAACATCAAGACTATTCCATTACAATTGATCAAACCAAGTATGTCAAGGAAATTGAACCTATTCGCATTTCTCAACAAAGACGACATGAACCTCAAGCACCAGTCCAAGAAGAAGAGAGACAACAACTACGTGGATTGATAGGTAGCCTGCAGTATGCCTCCACCAATACACGACCTGACTTAGGAAGTAGGTTATCGTTGTTGCAAAGTCATATCAATTCAGCTTGTGTAGAAACTCTCATGGATGGAAATCGAGCTCTTCAAGAAGCCAAGCAACATGCTGACACGTGTCTCAGAATCCAGCCAATTCCTCTAAGGGACATTCGTTTCCTTTCTTTCTCAGATGCCGCATTTGCTGCAGCCAAGAACACCTCATCCCACCAAGGTATGTTGCTCATGACTGCACACAAGTGTATAGCCGAAAATCAAAGTAGCGTGGTCAATCCAATACTTTGGTCATCGCGTAAGATTCAAAAGGTTGCTGTAAGCACTTTGTCAGCAGAAGCAATGGCTTTAGCCAGTGCAGTTGATGTCTTGGCATGGGCCAGACTTTTCTGGGCATGGTTAGTTGACCCCAAATGCCGTTGGCAATTGGGAGATCAAACATTGCTGAAACTGCCACCAGCTTTTACAGCTCTGAAAGATGATGATGATCAACCTGAGCCTAATGAATCACTATGCCGTGCCAGCCAATTGAACCAGAAAGTAAATCTGGCAACTAGCATAATCAGTACAGACTGCAAGTCGCTATATGATATAGTCAGTAGGACTGCTGCTCCGTCATGCCAAGAGTTCAGAACTGTGTTGCAAGCGAAACTCATTCGAGAACACTTAGCTGCTGGTGTGTTAGTGCGTTGGGTACCAACTGGAGCTCAAATGGCTGATAGTCTTACAAAGATCATGGATAGCACTGTACTCCGGGAGTGTCTTCGACTAGGGAGATACCGTTTGAACGATGAAGCGCAAGTGTTGAAAACCCGTGCTGACTCAAAAACTCGTCTTAAGTGGCTTCAGGGTGAGAAGTCGAATTCAGAGTTGCCTGAGAAAAGCCAAGACGTCTCTAGGCATATGCATGAAGAACCATAGGTGCCAACGCTGAAACTTCTTGACCTTGATGCATCCCAGTTTTTGCATGCTTTTCATACTGGAGCTATACAGACTGCTGTCTTTGAAACAAGACAGAGTCACTCGACGATGCTGAACTTACCACTTGTATTACATTGCGATGTGCATCTGGGTTGATGTGAGGGACAAGTGCATGAACATGATGAATGGCTGTCAATTTTTTTAAAAGACTGGGAATGTCAAATGCACTCCATTCACATGTTCAGTATCCAGCAGATCATGCCTCCAGTCGCCAAGTCCGATTTTGCATGATGCATTGGCCCAAAGTGGGCGGGTTGAGGAGCGGAACGCTTGAGCCATAAAAGGAGCGAGGCGGCTCCCGGTGTGATATCAGATATCTATCCTGTGGTCAGGAATCCCCTTTGAAGGTGTGGTCACCTCGGTGCTTTTGGGTCGGACCCGTTGCCAATCCATTTGGGATTCAACAGCAGCAAATCCGACTGTTTGAGAAAGAATAATGAAGCGTACTGGCATATATATATACATATATATGTACATGTATATATATATATAATTTTAATTATATATGGATTATATGTGTATATATATATGAATTATATATGATATGGATTAAATTATATATATATATAAGAGCACGGGGGACTGATACTGACATGTACTGATACGTAAGCCAAATGGATCCAAATCCAAATGGCCCATCTGAAGGCAAAGATGACAAAACAACAAAAACATGATGAGACCTATTAATTCTCTCATTTCTCTCAACTCCATCCAGTCCAACACAATCTTGCCCCGCTCTCCTGAGCTGGAGATTCTCTTCGAGGCTCATCTGGTACCGTCTCCAGATCAATCACAACCGCTTCCTGCGGATGAAACAAGCAACACACTGAGAATCAAACATTATCATTGACATAATCATACATAATCCAACATGCAGCCAGAAAATGTGACAGGTTTGACAGCCACAATTCTGAAGTATTCGTTCACTTTGTCCAATGTCCTGGCTCGTGGATTGAGGCGGATCACTCTGAGGTCGATCACCTTGACTCGGCATCTCACCCAGTGCACCTTGATTGGCTTCGTTGGCGTTGCTCTCGAGCCGATTTGAATTTGCTGTTGCAGTCCCAGCAGGGGTCCCAGGGGTCCCAGAAGTCCCAGGAGGTACCTGGACAGGACCAACAGGATTGGGCTCCACCTGAAGTTTGTCTTCAGCCAGTGAGTATTGGTGACAATGAACAGTAACCAGCCATCGAACCTGGGAGGTCTGGGAGGTCTGGGAGGGCTGAGAGCCCTGGTCACGCTGGTCCACGATCCCCACACATCCATTCAACTCTGGATGTGACGTCAATCCCCCAATTTTCACAGCCAGACCAGGCCGCACTGCCGTCACGGTGTGGCAAGTTTCGTTCACCAATGCGGTGCAGTGTCCACCGGTGGGCGGGTCTGAGGGCTCTGGTGCCCGACTAATCTCCCGGCATGCCTCTCTCTCCTCGATCTCATCTAGGAGTCCACTGGAAAGCAATTTGTCCAATTCCGCCTCCTCATCTGCAAAAGCATCAAAGGCATTGAAGGCATCGGATGGACATGGCCTGGTTGAAATAACATGTGTTTGGTGCAAAAATGCTTCCACCTCCGCTTCTGAAAAGGTGAAGTCCAAAGATCGAAGTCTGGCAATGAAGTCTTTGGCAGCGCCCGCCCCTCCCTTCAACCACCACCTCTTTGTTGGTTGGTCAAAGCTTACACCACCTTGCAGCTGCTTTACAGCCTGAACCATGTCATTAAAAATGATGCGACGTCTCTGTCGGACTTCCTCGTCATGATCGTAATCAGTTTTAATTTCTGCATGGAAATCCTGCTTGCTTTCATCCCTGCGAAGCAAGCACCGTGCCCACGGTGCCTTCGCAGGTGGTTGGGCCACCAAAATGCCCATGAGCGGCTTTCTCAGCCATACAAAAAACTGCTGCGCGCCCGTTGCCTTCTTGTGACAAGATGAAAATCATAAAACCTTCGTTAAAAATATATATATATATGTTTTTTCAAAAACCTTCATCCTAGAGACTTCGGATGTGTTAATTCTTGTCAGTCCGTTCTATGCATCATATGATTCGTTTGGACCGGAATGATTTTGTCGGTATATCTGGCTCCTTTTGATATCAAAAGGCTCAAACGGTTCAAAAGCCACCTCTATGGCCTCTATGTATAGCCATAGTCCCTTTTTGTACTGATAAACTGGAACTCCTCATTATTGGGTCTCCAAATCGACTTGTTTTGCCTCCATGCGCCTGCTCAACCTCAGCATTTCGGACTTTACAGGGAACCTCCACCTTGACACCCTTTCGGTATCTTTGATGCTGATGGCCGGGAGCAAAACAGGAGAGAAAGTTTGAACACTCAAGAGAAGTACAGAACAGTTGAACTCAGTTTGCCATGACGTGTAAAATCAAAGCAGGTCGAAAAGCATTGACACACGGAACATCACGACACATCCAGGCGCATCAGCGCACCATCAGGTGGTGCTGCAATGCCATCGAAGGTTGGAAGGTCCTGCAGAAACGTTCGAAAAATCTCTGCGGAATCCAGGCAGAACATGGCAACCTTCTGCTTCTTCACATCCAGGGAGCATCAAGCCCGCACGCCGCCATTTTTGAAACTGTGCGATCGAAACGTGGAACAAGCTGAAACCTGAAACGCAACCAAGGACGTGAGTCCTGTAACACCTGTGCTCTACACAAGGCCGACTTGTTCTTTGCAAGTCTACTTTTTTTCCCTGATTTTTCAAATGCGAAAATACCAATCTGCATCGAGTATCTTCGAATCAGCTTAGACCTTTCTGGCCTCTCACTCCGTCCCTGGCAAATCCATCGGCTGTTTCACTGTATTGCAGTACTATGTAGTACATTGTAGTATTATATGACAACCTAACACGACATTTGAAAAAAGCCAGCAGGCCGTAGGCTTCGGTCCACCTGTGAGCCTGCAAGACATATTTCATCATTGTCGGTTGCCATCGGTTGCCGATGGTTCAAAGTCTGAGCTTCAGACTCAGAGTGCTTGTTTGTACGAGTTGATCCAAAACCTGTGCGAGTTGGATAATGAGTTCGTTCATCGAAATGAAAACTGCCAAATGCAGAAAAGCCATGAAAGCCATGAAAAGCCTCAATCAAAATGTCCCTGGAAGAGACGAGCCCCTGAATCACGAAAATCCGTGCAAGTTCAGCGATTCTGAAACGAACCAAGAAGCAATATGAGATAATGCAAGCTTCAATTTGCAATCTTTGTCACTTTCCGAGAGCCGCACCACGATGCGAGCAATTTCATGTGAGGAGAGAAAAATCCTTTGGAGCCTTGGCCATATGGAAAAATGAAAAAGGTCCACAATCATGCAGCTACCAGGCAGCTACCGCATTCTTCTTTTAAATTCTCAGGTGCTTGCTTTGACGCCAGAAGTTGTCTGGCAAGAACATGTAAAGTCTCGTGACGATCACACGAAACCACCTGAGATCGCACATGACTTTGACAGCTGCAAAAAATGCTCGAGAGTCGACTCGAGAACACAAGCGTCTGAGGATTGGACGTTGAATCTTTGGACATTGAATCTTCCCAGACTCCGCTGGCGATCAAGCTTGGCAGAGTCAATGGTTACAACCTCATGAAACTTTCGAAGCGACTGTCCCAAAGAGTGGTGCAAACTACCTACAAAAAAGATCAAAAAAACGTAGTGGCAGTGGCGTAGTTTCTTGGTCGCAGCTGCTGGTAGGTCACAGGCGTGCTTTCGCCAAGCAAGGAACTCATCTATGCTGTACTCCAGCACATGATACCTGCACGATAACATACGATAGCTTTCACTTGACCCGATCTGCCCCTAACATCGCCTAACAATCTCCCATCATCTCTCATCTGAAGAAATCTGAAGACCAAGGGCACTGTTCAGTTTCAAGCACCAGCTTGAGGTCTGCAACGGCCACCACACCCACCGCCACCGCTCCACCCAAATCACCTGACAACTCTAACGAAGTCGCGGCACCTGGGCGACACAGTTAGACCAACTAGGTTTCACAATGTTTCACACATGTCTTCACACATATCTTCACACCCTCAAGATGAAAAGACATGCTATGCAACAAAAACCAACAAAACATTCCAAAGCTCCAGAAGTTCACTGGTAGAACCTCCGATCCAAATCACTCAGAATATCTGAGAATACTGCAAATGGTCAATCTTTCTGCATCCATGATGTGCCTGCAGAACAAGTGTTCTGGCTATCGGGCATGATCACTCTCAGCGAGAAGCTCACATTCAAGCAAGCCGGAGGTTCAAGGCGTGCAAAACTGTTTTGTCGTTGGGCACAGAGAGCGTCTGAGGCAGCATGAAAGAACAAAATGACCCACTTGCTCACTGTGAAGACTTGAATTTGAGAAGCATACATAGCGCAGCGCATTTGAATACAGTAAGCTATTATTGCATGCTATTGGACATTGCACACTCACCCAAAGTTGCGGCACTGCAGAGCATTTTGTTTCCGGACAATCTCGCATCACCCATGATGTGTGGCAAACCGCCAGGCGAAATGAATCAATGATAGATGAAGATGATACTGGTGGGTTTACCTTGTCAACTCTGCTCTATTTGTCCGGCTTTGAACAAGCCCAAGCTCTGATGTGGGAATACACTCCAGCCTGAAGCACAGCATTTCGCCGATCAAAAGTTCTTGCCTCCTCCAGGGATCAGTTTCTGTTAAACTGAGCGAAACTGCTGCAGACTTATGCAGACTCAGAGCAAAAAAATCAGGTGAAAGGCACTGACATTGAGATCGCCAAAGGTCAGTGGGATTGAAGGTTACACAAAAATTTAGGGGCTCCAAAATCAAGGGGAAGATTTAACATATCAAACTGGAAAAAAGCCCAACTTTCATGTCAAAACGCAAAATGATGGCTGGAATGCACAACAAGTCAAGATTGATTTCTGTCCCTCGACTTGAGGACTGCTGTGGGCACATCGAAGCCTCACCATTGCATATCTGCATCTGAGCTCATCCGCAATGAGGACGGCAAAGTTTTAAAGCTGAAGTCCACACACATAGCAAGCTTCAAGAAGTCGATGCAGGAGAACACTCGGATCAGTTCACCTTGCACCAATTTCAGAGAAACACTCAATTCCGAGGTGGAATGGCGACACGGCGACCTCACCCTCAAAAAACTCGCACGGGTGCACCGTTCATGTCCACCAGTGGGATGCGATGCATCTGCGCAGTAGTTTGCAAGGCACAGTTCGCTAAAATAGGCCAAAGGGGTCAGGATAGGGCCTCTTGGCTTAGCTGCTAGCTGGTACCAACTCTATCCATTTTTCAACCAGGATCAGTTCACCATTTGCTTTGCTCAGCTTCGAACCACTGCCCGACCCTCTCCTCGACCAAGCCTAAGAAGCATTGAATCTGCACAACAATTCTGCCATAGCCTGCTATATTCTGCCTTTTTGTTCCAGATATCCACGGGCCATGCTCTCCCAAAACACGCCGCAACCCAGCAGAATTTCAAGCCCGCGACATTTCCAAGATCTTCTTCAATGGTGTCATGACCGATGTAGGCCTGGACTTTGTAAATCAGTCAAAGGTGTGATGAATGCGGGATGCACGAATCAAATGAAGGACTCTTGGTATCTCTTGGTCAAGGACACGAAGGAGGAATATCCAGAGCAATTTGCAAGGACCTTCACTCGACATGCAATTGAATGCAGAAATGCATTGCAATGCAGAAGTAAACAGAGAAGTGCTGGCAAATCTGTCGAATCCAAGGCCCCTACCCCAACCTTGCAGAAGTGCTGTTACAAGATGTTACAAAGGCATGACAAGAACAGGATATACTTTGATATACTCTGCAAGACTGCTCCAAGCCATCTGCAAAACTAAGAGGCTGGCCGACATTCTACAAATCTGTGCGACTTGACAAGCTGCGATCCGTTGATCTTGGTTTCGATGGCTCGGCTCTTTTCCGAATCACTGAAGCATATTGTCAGTCTTACAGTTTCCTTGGGCGCTTGACGACCGTCAGCTTTCTTCACCTGGATATGCGTGCGGAATTCATACGGAGATATCCAATCTCAGGCAGACTGAGCTTCAGGCGATTTCATGACACAAATCCATGTAGTCGAAGAATTCCTGCCGACCTCAAAACATCCATTTTACGCAGACAAAGCTGGGTCACTGCATCCAAACATCAGAACTTAGTTGAATGCCACTGCGAAACTGGACTACCACCTTGGCTCCAGGGGCTGAAAAAGAAAGGTCCAAGGCTTAGGGCCCTAGGGCACAGCTTGACAAAGTCCTGTGCTGAGCAAGTCGCCCATCGGAAGTGGTTGCAAGTCATGCTGCGGACCACCTCTGAAACCTGGGCCAAGCGCACTGGAAGCCGAGAAGTCTCGGCACATGAACTGAGGCTAAAGGCAGGCTCGTCTTCCGGGAACACCATCTCCTTGCCGGTGCAGCAACAGCAACAGCAACCACAACAGCCAAATCCTTCCTTGCTTCCCGATCCTGAAGATTTCGTGCATCCAGCAGTGGCAGGAAGGCTGCGATGGGCTGGTTCAGGTCCCACCTGGGCCGTTCGATGGTAGCATGAGCATCTGTGAATCCAATCACTATCCAGTTGGGTAATGGCAAAAGCCTTGAACGCCCTTTCCCATGGTTGCCATGCACTGCAGTTCAAAACAACTGAGCTCGCAGCTTCTGATCCAGGCTGGGCTCTATCTTGACCTCTGCCTGGTGTCAAGTTGAGCAAAACATTGTACTGCAGACAGCGCTTTTGCTAGCTTGTAAGTTGTATACTCAGAGCCAAGAGTTACAAGCCTCTCCCAACCGGCTCACATCTTCGAACGCATCTTCAATCGGAGGAATGAGCGCCTGCAGCAAGCCAAAATGCCAAGCAATATCAAGCAATGCAGCAAGCTTTTGCTGTCGCGCATGGCGATGCATGCGCTGAATCTGCTGCCGAGGTGCTGCCAGGAACTCGCAGTAGCTGAGGGACTCCTCCTCTCCACAGAGAGCCTGGAGCAATTCTGTGCTGAGGAAAATGCCGAAGAAGCAGCCAAGCGCTGGCATAGCATGGTGCCACGGCGCACCTTCCACATCCCCACAGCCTCTTGCCTACCACACAAAGATCAGTGCAAACGACGGTGTTTCTTTGACTCAAACTGACAGAGCAAATTGATCTCTGTCCTGGCAGATGGAAAATCATCCTCCGATGTGACTACTGATAGGAAGGCCTCTCCAGGAGACAGGAAGCTGTCTGACTGTGCTTTGACAAACATCAGATTTGAACATCTTGTGCCATTGTGCCATCGAGCGCCTCCAGGTCGATGCTGCCACTCAGCTTCACTGCGTCGAAGAGGTCAAAGGTTGCACCTGCACGAGCTGCACAAGCTGCACAAGCTGCACAACGCACAGCAGGTTGCAAAAGGCCGCTGCCGCCACTGCTCTGAGGCTGAAACGGAGGGCGCAAAAGTCCTTCCAAGGTAACCGAGTTGGAGCTCGAGCCTTTGTGACATCTCATCGCCCCATCTCTCTCACTCCGATGTCTCTCTCGTGCTTCTCATACTTCTTGTGTTTCTGACAACTTCCTACTGGCCATGAAAACAGCTGGAAGTCTGAGTGTCCCAACCATTGCCAGCATTGAAGCCCTGGTTGTGGCTGAACTAGACCCATATGCGCGAAATCGTGAAATCACCTGCCGACTACAGAAGATTGCCGGCATTTCATGATATCTCTGCGGAACCGAGCATGTCAAATGCATCTTGATGCATTTTGATTCATTTTACATGTCGAAGCATCTTGATGTGTTTTGTTTTTTTGGATGCATTTGGTACGTTTAGGTTGGCCCTGTGCCTCGCTGATCGGAAGCGCATTTGGCTGCTGCTGAAACTGTTCGCGCGCTTCTTTCAGGTATGGATCCTGCAGTAGTGGCGCTCCACATCGGCGTGCGGATCAACCCATGCTCAAGACTCATATCCGACATATCCGGCATATCCGACACTTCGCTCAATGCACTGCCACTTCGCTCAATGCACTGCGCCAGTGATCCCTTGAGAGTTTTGCGGTCCGAACGCCTGGAGCGCTTCTGCAGCAGAGCACCTTGCGTTTGGGTCCTTCCGAAGCAACCGCCTCACCAAGGAATCGCCCCAAAATCAAAAATTGTGACATATAGGGACCAGAGACATATTTATATATATATATATATATATTAGTAAAAAACAATATGTTATATATTAAATTGAATATAATATTATATATGTGATAAAATATTATATTATGATATATTATATTAAATTATATTCTATTCTATTATATATAATATTAAATTATATTTTAATTTTTACTATATTATATCAAATTACATAGTATATATTATACTGTAATATAATATAATATAATATAATATATTATAATAAAATATTATACTATATTATATTATATTATATTATATAATAAAATATAATATAATTTAATTTAATTTAATATAATATAATATAATTTAATTTAATTTAATATAATATAATATAATTTAATTTAATATAATATAATATATGTTTTATTATATGAGGCTATACTTGATTATATTTTATTATGCTATATTATATGATATTATATGATATTAAATTATATTTTATTACTATATATTATCTTGTATTAATATATATTAATTGATATTATATTATATTATGTTATATTATATTAAATTATCTTATATTAATAAATTAATTGATATTATATTATATTGTGCTATATTATATTATATTTTATTTTATTATATTATATTATAATATATTATACTATTTTAGTTCACTATATCTTAAAGCAAATTATATTATATTAATTCATTGAATTTTTATATTATAATTTATTATATTATATTATATTAATCTATATTATAACTATGTTTTATTACATTAAATCATTTCATTTATATATATATATGTATACTACGTATAATGTCAACAAATCCATAGAAATCCATCGCGAACCGCTGACAGCTTCTCAATCTACAAACCCTTCCAAGCCGTTCCAAGCGCTTACAATGGCCTACAATGGCTTACAAGCCTCAGGAAGTCCCGAGAGTTCTCCGGTGCAAGTTGCAAGTGACGCAAAATGTCCTGACGCGAGGCCGCTACGACTTTCATTGTGTGCAATTGATGCTATGGAGTCGCTCCTCTTCTGTGACATCACGAATGTCCCGCAAAATCACCTGCACACCCAGAAAGAAAACATAAAGAAAACACACATATATAGAATTTATATAATATAAGACAATATATATTATATATACAATATATATTATATAGTATAATATATATTATATAGTATAATATATATTATATAGTATAATATATACAGTAGTCCCATGTAATCCCCAACCTGGTTTAGTCGGCTTTAACACTTCCACACAAGTCACAGCAGGGGCCTCTTCTGTGTAGCCATCGCATGTGCCCCTGCCCTTCTCGAAGACTGAAACTCCAGCTCCACCTGATGTGAAGCATGGTGCAGTACGCATCAGTAGAAAAACAACCACCAGCAGAACTCAAAGTTTCTGAGCCCGCAACCCAACATCTCCAAGAACACAACACCGAGGGACCATATGTCGCATGTTTCATTGTATGTTTCCTGGCAAGAAGTATGCTCAACAATAAGTTTCAACTAATGCTTCCCCTGCTGACTGTTGGTTTTAGCGGACCTCAGATGCAGCACTGCAGACCACCTGACACTTTCACAAGATGAATCTTCACAGTTTTCACCAACATGGCTCTCACATGTCACAGGCACCACGGTCAAAACATGGTATATGGAGCATGGTCATCCCACCACCAGTAGGAATTCCTTCTCATGGGTATATTATATCATATATTCGAAGGAAGTTTAGAAGTCAAACTTCCAACAATATGGACAGATGAAAAGCAGAGCAGGGCAGAGGCAGAGAGAAGAGAAAGATTAGAAGAGAGAAGAGAGAAGAGAAAGAGTCAGAAGAAAGAAGATGCAGATGCGCGAAAAGGTAGGAAAGTCGCGAAACACTGTGTTTTTCCAATGATTTGTGGCTCCGGAGGGTCGAAAAGTAGGCTCGCTAAAGCGGCGGGTGCGGAGCCAGCTAGCCAGAGGAGAGATGAAAAATTGCACGCCGTTGTGGCACATTTCCAAGTGAAAATGTACAAAACACACCATTCTCGGACCACTTTTGGAAGTTGAGATGTCAAAAAAGTGCACGCCGTTGTGGCGCGAAGCACATTTCGAAGTCAAAATGTACAAAACACACCATGCTCGGACCACTTTTGGAAGTTGCGATGTCGAAAAAGTGCACGCCGTTGTGGCGCGAAGCACATTTCGAAGTGAAAATGTACAAAACACCACATGTTCGCGCCACTTTCGGAGGTTCAGATGTCGTTTCGCGTGGCAGGCGCAAGGGATTGTGCACCTCTTCAAAAGTGAGAAAAACGTGAGGGTTTTGTCGCATTTCCAAAAACGATGGCAGGCATGGGACATTTGAAGAGGATCTGCAAAGATGCATTTTCCGTGGCAAGCGCAATACAAAAGACATGTTCATGAGAGATGTTAGGAGGTCAGGGCGCTGATTTCCTGAGAGGGGTTGCATTTTGGAGTATCAGATGTGCAGGTTTGCTAAGATGACTTTGCGTGACAGGTGCAGCACTTCGTATGACCTGGCATCAATTTTCCGTGGCAGGCGCAGTACTTTAGACAGGTGGACTGGAAAAAACGCAAAACGCATTGGTACGAGGCTGTCAGCTCTGCACTCAACTTTCCATTTTTGAAGGAAGTCTCGCAGAATTCTTTCGTTTTTGATGTCTTCAACTTCGAAAAATGAGGAAGTCTCGCGGAATTGCTTCGTTTCGGATGTTGTCAAGTTCAAAAAATGAAGACGTCTCGCAGAATTGTTTCGTTTTGGACGTTGTTATGTTCAAACATTAAGGAAATCTCGCAGAATTTCTTCGTTTTTGATCTTGCAGATAGATAGATAGATAGATAGATACATAGATAGATAGATAGATGGATAGATAGATAGATGGATGGATAGATAGATAGATCGATAGATCGATAGATCGATAGATCGATAGATCGACAGATCGATAGATCGCTAGATCGATAGATAGATAGATAGATCGACAGATCGACAGATCGATAGATCGATGATCGATAAATGGATGGATCGATCGATCAATCGATAGAAAGAAGGATTAACCGATAGATCGATAGATAGATAGATAGATAGGTAGATGGCTAGACAGATAGATAGATAGATAGATAGGTAGATGGCTAGACAGATAGATAGATAGATAGATAGATAGATACATAGATGGACAGATGGACAGATGGCCAGATAGACAGATAGACAGATAGACAGATAGACAGATAGAGAGATAGAGAGATAGAGAGATAGAGAGATAGAGAGATAGAGAGATAGAGAGATAGATAGATAGGTAGATCGATCGATAGATCGATAGATAGATAGATCGATCGATAAATCGATAGATCGATCGATAGATCGATAGATCGATAGATCGATAGATCGATATAGATCGATATAGATCGATAGATCGATAGATCGATAGATCGATAGATAGATCGATATAGATCGATAGATCGATCGATCGATCGATCGATAGATAGATAGATGGACAGATGGACAGATGGCCGGATGGCCAGATGGCCAGATGGCCAGATAGACAGATAGACAGATAGACAGATAGACAGATAGACAGATGGACAGATAGACAGATAGACAGATAGACAGATAGACAGATAGACAGATAGACAGATAGATAGACAGATAGATAGATAGATAGAGAGATAGATAGATAGATAGATAGGTAGATGGCTAGACAGATAGATAGATAGATAGATAGATAGATAGACAAATAGCTAGAAAACTAGACAGCTAGATAGATAGGTAGGTAGAGAGAGAGAGAGAGAGAGAGAGAGATCAAATCACCTTTCAGTCCATCAGTGGCTTCGCTCTGCCATCCCTGATTCACAACAACCAAGCTCTCCTATAGGCTTCCTATTTTTGAAACTTCCGCCACCGCCTTGTGCGGTACTACTGGTACCGAAGGAAGTTTAGAAGTCAAACTTCCGCCAACATGGACAAATGAAAAGCAGAGATGGGAAGAGTCAGAGAAGAGAAGAGAAGAGAAGAGAAGAGAAGAAGAGAAGAAGAAAGAAGAAAGAAGATCAACAAAGAGAAAGTCTCAGAAGAAAGAAGATCCAGGTGCACGAAAAGGTAGGAAAGCTGCGAAACAGTGTGTTTTTCCAATGATTTGTGGCTCTGGAAGGTCCAAAAGTAGGCTCGCTAAAGCGGCGGGTGCGGGGCCATCTGGCCACATGAGAGATGACAAGTTGCACGCCGTCGCGGCGTGAAGCACATTTCCAAGTCAAAATGTACAAAACACACCACGTGCAGAGCACTTTTGGAAGTTGAGATGTTGAAAAGTGCACGCCGTTGTGGCGCAAAGCACATTTCGAAGTCAAAAGTGCAAAAAACTGAGGGGTACGGAGCACTTTTGGATGTTCAGATGTCGTTTTGCGTGGCAAGCGCCAGGATTGTGCACCTTGTCAAAAGTGAGCAAAACATGAGGGTTTTGTAGCAGTTTCAAAAGGGATGGCAGGCGTGGGGCACTTGAAGAGGATCTGGAAAGATGGATTTCGCGTGACAGGCGCGGTACAAGAGACATGTGTTAGGGGATCAGGGCGGAGATTTCCTGAGAGGAGTTGCATTTTGGAGCATCAGATCGTCAGTTTTGGGAAGATGATTTTGCGTGACAGGTGCAGCACTTCGTATGACCTGGCATCACTTTTTGGTGGCAGGCGGTGTACTTTAGACAGGTGGAGAGGAAAAATCGGAAAACGCATTGGTAGGCTGCACTCAACGTTCCATTCTTGAAGGAAGTCTCGCAGAATTGTTTCGTTTTTGATCTTGCCAACTTGGAAAATTGAGGAAGTCTCAGAACTGCTTCGTTTTTGACGTTGTCAACTTCAAAAATTGAGGAAGTCTCACAGAATTGCTGCGTTTTTGACGTTGTCAAGCTCAAAAATCGAGGAAGTCTCGCAGAATCGCTTCGTTCTCAAGCTTGCAGATAGACAGATAGATGGATCAAAAACTACAGCTACCCCTACCACTACACTACAACTGCATCTACAACTACAAAGTAACTACAGCTACAACTACATTGCACTACACTACGCTAATTACAGTACACTACATTACAACTACAACTACAACGACAACTACAACAACAACAACAACAACAACAACAACAACAACAACAACCACGACGACGACACTACCACTACCACTACCACTACCACTACTACCACTACTACTACCACTACTACCACCACTACCACCACTACCACCACTACCACCACTACCACCACTACCACCACTACCACCACTACCACCACTACCACCACTACCACCACTACCACTACTACCACTACTACCACTACCACTACCACTACCACTACCACTACCACTACCACTCCCACTACCACTACCACTACTACTACTACTTCTTCTACTACTACTACTACTCCTGCTCCTGCTCCTGCTCCTGCTCCTGCTCCTGCTCCTGCTCCTGCTCCTGCTGCTGCTGCTACTGCTGCTACTGCTGCTACTGCTGCTACTGCTACTACTGCTGCTACTGCTACTGCTGCTGCTGCTGCTACTACTACTACTACTACGACTACGACTACGACTACGACTACGACTTTGACTACGACTACGACTTTGACTACGACTACGACTACGACTACGACCACCACCACCACCACCACTACTACTACTACAACTACTCAACACTACCTTACACTAATTACACTACACTAAAGTAAAACTACAACTACACGACGGGTGAGGTGACCACTGCAACCATTGCAACCACTCCAAAAAAAACAACTCCAACCACCTTTGAATTCGCTCTGCCATCCGTGATTCACAACAATTCACCTCTCGTATAGGTTTCCTGTTTTTGAAACTTCCGCCACCGCCTTGTGCGGTACTACTGGTATCAGATTTCTACATATATATATATACATATACATATACATATACATATACATATACATATATATATATATATATCATATATCTATGTCTATATCTATATCGATATCTATATATATATATATCTGTTAGTGGATGACCATCCAGCAATACGCGGAAATAGCTGTGCACAAGGTACAGCCAGACCTCCGGGGCCAGGTAGCCCAAGGTGCCCAGACAACCCTTCAGCTGGTCAAAGCCTGGCACGAAACTGCTCCAGCGGCACCGCTGCATGCAGCATGTTGCGCCTTCCCCAAGCATCAGCCGTTTCGCCTCAAGGCATTTCTGTTTTCCCGGACACATCCCATGGAAATGAAAGGAAAACATGGAAAAACGGCAAACTGTAGATATGGCTGCACATAAAACCTCTAAGTCAGCGACGGAAAAGCCAAAATCGATGAGTTTCAAGACCTTCCTCTCTGCTTCATAGACCCAATTGCGAGGCTTGATATCACGGTGGACGATGCCAGCACTGTGAATGTAGCTCAAGACTCTCAGCATTTGGACAGCGGCTTGCTTAAAGTCTTCTTCTGCAAACTCTTTATGAAGAGCATCTTGGAGTGTGCCTCCACTGCAGTATTGCATGATCAGACTCAGCTCTTCCTCATCCTCATAAACATCAAACAGCCTTGCAATATGCGGATGTTCCAAAGATAAGTAAATTATCGCTTCATTCTTCAGTTTTTCCAAATGGTCTGGCTTCATGGCTTTCAAATTAAAGCGCTTCACGCATCGAAGATTTTGAGGTCTTCCAAACTCATGCAGGCGTCGACATAGCACAACATCACCGCTGAAACCACGTCCAATGACTGCCGGCGGATCGGCGGTGTACTCGTAGTCACAGAGGAAATTCTTTTTCCAGTGAGTCAAACATGCCACCAACTCCAATGACAATTTCCGCTGACTCACCAAACCATTCACTTCTTCTGATATGATCGAAGTCTGCCGGTGGCATCGAATTTCCAGAGACTGGCCTGACCAGTCTTTGGAATTGTGGCCATATTTGACACTAAGCCGTTTCCGGTTGATGATCTTGCCTAGGTCCACAGGTTGATCACCTGAGATATTTTTTTCAACCAACGGCGTGCGAGCTCTCGCAGGCAAATCTCCAAGCTGATCCATCTTCAGTGCCAAACGCACAAGCTGCAAACGAAAACCGTTGTTGGATAACACAGTCCCACGTAGACTTTGTACATGTTCCAGTGCTTCTAGCAGACAGTATCCTTCTCTCTGCACTAGCCAACAAACCACCATACAAGCAGATCTGTTGTGCCCCGCCTGGCAGTTTACCAGCACCTTCCGGTTTTCATCTTGGCATTTCTCCAGAAAGCGCTCGCAGGATGGCCAGGACATGTCCACAATATCGAAGAAGAGCCGATCCTCAGAGTCTGCCTCCAAGTACTCCACATCGTGTTGCCCAAAAAGTGACACAAGATCCGTGCCCTCAGGCAGCAAAGCCTGTAGCTCCCACCAGCCTCAAATCGAAGCATTTTGAACCATACATAACCATACAGAAATCCATGAACATTCAATAAAATCCAATGAAACTTTCAGCTTCCAAGTGAGCCCCACACGTTTTTTGAACTCTGTCGACTCATGTCGACTCCCTCTGAGGCTATCATACATTATCCATCTACAAATGGGCTCCAGACCAATGAGGTTGAGCACAGCTCCGATTCCACGGCTGTCCAGGAGCTCCAGGTCCGTTGCATCAGCCAAATCACCAAGGAAGAGCCAGTCCAAAATCCTACAAAATTTAGAAAATACATCAACAGATATCAACAGAATCAACAGAATCAACATGTCAACATATACTATTAATATATATATATACTAAGATGATGATGTAAGTGATGTAATTGAATACAATTTAATGCTAGTGACTAGTGACAATCATACAGCCATAATCACTAACACTCACACACAGGCGTCACATGCAAATGTGAAATCTAAGTGCCGCAGGAAAGAAAAACGAATGTGCCAAAGTGGTTGTCCTTGCAGGTTGCTCGCCCGGCCTGCAAGACAACTGCAACGCAGGAATTCTTCAAGCCACGCTGAAATCAGAAAACTCTCATGAGGCCGGGGCTTCCAGAATCTCCAAGGAACTGTGTCCAGCACAGAAGACCTCACAAGCGAAGAATGAATTCGGTTGATAAAGGATGATTAAAGTATATGCGCCTATTCAGAAGGTGATTCAAATATCTGTCTTCGTTTTCCCTCAGCAAACACTTTTGCAAGTTATCGTATGATCAATAACTGCAAAAAGAAGCACCTGTACCTGAACCCTTTTTGCTGAAGGCAACACTACTTTCATGGCTTACCTGGAGGCTTACCTTGTGCCTCTTGTTTTTTGCAGTTCTACTTGAACCTTCCTCACCCTTCTTCTATATCTAAATGGAGCCTAGTTGGTCAAGACCGCATCCTGATCTTGAGGATGCGGCACTTTGTCAAGAGCCTGCCTTGGTACTGCGCAACAAACATAATCAAAAGACTAGCTGAAGCTGCTTGATTGAAGACTCAAGACTGTGAAGTGGTGCCATTCAACCAGACTCTTTGCCTGCACTAGATGAATCTAGAAGAAGTGGAACCGCTACGACGAAATTGACAAAGTTTTCTTCGTCTCTTCATGGGAAATGAGCTGCTTGCTGCTCTTGAGATGAAAGAGGCTGGAGTTTCATTTCATCTTCGGCTCGAACACAAGCACGACCTTAAAGAGCTGAAAAAAAAAGTATAGAGCACCCTGAGCACAGACTCCACTGATTTTCTTTTCCAGAAACCGGAAGTCTTGCGAGGGGAACCCAGCAACTCTCGACTTATTTGAGCAGCTCTGTGACTTCATAGTAACCTGTACCGCCTGTACCCCATCTTGCGGTAACGGCAATCAGGAGGATGAGTACATAATGGGCCCGTTCTGAGGTCCAATCACAGCAGTCGATCACCCGCACTCTTTGTGAGTTCCTGACAAAAAAAAACATTCCATGGACGAGAGTGACAAGAGGAAATGCCAGCATGCTGTGTTTCAGGATAACGATTTGAATGAAGAAGTTTAAGAAGTGTTTTGCAAACCTAAAAGACGTGTCTCCTACACATGGGACCATTCCACTCTTCGATTCGTGTACGGCGTGTGCGTCGTGTACGTCATGTACGCTGTCCTCTGTCCGTCGAGCACAGGATTTGCACTGGCCAAGAGGACCTGGGAATCGTGCCTGGCAAGATTCTGTCTTCTCTCAGCATTCTGCAACGCATGCAACACATTGCAACACCAATGTAGTCCATTGGTTTTAAAGGTCTGTGAAGACACCCACTCTAGAAATATCGAAAACCTGCTTGAGAGTAGATTCAGTGAACTGTTGTCTGACGACATCAGTGCGTTCCAAGCTGGCCTGGTTGTATCCCGAGTCTCAGTATGAGGTCGTCATTTCCCTTTGGGTTTGTTAGTTTGTTATGGTTTGTTGGCTTTGCCACTTTGGGGGTCCTTAAAAACATGACGAATGACAAATGACGAATGAAATCCACCTGCTTCCCTCTGGTCACCAACTTTGGCCTAGAGTTGTGGCCTCAGCAAAGTTGTGATCGACAAGTTCTCATTGGTCGAGGTTTCAGAGGTCTCAGCTTCCAACGTTTTACCGCAACTTCGTCTGTACCTAACAGAGCTTGACATACAAATGAAATCTTAGGAATCAAGAAAAAATCATGAAAATCAATGGATCTCAATGGATTTCAATTGCAAAGAAAAACATAGAAAACAAATGAAAACAAGTCAATCGCGCCAGGCCTTTGAGTCGCGTGGGCCACTGCAGACATGGCCTCACATGGAAACGAGGAACATTGGAAGCCTGGGGTCATGATACACAACCAATCACAACCACACCCTCGTTCAAGCTCAATACCAACTTGAGGCCGGGGGTGGATGACGAAAGCTAGCGGGGTAGGAGAAAGAAGGAAGGGAAGAGGTGAGTTGCGGAGGGACTGTCATCATCGTGTCGCGGCATTGTTCGTCCCAACGAGGATGCAACAATGATATATGATATATGATATATAACAATGATATATATGGGGGAGGGGGCAGGGGGGGGCCCTTTCGCGTGAAAAATCACGTGATGTCCTTGGGGAGCCCCGGAATACGTGCTAAAGCAAGAAGACTCTAGCGAGCTGACGCTAGCTTTCGTGATAATGCCAATAATTGCCAATAATGATAAAATGTAATTGAGTAACGATGATGATGATGATGATGATGATGATGAATGATGAATGGTGAATGGTGAATGGTGAATGGTGAATGGTGAATGGTGATGGTGATGATGATGATGATGACGACGACGACGATGACGATGACGATGATGATGATGATGATGATGATGATGATCGTGAAAAATCACGTGATGTCCTTGAGCAGCCCCCGGAATACTTGCTAAAGCAAGAAGACTCCAGCTAGCTGACGCTAGCTTTCGTGATTTTCTGAGGCTTCCACAAGAGTGAAAAAGGGTACAGAAAGAAGGAACCCATGACAACTCCACAGGCTGTGATGTATCGGATATTATATGTCTGTATATATATATATATATGGTTCTTAAATATGTAACCTGAAATCGACGTTCTGCTCCTTTCGTTTGCTAGGACCAGGACAACACTGGCTGTTGAAATTATCCTTTTTGATTTGTCTTGCATCTTATTGCCATCTTTTCTCTGCAAGCCCTTGAGCCAAGAAACTCAAAAGCAAACAGGGTATCATACTGTGCGATTGTCAGCTCCACTATTGTCGTATTTGTCATGGTCAAAACATGGTGTATGGGGTATGGTCATCCCACCATCATGAGGGACTTCTTACAATTCTTAGTATATATCAACCATTATTCATCGGGGGATGATTTGTTGCTTTTATGGCAAAGTATGAGAGCTCAGCACATGACAATGATTCACATCTTACAAAGGAGCTGAACAAATCTCTTTGATATTCATCTGAAACCAATCAGCATTCACACCCCGGTCCCTCGAAGTCGGCCCTGATGTCTCTAGCACTCGTTCCAACGACACCAATTGCCTGAAGGTCAACAGGTGATCTGACCAGCATGGAGCGAAAAAGAAAAGTTTGACAGAATATGATAGAATGCAGATTACTCATGCTGGTGCTTAAGCACGAGTGGATGAGTGAAACAAAGTGTAAGGTGTAAAGGAAAGGTTTGTTTTAACGTTTTTGGAATGCAAAGTTTTCATGGTCAATGGTTTCATATTTGACGCTGTGATAGCGTCAGTGCAGAGAGCGCCCTTGGACAGTTCGCACACAAAGACCAGATATGAAATAGTAACTAGCAGCTACCCATAGCTACCCATGGCTACCCATAGCTACCTTGTTGAATATGCAGACTGAAGAAAACCTTGCATAACTTCAATATGATATCTGGATGGAACGAGCACACAGCTGACAATAAGGCTAACACTTCTTCTGCGCAGCTGAGATGAGCTTCAGGGTCACGACAAATTCCTCCCAAGCCAGCCCTCGCTTCTGCCAGTCCGCGATGTCCCAAATTCGCTTCAGGATCTGGCGTGCAGTGATAGAGCCACAAAGGAGCAAGTCGTGCAATGTCAAATCATGTCAAATCATGTCAAATAATGTCATATGTTCATACTTCTATGGCAGCAAACAAGTTGGATGGTCTCGAGATACCTGCCTCACGCGGCAGCTGTGACTTGGAGAGAAAGTCAAAGGCTGCCTCTACCGTTCGACCAACACTTGTTCAACACTCGCCCACGTGATTGATTCTGTTCAGTTCTGTTCTGTTCTGACCAGTTCTGATCAGTTCAGCTTGCATTGTTTTCTTCAGAATCTGTTGATCAACATGCGCCTTCCCTCGGAGAATGTCTCCCTGAACACATGCTGATTGCCAGAGGACAGTGTAGTACCTGCAGACAAGAAGCATCAAATGTATCAAAATGCCCGACACACAGTCCATTCCAAGTATTCAAACATACTCAATCTAGGTCTTCCTGCAATTGGTCACTGTCACTGATGAGCAGAGCAGAGCGGAGCAGGGCGGAGAGTAGCCACAAACTTGCGAGGGCACTCCTTCTCCACATTACTGAGGGACTGTGCAGTTCGAGAGAATGCTTGACCATCCTGATGACAAACGGTTTCAAACGGATCAGGGAAGCTTGCTGCAAATCTAAAGGACCAATGGTCTCAACCGGAGCAGCCTGGACGAGGTTCTCCATCTGCCTAAGGAATATCTGAATGTCGCATGAAGAATCATGTTCCATCATGGTCCAATGTAGAATCGACATGATTTGTCACACGTACAATACATCCAGTGCCCCTGAGACACAAACGTTTCCTGGCTCGAGCGGCTCGGGGGCCTACAGCGCAACCATCAAGTGACTCCACGGCTCTTGGGAGTTTTGCGTATCGACCTTCAACGCCGTGCCGCCCCATTCGACATGCAGGCTGGAGCAGGCGTCGCCATCAAATACGAAGCAGACTGTGTAACAGACTACAAACATCTGCAAAAACATCTGCAAGAACATCTGCAAACAGAATCAAAAAATATTGTGAAATATCAAGAACAGCACAGCTCCAAAGACGGACTTGGTGCGAATGCCCTGATCAACTGCATTCAATAGCCACATAAGTCACATGACGCTTTGGATTCTGGGCTGAAAGTGGCCTTCGATCAAACAAACCTTTCTGCACTCTTTGGCCGAGACAGCTGCACAACTTTGATTTTGAAGACAGCGAACGTTGCTTCCAAACTCCTGCTAGACATCTGGCTAGACATGTTTTGGACACGCGGTTGGATCAACACCCTACAAGACCAAAGAAACGTGGGCTTGCAGCATCTTTCCACGCAGGACAGTCTGTACGTCTGTGTGCTTGAGCCTGGATAGGTGAATCTACACTTTGGTAATCCACACTTCTTTGAGACTCTACCGGTAAACGTAAAACAGCTTCCCAACTTCTTCGTCAGCGCCTTCCAAGGCTACCAAGCTACGGAGTTTCAGTATCACAAGTCATCACGGCGGATCGAAGAGCCAGAGCTTCTCCACAATTTCCAGGGGAAATATCGTGAATACATGTGAATATCACCTATTATCACCGAGAAATCTACATCACTGGCTGCCTTCTTTGAGTTCATACGTGCTGGGGGCAAAACTAGGCATTCTTGGGAGATTTGCAAGCCATCCTACAGGGTTATATAAATTGTTCAATCTCTGTCGCTTGCTTCTCTGATCCCTGATGATCCCTGTGTTGCTTCCAAGCCGCTGTCTCATCTCTTGTTTTTGGTCGAACCTTTCTCCTTCGACTCCTTCGAATCATTCGGCTGCGGCTTTGTCTCTGCCTCACCATCCTCCGGCTCATGAACACATGATGGCTACTGTGGAAGCAGCAAACCTGGCCTCTGGAAAGTCTGAGTCTGGCAAAGCCATAACCTCAACCAGAGGTTTACGGGGTTTATGGGCTTTTGGCAAGCTGTTCGGAATGCTGGAGAATTGCAGTTGGGGGCGAAGCGTTCCTCTGCCAGATGAACCTCTGATTGTCAGCTGCAAAGTGTCCAAAAGTGTCCAAACGGAGCAAAGAAAGGTCTCTGAGTCATTGTTGAACCGAGACTCCAGATGAGCGCAAAGAAACCCACAAGCCAAACCACATACCTTTGGCTGCACTCAACAACTGCAAGTTTCCTGGGCAAACATATTATATAATATAGTATAATATATATTATATATATTATATCTATATATATATATATATTTATTTATTTATCTATCTATCTATTATCTATTTATTTATTCAAATATCTTTACGCGTCACTTTGAATATTCACACATGCTTCACACGGCAGCTTTGCAATGTAACTCCCACCTACATGTCAATGTCCTTATCGGATAACACTAAGCTTGACCTTCTCGCCTTTGCAAACAGATTTGAGCGCAGATACTCTGTCCAATCAGAAGCTGATCCTTCAAAGCCCTGGCCGATAGCCCTGAGGCCGGAGGGTGACCGAAACCAATCCATGTGATCCGTCGTTCTTGTGCAAGGCGCTGGTGGTCACTGTGGGAATCCTATCTTCCAAATGTGCTACAACATGCCGTTGGAACTTGCAACTTTGGCTCCGACCAGATGTTCAGCGATCCTACTGGACGTTGAATGACCTGCCCATAACGGGAAAATGCAATGTCTCCGGTATCGTTGTTCTGCGATTCAAAGGAGTCGTCGCGCTCATGATCAACAAACAGCATACCGCAGGACGCCCGCAACAGTTCGAGAAATAAATAGGGACGCTTAAATTCAGCACAGCTGCCAAAGCCATGCAGAGCCGTGCAGAGCCATGCAGAGCCAAAGAAAAGCAAATGTCAAAACACGACAGAGGTGTCAAACATTCCAAAACACTTCGTGCCTGGCCATCCATTGTAGCCACAACGCGGGATCCAATAGTGATTTGGTCTGTGCCACGATCTTGAATGAATAATTTCATAAATTTCATCATCCTTTGTGCCTGTCACGTGTCTAGAACTGAAAGAGGGATTGGGGATACAAAGGCTGAAATGTGGCCTTGGGAATGTTGTGCCTGTTAATTTCTATTTTATAATGCATTGACGACACAGTCGGGCAATTAACTCGGAAACACCCATGCGTGCAAATCCGCAGAGCATCTCAAGACCAACATGTTCTGCAACCATGGTCCTCTGAGTCCAACAGCCTCATGTCATGGAAAAGTCACCACATATCAGACATATCACCTTTCGGTCACCTTTCACGAAGTCGTCACTTGTTGTGAGACTGATACGATGGGCTGACGTCCAAGTTCTCGACTTGCAGGACTAAGCTGCAAAAATGAAGAGTGAGGCTAAAAGAATCATATGGTCAAACCGTTTAAACATTGTTTAAACCGTTATTTCATCTTATTTCGTTAAAACATGTTTAAAGTTTAAACATTTTATAAACAAACATGTTTAAACCATTTTGAATTCATTGTGTCATTATTATGTCATTATTATGTCATTATTATGTCATTATTATGTCATTATTATGTCATTATTATGTCATTATTATGTCATTATTATGTCATTATTATGTCATTATTATGTCATTATTATTATGTCATTATTATGTCATATTATTGTCATTATTCTGTATTATGTCATTGTTGTGTCATTATTATGTCATTATTATGTCATTATTATGTCATTATTATTATTATGTCATTCATTATGTCATTATTATGTCATTATTATGTCATTATGTCATTTATGTCATTGTCATATGTTATGTCATTTGTCATTTATGTCATTATATGTTATGTCATTATTATGTCCTATATTATGTCATGTATTATTATTATGTCATTATTATATGTTATTATGTTTATTATGTCATTATATGTCATTATGTCATTATTATATTATGTGTATTATGTCATTATTATGTCCTTATTATGTCATTATTATGTCATTATTATGTCATTATTATGCCATTATTATGTCATTATTATGTCATTATTATGCCATTATTATGTCATTATTATGTCATTATTATGTCATTATTATGTCATTATTATGTCATTATTATGTCATTATTATGTCCTTATTATGTCATTATTATGTCATTATTATGTCATTATTATGTCATTAGTATGTCATTATTATGTCATTATTATGTCATTATTATGCCATTATTATGTCATTATTATGTCATTATTATGTCATTATTATGTCATTATTATGTCATTATTATGTCATTATTATGTCATTATTATGTCATTATTATGTCATTATTATGTCATTATTATGTCATTATTGTGTCATTATGCTGACTTTTATGGATACTCGGCTTGTCGGCTTGTTCGGTGGAATGTCTGCCCATCTCATGGCGGACAGTGCCGGTCCTTCGGACGGGCACTGACGGGCACTGCTTGTCCTTGTTTTTTCTGGCATCCAGAATTCGGAAAAGTCCATTTTAGCAGAAAATACCACAAATCATACAAAATATACAAATCACACTTCATTCATCTTCATTCAACTTCATTCAACTTCATTCTCTAATTTCTATAGAGGTGAAACATGCTAGATGGTCAGGGGAGGCAGGTCTCTGGCCTGCCCAAATCGTTTTGAAGGCATCCAAGGCATCCCTGAGTGCTCTGCGGTGGAGTGCTCTGCGCCTTTTTGGTCAGCGCCTTTCCTGTTGCCTCACACCGGCAACAAATGGAAACGAAACGAGTTTTCGAAAAAACCTTCAAAACATGACTCAGGATGACTTAGGGCTACAGACCGTCCATTCGTAGACTTGAAGGTCTTTCAAAGCCTGGAGCCACTGCGATTCCCAGCTTTTCCCAGGAGGGTCGACACTCAGAGCATCTCAGAGCTGTGTTATTGGTGGCTTTGAATCTAAGATGTTTAAAAACTATGCTAATTACGAAATCAAATTCTGGCGGACTTGTCTAGTGGTTCAGGCCGCAAGGAATGATATACTTTGGGAGCGTCTTGTCGCAAATCGCCTCTGCCATAGATTGATGTTGTGGAGTCACCCTTTCATCCTGAACAAATGTCACTCGCACATGTACATCTCTTCAAATTGCTTTGCGCAGACTTAGCAGCACATACGAGCGCGTGTGAATGTGTAGGAGAAGGAAACAGAGACACAGCGAGAGAGAGAGAGAGAGAGAGAGAGCGAGCGAGCGAGCGAGAGGGAGAGAGAGAGAGAGAGAGAGCAAGAATCTTCACTTAGATTCATCACATGCAGCACAATTGCTAGATAGTGATTGCACCTGAACGACTTTTCCAGCAAAAGGCAGCTGCAACGCAGCAAGGGTGTCTTGAACAGTCAGAATGGCAAGGAACGCTCCAATGTGAATCTATGGCAGTGTTGGCCACTATGTAGTGCTTGAGGGATGGTAGAAGTTTTGGGCGCGAACTCCCCAACGAGCAGAGCTTGTTTGAATGAACTTTCATGCTGCCCCGGAAGAAGGTTTGGACAACGTTCCAAGTCACCATTTCCTTGTAAAAATGCGACTAGACATTCTCCCAATGCAGCTTGCACGAGCAAGGAAATTGGGAGCATATGAGGACCTGACTAAACACGCCATGATTGAAACACGCCCCTAGCAGAGCTAACTGGAGCAAAGTAAAACACAGCCAAATTGGCACCAGAAATACGCTCGTGGCACAAAGCCGGCTTCAAGCGAGTTTCCAGCTTGTCTAGATACCAGCCACGTGACCATTGCACGGCCCTGCATTGTGGTACAAGTGTTCCTGAATTGATGGCTACCCTTCAGGAATCAAACATGCAAAGGAAAAGCCCAATTCGTAGCGGAACAACTGCAAAAACACTGTAAATGAATATATATATATATATTATATATATATATCTCTTTATATAGCTGGGGTGATGTGTATTTTCCAATGCCGTTAGTTCCTGCACGGTAGCCTTGTGGATGGGCACGTGGAAAATTCTGGCAGAGAGCTAGACAGAAATTCTGGTCACATCTGGGCACTGCTCCAAGCGCAGTTGGCGCAGAGAGCAATTCCCTGGTGACATGTTGACATGAAGACTAATGGAATCTCGCAGGCAGAGCAAGTTGCTGTGAGAGCAAATTGCTGGCCGTGCACAAAAAAATACGCGGTTGCAGCGGTTGCAATACGATCAATATAAAGAACCTTTTTGCTGCTTTTTCTTTAAGGTTCTTTCTTTGGAGTACTCAGCACATCTCAGAACATCTCAGAACATCTCACGTCGCACTACAAATCAAAGACAAGCCTGGCAGGGAGAATTTGATCGCCTCCCCGGCATCACAATGGCATCTGTCCAGTAGACACTATTCAAATGTATTCAAATGTATTGAAACGTATTCAGTATACATCAGTATACTAGGTCCTGGCATGTCCTGGCATGTCCTGGCTACTAGATCTACTAAGTCTACTAGGTCATCTGAACACCCTTAATGTGAGTCTTGAATCGTGAAGCCCGTGGAAGCTTTAAAGGTTGCAAGACCAGCAGCACACGCCTTTGGTAGGGTCCAAGACTGGGATTTTCTTGCCTTAGTCCGGCTACGGATCCACGGATCCATGGATGCTTGTTTGAGGCATGAAATCCTTTCGCGCCTGGGCAGCGCTTGTTGTGGTGGTTGAAATTCTGCAGATGCCTCCAAATTGGATTGGTATTCCGTCACTGACAATGCATTCATCTCCCCAGACAATAACACCTATGTAGCCAACGGGAAAAAATGATGGGAAAGCAAGTCATACATGAAGTCATGGATCAGCAATGCACATCAGCCCGAATGTGCAAAATTCCCCAAGGGTTATTGTAGATGCCATAGGATTCAATAGAGAAAAAGGGAAAAGCAGAGAGAGCGAGAAAGAGAGAGAGAGAGAGAGGCAACGAGTGCCAATACTTTGCATGAAGAGCCGCAGTGTCTTTTGAATGAGGCGAGGCATGCAATGTCATTTTGATTCCTTTCAACACATCCCACATTAACAATCGTGATCTGCGGAAGTTGCCCGTGAAGCTGTGAAGCCATGAATCCTGCCTCCCAGGCCAAGTGAAAGCGGTATTGATTCAATTGATCCGAAAGTGGGATTGGCGATGGTGCTTCTTCCCTTCCACGGTATCCAGGCACGTCGTGCTGCCAATACCAGGCGCCGGGGATGCCTGGAATGGGGCTGTTTGGGATGCCTTGGCCAACGGCGCCAACAGCGCCAACAGCGCCAACGGCGCCAACGGCGCCTTGCCGCGTGCCTTGCCGCGTGCTTTGCCGCGTGCTTTGCCTCCCAAGGAACTCCTCCTCAAGGCCAGAGTAACCGCTGCTGCCGTGGGAGAAGCTGTTTCTGCTATTTACCACCATGCCGTGGCCGATGGGATCATTCGCCGTGGCCGAAGAAGCCCTATCGGCGAACCAGGTCGCCCGCCCGGAAGAGCCTGCGAGAAAACGAATCTCGTGGGACAGAGATTTGCAAACCGAGTTGAACTGTTAGTCCGCAATGTGGGTGCAATGATTGATCGCAAGTGGCCCGACACAGGTTGTTTGATGCACAGAAATCCAACACCGCTTGAAACATTTCACTTACAAGATCGCGAACCAATACATGGATACCATCTCTTGTCGGATTTTCCGTTTCTTACATTTGAATTTTCAACACATTGAGGTATTGCCGCGTTTGGATTCAAAGCATCTCGAACATTACGCTCATGCTGCACATGGTCAGTGCCCCAGCTGGTCCTGAAGTACTCGATTGACATTCAATAACCTAGATGCAAAATGCAAAAATATGCAAAATAAAGAGGAAAGAAAAAGGAAAAAATCAGAGGAAAACATAGGAACAACCGTTGAACAACCTCCCAATTCGCAAAGAGTCAAACTTCAAATGCCCTGAGGTCCCCTGCGTCACCCCCCGACAATGCGCTACTTTCGCGGTCCTTGGTGACCAGCACGGCTTTAGGGATGGCTTTGCTGGGGTTTGATGATGATTTCCGAGTCCTAATTGGGGAATGCGAAAGGGGAATTTGACCTTAGATACTCTTTGGCCTCAGCAAGGTTTTGCGTGCGTGTGTTTGTGTGGATAATTGAAACTTATATCTTGTATCTATATAGCCTATTGTGAAATTTGCAGCTGCAACTTGACATGTTAGCCTTTCACCCTTTTGACCCGCTGCTGTTTCCAATTACAATGGTGGGATCTTGTAAGCCATAGCAGCGACTACGCTTGGCAACTCTTCTTGGAAAAGGGTTTGGACTTCGAGGGCCATAAGCCGATCTTGACATTGGTAGCGGAGCCGACCTCGAGCCCTACCTGAACCTTCTTTTTTGCTGCGCTTCTCTGGCCCTGTGCAGGCCTTGCTGCATCATTCTGTTCTGGCCCTGTGCAGGCCGCGCTGCTGCTCGCTGATCTGGCCCTGTGCAGGCCCTCGCTCGCTGGCATTGCGCCCTCGCTCTCTGCATTGCTCTGTTCTGGCCTTGTGCTGGCCCTTGCTGCTCTACCTGGCGATGCTCTGGTGTGATGGCAACTCAGCGAGCCTGGTGATCGACTTCCTGGCCTACTACCTGGTCTACATCCACTTCACTGCCGAATTAAAGCAATGTCGGATGAAACTGGATCGGCAAGTACCGCCGGGGTGGAAGCCACTACCACCAAGGACTCCTACATCCCGCTATTCAGCGGTGCGCCATCAGACTACAAAGAATGGAGGAGGCGTCTGAACATCTATGTGATGAAGATGCGGGTGGCCAAACTCACTGGGACTGCATGGAAGCTACTTGAGAACTTCCCCATTGAGGAGATCGAGAAGACTCGTGCCTTCAACAAGATGCTCAAGATCCTCGACAAGGCTTTTCAGTATGACAAGACGGTCCAGCTTCCGAATGACTTCGACAGATACTTCACTGGACTTCAGCGCCGACCTGCGAAAAGCCTCTTGGAATACACCACCGAGCACGACCACCTCTACAGCAAGCTGGCCGACCATGATGTGACGCTGCCATCAAAGGTCCAAGGATGGCACTTGCTACGCAGAGCTGGTTTGAGCCGGGAGCAGAAACAACTGGTGACGACACAAGCGCCCAACCTGGAGCGAAACAAGGTGCAGGAAGCCCTCTTTCTCATCTTGGGTCAGGACCACAAGACTGTAGCTGGTGGAGGTCATCATCCCCAACACCGCGGTTTTCGCAGCAAGGGACGTCGCTATGCCGTCTTCTATGAAGGTGACGATCACCAGATGATGGATGGCCCTTGACTACAGCTATGAGTGTGAGGAGAGGTACTATGAAGATGAGGCCCACTCCCAAGACCCTTCTCCAACAGCAGCTGACAGCTACTTTGATGAGACCTATGAGGACTTTGAAAATGATGCTGCATACTACCAGACCCTGGAGGACACGGCCCCGGCTGAGCAGACTGAAGAGTATGACTCGGCCTACGCCTCCTACATTGATGCCCGCAAGCGCTTCAATGAGATCAAGCTCAGCCGAGGGTATCTGCCAATTGTGGCACTGACTGATGGTGGCGGCGCTGCTTCTCCATCATCCTCCTTGTCTCCAATTCAATGTCCCCGGGCCGTGGCAAGGGCAAAAGCAAGACCAAGAAAGAACAGGGCAAGTGGAGCTCCACTTTGGTGAAGTACCCGCACAGGGGCAAGGGAAAAGAGCCCGATCCAAAAGGGCGAGCGAAAGCCAGCGGCAATCCGCCCACCTGCCTTTGATGTGGCCAAGTTGGTCACATGACCTACAACTGCCCTGTCCCGAAGACTGGTGGGGGTGCACCCAAGCGCAAGACGGCCCCTACAGAGAGCACTGTTGGTGATGTGGAGCATGGCCACGTGATCTTCACTGATGATCATGGATGTGAACGCCATGACTGCGCCATGCTGGATCCCGGTGCCAGTGCCTTCTTGTCTGGCTATGGTCCCTTTTTGTGCGCTACATGCTGAAGCTCAAGGAGACCGACTACGACATCACCGAGGTCAAGTTCATGCGGTGCAAGCGCACCTTCTACTTTGGCGGCGATGCCAGCTTGGAGTGCACTTGGACTGTGCGTTTGCCCCTCTGCATCGGCGGCAAGTATGGCTATATGTGCCTGCTGCCGGGCGAAACCCCGATGCTGCTTGGAAGGCCAATCATGGAATCCCTTGGATTGGTGCTGGACTGCCGCAGCCGCATGATCAAGCTGGATGACATGCCTTGGCAACACGCCGTGGCTGGAGCACACCGAGAGTATTTGATCTCCTCGCTCAATGAGTTTGACTCCAGCATGTGCCAGTTTCCACCGGCCTTGAAACTTGTTGTGCCCGCTGATGGAGGAGTCTCTGGAGAGCTCATGGACTTTGCGACCTTCAACAAAGAGGTCAAGCTCTTCGACTCCCGAGATAATGTTCAAGCTGCTGCCCAAGAAGAACTGCGTCCGATGCGACGCCATCTGCTCCAGACCTCCTTGAGAATTGAATGAGCTCCAGGCCTACATCACTGAAGAGCTGCACCAACCTGAACGCAAGCGAGTGCTCTGGGAAGTTTACTGTGGTGGAGCACGCGTCTCAGCTCTCGCAGAGGCAATGGGCATGGATGTTGAGATTTTCAGCTATGAGACTGGCTGGGATTTTGATCTGCAGGAGCACCAGGACCACTTCATTCACAGACTTCGCACTGAGATGCCTGACGAAATCTACCTGGCGCCGTCCTGCCATCTCTGGAGCCAGATGCAAAATCTCGCTGCAAGGACTAATGTCCAGCAGAACAAGCTCTACCTGAAGCGGAAGGAGCTCCATGGCTGCCATCTGATGTTTGTGGCACAGGTCTACAAGGAGCAGGTTGACAACGCTCGACACGCCCGCATCGAACAGCCTGAACGAGCCCTGAGCTGGCACACAACAGCCTTCAAGGACTTGCCTGGCCATTGGATTGTTTTCCATCAATGCATGTTTGGCTGCGCCTGTTTGGACCAAGATGGATGGTGGAAACTTGCGAAGAAGCCCACAGCCATCCTTTCAAGAAAGGTCTCCATGCAGGCTGCGTTGTCGAAGCAATGTGATGGGCAGCATGCTCATTGTCCCTTGGAAGGCTCGGCACCTGGACTTGGCCGTCGCACTTCCTACCTTGAGGACTACCAGCCTGGTCTTGCAGCCACGATTGCAGCTGCCATTTGTGCACCCGATCCTGCTTAACTCTGGGGCTATGGACTTGCAGTCTCTGAGCAGAAGGAGGTAACTGGATGTCTTGTCAAGCTCCAGACAGCTCTGAAGACCGAAGCAGTTCGCACAGTGCAGCGCTTACACAGAAACCTTGGACATCCAAAGCCCGAGGCCCTGTTGACTTACTTCAAAGCCGAGGAGCCAGTGATCAAGTCATTGAGGCAGCTCGCCACTTCCAATGCACTGCATGCCTGCGCTACAAGCGACCAAACCAAGTGGCACCTTTACCTTGCGACCTCAAGCCCACGAAGTTGGTGAACGCTTGCAGGCCGATGTGCTGTGGATCACATGCAACACCAGTGCCATGAAGTTCCCCGTTCTCAGTGTCATCGACCAGGCCACCGGCCACCAAGCACACTGCGGCGGCACTACTTCATGGAGAACGTAGCGACCATCTCATCCAAGGTCTAGAAAGAGCCTGGATTCGGCATTCTCGGCTTCCCCAATCCCTTTGCTCCGATGAAGGACGTGGTTGGGCTGGAGAAGAGATGAATGCATGGACCACCCAACACTCTGTGGAGCACATAGTGGCACATCGGCTGGCACTTGTGGAGCGCGCCGTGCCATTGAGATTTACATGGACGACATGAAGGTTTTTGGCCCCTCTGGCATTCGCCAAGCGCTGACCTACGTGGTGCCTCAACTCAATGACACCGTGAGTGTGGCCGGCTACACGCCTTCACAGTGGCTTCTTGGAAAGATGCCTCGACTGCCAGGTGGACTTGCCCAAGATGGACTCAGCCCTGCACACCTTGGAGACCACGATCAATTCGAACAACTTCTAAGAAGGCACTGATCACAGCTGACTTGGACGCCAGGCTCCGACGGGCTTTGCTGCCAAGACCGATTGGTCAAGATCCGTTGGCATGGCCCAGCCCGGATTGTGATATGGTCGACTAGTCCAAGGATGACAAGCCCGAGCTCTATTGGGCTGTCCTACAACAGATGCTCACCGCACCACGTGCGTGCTGACTTCACTGCAGCCGACACTCAATTGGCTGATGCTCAGGAAGCCCGACGAGAGGTGGCATCCTCACACGCTTCTTGGACCTCAACAAGGTCAACAAGCGACATCATCCAGATGACTTCAATGAAGATGAGATCGCCTCTGGATCTGAGCCAGATGAGGATGATGCTGTGATGACATGCAGCCTCCTGCAAGGCGACAGCGCACCACCTATGACATGGCCCCGCAACGAGAGCTTACCCTGGAGGAGATTGAAGAGCAGATGGATCAGTCCTGCGAGCCCAGCTTGGCTCCAACGTCTCCAACGGCCACGCCTGCTGAGCACCCTGAGTTCCCTGGTCAAGCACGACCTGCTGCTCTACCTGGACAAGCGGTGATCGCCATTGACGAGGCTGACCCCAACCAAGGGCCTCCGACTATGGCAACAGCTCCAAGTACGCCAGCTGATGCAGTACGTTGCACCTCCAGCTGATTCCTTCGGTGTGACTTCATCCAACTTGCACCTCTACGAGCCTGCCACAGCCCCTCACTTCAGACAACGTCGACAGCAAATGGATCAACAGGAAACACTGCAGTTTGGCCGCTTTGGACCAATGCGACGTCGGGCAGCCCAACGACAAGCTCCATATGATTCGACTGCCCCTGCTGCTGACCACATCCAGGTCAACATGACCCTGCTTCCGAACTCTTTGGCCAAGCCTTCACAGTCTCTAACATTGGTGGTGACGACTTGCCAGAAGGTTGGAGTGTCGATGAAGAAGGCTACTTCCAGCTGGACACAACGAACTACCACGACTACTGGGAGATTCGTGCTGGGTGCCTCATGAGACACCATCTACAACCTCGACATCGACCTCACGACATCACCAAGGCAAAAGATTGCCCGTTTGAGCTGACGCAGTTGGAATGCGATTCCACAACGGCGTCAGGCAGATCACGACTGACCGCTTTGACACTGTGGTCCCCACTTGCAGGGCATCCTGGACTGGCATGACGGTCTACAGATCAATGGCGCCACAAGGAAGGAGCTGGCCATGCACGCCACTGCCCCAGCAAAGAAAGTGGCACGACAGGCAAAGCATGCGGCCATCAAGAAGAAGTCAACTTCCGAGCTCAACGAGCCTGCGGAATGGTCGCACCGAACTGTCAAGAAGAAGAAGAAGAAGAAGCTTGCCGACCGAATTGCAAGCAGAGATGAGTTCTCCAAGCCTCTGGATCCAGTTCCTGAAAAGATTGAATTCAACCAGGAGGAGAACACCATCCCAATTGAAACCTACGTGGAACATCAACAACTTGAGCTGCGTCATGACCATGACGTGAACATCAACAACCTTGTGCCGATTCCGGACACGTCGGTTGACATCGTCCCTATACGACCAGGAGACACAGATTGAGTACGGCTGGGTGATTTGGTGCCTGCAGTTGCTCTGGCATTTGCTGCTCTTGCTTGTTCCACTTGAAGGTCTACGCCGACTTCCTGGTGCACACGCCCAATCTCTGGGTGACATGCCTGCAGCCAACGCATGCCCCGCAGTTGAGATTGTCCCCGACGAGGGCAGTCAGTCCTACATCTGGGACATCGTCATTGCCCTGGCCTTCATCATCTTCGCTGCTGCGTGCTATGGCAGAGAGATCAAGAAGCTCCAATCGCAAGTGCGAAACCTGGAGCAGAGCTTCTGGCACAAGGACCAGCAGCTGCGAGCCTTGGATCGAAAGCGCATGACCCTGATTCGTCGAATTGGGCGACTTCGCGGTTTTGTGGATAAGTCTCGCTGCGCGAGCTCGAGTGGAAGTGATGAACCATGCCCACAACGACTGCGTGGTGGGACGGCAGATTTTCCTCGCTGCCTGGCTGTGTGTGGCATGTGGACGATCAATGTCCACAGCTCTCAAGGAGCGCTGTACTGGAGCGGCACGCTTGTCAAGCCTGCTCCTCATACTACATCACTCCCTACCGCTACAATGACAACAACTCAACGTTGCATCAGGATCTGAACAACTACCTGGCCCAGTTGGAAGATCTCTCTGACGAGGAACGCTGCAACCCGGACCCTATCGAGGCCGTGCCAGATGTTGCTTCGAGCCAATCGAGCTCAGGGGTGAGTGCGATTGACAAATGTCAACTAGCACCTTTTCCCCCGTGTGAAGTTTGCAGCTGCAACTTGAGATGTTAGCCTTTCACCCTTTTGACCCGCTGCTGTTTCCAATCACAGTGGTGGGATCTTGTAAGCCATAGCGGCGACTGCGCTTGGCAACTCTTCTTGGAAAAGGGTTGCGGTGCCTTCTGGGAACATTGTGGTGGGTTTGGACTTCGAGGGCCATAACCCGATCTTGACACCTATTCATATGTAATGTGTCTATTGTGTATGCACATAACCTAGCAACCTTCCAACTGATCAGGAGTAGTGGTGTGGGTGTGGGAATTGGATGCATCATGATGCATCAGAGGAAACGTCATCTATGTTTCACAGAGTGGACAGTGGCTCTCAGATACTCCCGGCACTTCAAACGTAAATTCCGAGGACTGCTCTAATGCGAATTTATTCTTATGGTGTGCTGTTTTTGCCGTTTTTGCCACTGGACCTCTGCCGGCGAGATTCGCTAGAGTTAGAGGTAGAGCGCTGATCCTTCTGATCCTTCTGCTCAGTCTGTATGCGCGTCATCAAAACCTGCGCTTCTGCCAGCCTTGGAATGCATATGCCCTTCTGTACAGACTTGGTATGAATAATCTTGGAATACCTTCTTGGATAATGCTGAAGAGTCTGAGGCTTGTACATATCATCAGTCACATTCCGCATGACCAAACTTGAAACATCCTGCGGCCCAGTCTGTAAAACAGGTTCAGGAAGATGACATTGCTCAAGAAACGTCACACCTGGAATACACACTTGAACGCAGCCATGCTTTGAACAGATTTGAACAGGTTAAGTGTTTGAACAAGTTTGAAGAAGTTTAAACAGTGAACTCCGATCTCAGTTCTGTTCTCCTTGACTCGGTGGCCGCCCTGGAAGACTGCTATTCCATGCTTATGTACGAGCGGAGCGTCCCCAGATGCGAGCACAAAGGCAAGGTTAGGACCTCGTAGATTCGTACGGATGGTTGAGCAATGCTGAGCCAGTGAACAAACCATAGAAGAGACAGACTATGAGGACTATGGCACAGACTCTCGCAAACTGAGATCCAGACCTAGACCCTGCACATATGCCCTCTTTACCATTCGGAAAGTATGTGGACTTCTTGCCTCGCGCTTCATTGGATGTTCCATTTTGATGGTACTGCAAGAGACTGGTCGTTGCACAGTTGGAGGCCATGTTGGAAATCTTCACACTGTACTTCTCAATTCCAAGTGGGTCTGGCCTGGTAAAGTTGTTCAAAAGCGGTCCTGAAGTTTGAATGCATTTGCACCTCATAAGGAGGATCATGAGAATTATGCATGTGCTCCGGCAACTCTGACTTTGCAACGAAAATTCGACATGGCCAGGACTTTCCCGCAGCACAAGGTTTTAATGTCACACTGTCCTTGCCCCCTCGGGATCGCTGTAGTTGACCTCAAACATCACGGAGCTAAGAAGCCACATGGGTTAACCCACATGGATCCACATGGAGCCTAGAGGCCTAGAGACAAGGTCTTCCCCCGTTCCCACGCGCATGCGAGCAAGGCACAAATGCGAGACCCAAGTTGGTGGAGCGTTTATTTCCAACCGGCACATATACAAGATCGTAGTTGCTTGTAACATTGCGAAGCCTCAATGCAAAGCAACTGGAACAGATTGGAACAGACTGGAACTGTTTCTTCTTCGTCTTCTTCGTCTTCTTCGTTCCTGTGGTCCAATCACTCAACAGCTCAGGCCCCAGCAGCTTCAAGAAACCATCTAGATTGATGCTCCGCACAAGCCCCCTGGGCAGCCAAAATTACGCAAAATCATTTTGTGCCTTAAGTGCAGCTCAAACTCTTTGCAGCTCCACCTGAGCATAATAGTCGTGTCTCCTTCTTGTAGGCCTTTGGGACACTCCTGCACATTGACATCACATTCACATCACGTTTAAGCCTAAGTTTAAGCATGTCACAAGTCAGGCCACCTTGAAACTATAAACCCTGCCCATTCAAATCAGCTTGCAACCTCAAGAACCAGCCTGATACTCAAAGTGACTCAGAGTCCCCGACTTTCCTGGACCAAATTCCCAAACTCTCGCAGCTTTTAAGCATCCAGCAATTCAAGACACAAGACCTGTTGAAACTTTTCAGGTCCAATGCCGCAATGTCAATGCCCCCACGCAGATTTTCTCATGGGGATACCGGCACCTGAGCCTTCGGAGGATGCCATGGTGCTCAGGGCTTCAAAATTTTGAAAACGAGGCTATCTCCGCATGTCAAATGTTTTCTATGTTTTCTGAAATGTTGATATATTGTAAGAGCTTCAGCGCTGAATTGTTGAAAAAAAAGTGCTGAAAATGTTGCGCAAATATGTGCGAAAGAGGCTCTCTTCTCTGATCTGTGAACACGAATGTTGCAGAATGTCAAACATGCAAAGTGCTTATGTAAGTGATAGACCGCGCACGCAACCAGACTTTCTCAGTGAGGCAAATGCGGACAATGTTAAGGTTTAAGTTTGGAAGCCACTCAAGCCCACCTGTTGCATAGCTGGCAACTTGAAGAACATAAAGTCTATGTCTACTGTCTTGTGCCTAACAAGGGGCGGTCAGTCGGAGATGCTGTTCCAGATCACTTTGGAGATGGATTTGGATAGACTACGAATGGATTGTGGCTGTGGTCGGTGCGCCAAGACATTGTGCAGTTCCAACTTCTTCTTCAACTGCTGTTCCCTGCAGATTGGTTTTGCAGGGCCGTTGATGCCATGGATTGTTGCGCATTTCAGTGATGGCTGGCTCAGGCAAAAATGTTGGTCATGGCCTGTAAGTCATGATTTCCTCCAAGATTTCCGTCACCACATCACTGGGGTGCTGCTCCAACACCTCACAACTTAGCAGCAATTCAACAAGCAGAAACACTGTAACACCATGAATGGCTGAATGGGCAATGGAAGTAATGTATCCTGGACAAGAAATCCGAAAGTCAAACAAATGCTTTGACATGGCTCCATAATGCTCCTTATCCGCTGCGCGGGGCAACACACGGAATAACTAAGAAGAAAATACGCAAGTCACTTTCACAGAATGCGAATTTCATTACATAGACATAAACAGTACTGGCAAGCACTTGTTCTGGAATGTTCCGGAATGTTCTGGAACTTGCACCTCCAGGAAGGACCGCGCAAGCACCTAAGACAGCCATCATACCAAGCTTCGAGGTCCCAAGCGTTGTGACAGCCCTCTGGTGATGGTGGGAAGGTCAGAAGTGGACAGTGCCATGTATGGTCCACACCAGCTGCGCAGCTGCAAGGTTTTTTCGCACCGGCTATGTGAGGTCGATGGTATGTACGTCATTGCCTCAGAGTACCAAACTCAAAACTGCCTTCACTGCCTGATCAACTTCCTTTAACTACTATAATACTTGCTCTCATTTGCTCCCTCAACATCTCTCAACCAAGCTTCCTTCGATTGTGCGTTTGCAACCTCGCGGGGCAGGTTCCTCAAGCCAAAGCCTCTCAAGGTTGGCTTTGGAAGTCATCCAGTCTCTTGGACGCTTGAAGTGCCCAGAAATCGGCAGTTTCCAGTAACTTTGTTTACATGTGCAAATATCGTTCACCATGTTTTAACTTTCAACATCTTTTAACCATAGCTTCCCACCCCCATTTTTATCTTCCAGCTCTGACGTCCTCGGCGAAGGCCAAAAAGGTTCTGGCGACGTGGCGCAAGCACTCAAATGCCTCAAGTGGGATACAGCAGCCAAAAGGTTTGAACAGAATAGATAGATGCATCAATGCTTCTTGTTGGGAATCGATTTCATGCTTCCTTTTATTGGATTGAATGCAAGCAGTCAGTGTACCTTCTACACTCCATCATATGTATTAATAGGTCCCTTGCTGATTCTTCAAACTGCGAAACTCAAGCACCTGTGTTAAGATGCCATGTAGCTTTAGCTGTTCTGGAGATGTCTGTGCCGCTATCTTCCCTCCAAGTGTGTGCAGGCCTTTTCAACTGAGCAAAGCCACGGCCAAAGTCTGCACCACAACCTTGTCTCGCTGCTCCACGAGCAAAAAGGTTCGAGAGGCACTCAATCGATGTCAGGACAGCTCGCTTTTGAACTGCTTGGGTCCTTGCGATGGCAGCACAGAGAACGTTTCTTCATATCCTCTTCCAGTTTCTTCAGAGACCTGCCGAAGAAGAAGGCACACAGAACGTCAGACCGACCATAGCGACGAATCCAGACAAAACATCTGGATGTTCTCAATGCAACATGTCAACACATCTTGCCTATCGGCGAAGACACCATCTTGAAGAGCGCGGATGACACTGTCTAACGACACCTCAATAGAGTCCAATCAGCGGTAGAGTTCCTACAAGAAGCAGTAACAAGCTGTAGCAAGCATCAAGAAGTCAGGCGAGCTGCTAGAAAAGGTGGAAGAAAGGAGCCTTAGCTTCAAACAGACACTCGAGACACTTGACAGGGCCACCTGTGAGAGGCTTTTGACGGTCCTTTTCTGGACAAGGGCAAAGGGCTGCAAAGGCAATTTAGACTTGCGGTTCCACATGCCTTTCTCTGGCTGTCTCACTCATCCAGCAGTGCTTTCAAACAAGGGTGTATCTTCCACAAATATATGACAAGGAGAGGTGTGCAAAAGGGTGCATATTTTTTTGGATATGTTGTTTTTTTGTTCAGTCTGGAGCGAGCTAACTAGGGTTGCTTTAGGGTTGGCTTAGGGTCATTTACGACTGGTTTAGGGTTGGTTTAGGCTTTATTTAGGGTTGGTTTAGGGTTGGTTTAAGTTTTACTTAGAGTTGGTATTGGTTTAGGGTTGATCCAGAGTTATTTAGGGATGGTTTAGGGTTTATTTTGGGGTTGGTTTAGGGTTTATTTAGGGTATTTAGGGTTGGTATAGGGTTTAGTTAGGGTTGGTTTATGGTTAGTTTAGGGTCATTTAGGTTTGGTTTAGGGTTGGTTTAGGGTTTATTTAGGGTTCGTTTAGGGTTTATTTAGGGTTGGTTTACGGTTTATTTAGGGTTGGTTTAGGGTTGGTTTAGGGTTTATTCAGTGTTGGTTTAGGGTTGGTTTATATAATGTTATTCAGTTTAGGGTTGGTTTAAGGTTTATTTAGGGTGGGTTATGTCGGGTTGGTTTAGGGTTTCTTTAGGGTTGGTTCAAGGTTTACTTAAGGTTTATTTAGGGTTGGTTTAGGGTCTATTTAAAGTCTGTTGAGGGTTGGATTGAGGTACATGTAGGGATACAAGATGTGTATAGATAGATCGATCGATCGATCGATAGATAGATAGATAGATAGATAAATGGATAGATAGGTTAGATTAGATTGGATTAGATTAGACCAGACTAGATTCGATTAGGTTAGATTAGGTTAGATAGATAGATGGGTAAAGCATGGTAAAGCCACAAAAGCCACACACCCACAAAAGCCGCAGAAGTCACAGAAGCCACAGAAGCCACAAAAGCCACAAAGCCACAAAGCCAGGCTGTAAAACAAAAAAACATAGCCCTCCTGTGCAAAATCATCATGAATTCAGTTGAGCTGCTGAAGTGCTTCGCATTCCTCGCATTCATATCTGGACACGTGCACATTGCTGGACATATAGCGTCGCTACAAAATACATGAGGTCACTGTGAAGTGTTTTGTAAACCAAGCATCTTCATGCATGGAGAGTTCAAGTCCAACGTCATGACGTGCACGTGCAGCTGCTTGAGTGAGGGAACAGAGTGAACACCGTGGATCCATCCTCAGCTGATCAGCTCATCTGTTCGATGCTCTCGTTCCAACGACGGAATGCGTGGAGTCAAATGAAGCCTCTGCGAAACCCCTGCGGCTCATTCCATTTTGCCAAACTGCCAACTCCAGGATCACCAGGTCTACCCTCGACCTGCTGCAGCAACCATGCCACATACGATGACAAGCGCCTAGCTCCAGGTGGCTTGACAAGACTGAAAGATACTGAAAAAAATACTGTTTCAGTATCTCCACATGTCTCCACTCACTTGCCAATTGCTTCTCAACTTTCAGGCCCAAGTTGGCAAAAGCTTTCTTCATTTGAACAAGAAGAATAGTCTGCGCATCCCGCCAAGCTACATGAGCATTGGCAGATGCTCACGCGTCAACTTTTCCAGAGCTGCCACACGTGCACGAGGTAAAACAAGAAGATGTACTGCCGCCTGCTCTCACGAAGTCTGACGCTGGAAGGTAACAAATGCGTATGACTACAAGGCTAAATGTGTTTACGACCGCAGCAAGAAGAGCCTTTGGGTAGCCATCATGAATCGTCACAAACTCCTGGCAAGACCAATCAGCAATGATCCGAAACACGTTCACTTTCAACACTTTGCTTGAGCAAAAGTTCAGCACGCAGTTCTTGAAATGCCCCTTGTTTGCACCTCTGTCTGATGAACCACGTGTGGATCCAAGGTCTTATCTCCTGCTTCTATTCGATCCAGGGCCTGAATCTGCGAAAGCTGCTTTAGTCAAATCACTCTTCACATCTCTTTATATACATCTCTTTACGATCTTGCAATTAGTGTGGCAGTTACTGCTGACATCTACAGATTCTACAGACTACTCTTGTGAATTCTTATGACCTTGTACGACTCATGTCCAATGCTGCTGTGTACACAGCACGGTGAGCGCCTGCTCCAGGACAAGAGTCCAATTTCCGCGGCAGTTCAAAGGGCCGGCATTCGGAACGAGCGCTTTGAGGGAGGCTCCATCCAAAGTTCTTGAGAGGGCAGCATCTGCATCTGCATTTGCAGCCCCCATATCCTGCAGTTTCATGCAAAACTTATGCAAAATGCAACAAGCTTTCAAAATGCAAGGCCTGCAGAATTCTGAAACAATCAGCTCAACACCATCGTCTTTGTAGAGGCCCAAGGAGAATGTCCAGAAGCGCCCTGGCGGGCACGGCTCGGTACCAAGTTTCTTTGCCATTTACAATCATTTTACAATCATTTTAATCATTTTACAAATATTTACACATGTTGTTTTTGGAGCACTCTTTGAGCCCCTCCTGCGTAGACCGCCACAAATACGGCAAGAGGCTGCTTAAGTCTCATGAAACATTGCAAGGGCTTCCGGGGCGGCCCACTTTGGGGCGCTACAATTGTGCAAGTGAGATGCTGCAGCGAAATCAGATAACGTTTGCAAGTAAATTCAAAACATAGTCACACCTCAGAGAAACCTATGGGGCTAGCACCGCTCTGCAGGCCACTGCCCCCTTTGCTTTAGCTGTCGCCTGAAGTTCTGTCATTTCGCCATTTCATGACATTTCAGTCATGTTCGCACCGGTCTGCTACTCTGCTCATGACATCCTGCCTGGCGGAAGGGCAGCTTTCGAAGCGCCGCGAGTTCGCCGAACCTCAGAAGCTCTGTACTCGTCTTAGACTCCAAGCATAGCAGGCTGTCCATGCTGTTCCTAAGCTTGAGATGTGAACGTTTCACCCTGCTGTAGTAACATGATGAAGTTGCCTTCCTGCACAGAATCACAAGGTCATAGAACAACGCAAACCTTTGACAACCGTTGACAAGGCATGACCGGCCTTCCAGATCTCTACCTGACCCTTCACAATGAAATACACGAAGCTTTTCCCAGTCTGGAAGACTTCACCATCCTCCGGACAATACACCAGGCAAACCAAAGCACCAGGTACACCCATTCAAAACGCACACTGTAAACGGAAAGCTAAAATATGCTAAAATCACAGCAGGACAGGATACAACAGGAATATGAACGCTCCTGGAGGATCACTTCACCATCCTTGAAGGTCGTGTCCACCTTCGCAGCAAACTGACAAGGAAAAGCATGTCACATCTATCATGCAGACCTTCAACTCTTCCGTACCATGTTACAAGCCTACTCAAAGCTCAAAACACCATCTGAATGTCTGCAAGTATTTCAGAAGGACTCTTGCAACTGTCTGCTACGGCATGGGATCGGTGATGATAGGGAGTGAGCTGGTGATGGTGACTGTCATGCTTTCACCAAAATCAACAGAGTAGGAACAGAAGGAGAGTCCCCTAACGATGACGGGGGTAATGAGGAATAAGAGCACTCCGACAAGTCACAAATGATGCTGCTGGTGGTGTCAGGTCTGGTTTAAAAAAAAGAAGTTTAGCCTAAAAAGATTACCTGTGTGAGCCCTTCTAGACTTCGAAATTCATTGAAGCCTAGATCAAGCTTCAAATATGCTGCTTGTTGTCTTTGTTTGAAGAAGTGAACCATTGGATCGCTACTCTCTAGCCGAGGAAGGCACCAGGCGATCGCTCAGGGCATGTACCAAAGGAATTGGAGCGTCCTGGAACTTGCAAAGACTCCAAATGTTCGCTACACATTCGCACGCGTCCACACCTGGAAGATAGGATTGATGGCAAACATGCTAGCATCTGCCTCAGTAATTCATGATTAGCAGTGTCAGGTCACAAATTCGTGCCGGCATGATCTTTACATCAACGTACGAATAGCACTCTTTCGGAGCTGCACATAGAGCGATTTCAAACTGTACAATTCTAGGTCGCTTCACACCATCAGTGTGGTGTGGCAAACATTGTCCCACAAATGGCATCGAAACGCCGAAAATTTGATCCGGAGATCTTTGCAAAGTCTTTGCTAAACTGAGATCTTGAACAGTACAGCTGCCAGGACCAGGGTGAAAACTAGAACCGCCAACGACTCAATCCACTCATCGGATGATGATAATGGCGCAGACCTTCAAAGGCAAGCTGCAAGCCAAAGGTCCGATTTCAGTATGGACTTCATTTGATTTCCACTGAAGCATAAACTGTGCCGAAATGAAACAGTTTGGTTATGATGCTGAGTTCAAGGCGACTTGGGATCAATTTTTGGTTGTCTCGGCACCATCAGCATGTATTCCTTGATCGAACGTGTGTACCAAAAAGTTTAGTTAATCAGCGATTCATCAGGCTCTATCACTTGTGTTCCAAGGCACGCGGCTGACATCCGTCTGAGGTAGTGAAGACAGTTCCAGGGAGTATCTTCGGGATGTTGGAGTAGCCTTACACAAAAGGCAACGCAACTTGTTACCAGCAAAACGTAGAGCAAGGCATGCGCACACAGCCATGCTGTGTTCCCTCGAAGGAGTGTAGGAGAGGAATATGCATAGCGCGGTATCCGTGCGATTACTTCATAAGCTGACACTCTAACATACTCTAACCAAAAGAATCTCAAAGGCAAAGTGGCTGATGATCGGCTGATGAACTGAGTGCTCTGCTGTCCCAAAACCGATTAACTCTCGGTCTCGCTTCTCTTCTTCCCTCAAGGATTCCAGCTCAGCCTCGCAGGCCTCACAATTTCACGCGAAGTAATATCACATCATCTACAGCGACAACAACTACTAAGCTACAACCAGTATGTCGTCGTCATGATCGTCATCGTTGTCATCCTCATCATCATCATCATCATCAATTAAATTCAATCATTATATAGGAAACCGCCGCACCTTTTGCTGTCTGCCTGGAAGTTCCATCAGCCTTCAGCCAGTATTTGTCGGCTGGAAGGGTTCTGCAAAACCACCCCTCAGAGGTGCCATAGGGCGGGATGGGCCGGGGGGCTTGAGCCCCAGCAACAGTGAAGTTGGTTACCTATTTTCAGGAAACCGCCGCACCTTTTGCTGTCTGCCTGGAAGTTCCATCAGCCTTCAGCCAGTATTTGTCGGCTGGAAGGGTTCTGCAAAACCACCATAGCTCCCACTCTTTCCGGCGGTCTTCGAAGGATCACCTGCACCTCTGAGGAGGAAAAACCAAGATGCTAGTGGGATGCCATGCTCCAGAAACGTCACGCACTGTTCCAAGGTTTCGGCATACCCACCAGCAAACAAAAGGATACGATCCCGTGCTCGCTTGTCCAGCTTTTCCAGGTAGGTCGTGACCAAAACCTCCTGGAGGTAAATTTCACAAGTCCGCATTGACATCCACCTTCCGCGCCTTCTCACCAGCTCTGGTGACTCCGTCTGGTGCAGGAGCCATGTTGCACCACCAGGCCTCAAACTGCCGAGGTCGAAAGGGCGGGAGTCACCATCCTTCTTTGTAGGCAGCCGCAGCGCTGTCAGGAGTTGTGTGAAGCGTTTTCTCAGGGTGGAGGCTGAGTAGGGCCAGAGTCTTGCCGATCTGTCAGCCTTGGCATACATGGCTGTCAAGAAAGCGACAACGTCCTCCTGGTCAATGCGAGCTGCCTGATGCTTCGCGGATCGGCCCCGTGTCTTTGGCTGCCGTATCACCAGTAAGGCAAAGGAGGTGCCAGGAGCTGAATCACAAGGCAGCACCAGCTCAGCTCTTGTCGCCGCAAGGATTTCTCCTATGCGGAGCACTCCTGTCCACCCAGTCAAGATGACAGAAGCTTCATAGGCCCACCCCCATGTCAGTGCAGCCGTGACCAAGGCTGCCATGATGGAGATGGGGAGAGCCGGATGATGCTGATGCGGTTCGTCCGCCAGCCAGCAGAAGGCAAGATCCCAAGCGCCATTGAGCTGCCGTCTGATGAGCGGTCGTTCCACAGCCACCGCATTAATTGTCTCTGCAAAAATCCCGTAGGCCTTTCCTGCAGCATACAATTCACGACCGTAGTCAACCAGCACGCCTGAAATCTTTTCGGGGTCTGCAGGCCTCGTCTCCATCAAATGCCGAAAGGAAATACCTTTCTCCTGCCAGAGCCATGCCTTGAAGCGGTCCAGATAGACCTTCCTCTTGTCTCGTGTCTGATCCCTCACAGCCCTCGTAGTGAGCAAAGCATTGCCTGCTCGATGCAGCATCCTGTCCTTGTCTGCACGTGAAGCTGGAGCTATCGGCATTGCTGCGGCTGCTGGTATCCAGAGGGGGATTACACAAAGGGCCGCAACAGCAAGGATGACATGGCTGAGGTTGGAGGCTCTAGGTCTAACCTTATGGGGGCCCCGTTTACTGCACCCACCCGACCCAAAGAGAGGGGGAACAGCACGGAACACACCAAGGACACAGAAAACCAGAAGAGGCCCGAGGATAAGTCCAACGCCGGGCATGAGCTCATCATCGCGAGCAAGCGGCCACCAACCACTGGTCCACCCAGACTGAGAAAACACAAAACCAGGGACCCAGCCGAAGTCAAAGCAAGTCCAAGACCAAACAGCTTTAGGCACACAAGAGCCGGCAACGGGCTGAAGTCCATAGGGGCAAGCAAGATGAGTCGAATCCAGTTGGCAGCAAAACGTCTGAGGCCACCCAGGTTGAGGCGCCGCAGGAGGTCAAGCGGAGCGCCAGCTTTGATGAGGGAGTGACGAAGTGGAGGCCGCAGAGGGTGGTCCCTGGTAGGGTCATCGGCCGTGTTGAGCCTGGTAGGGCAGTAAAACCATCCGGGGTACAGGTCAGAGGCAACACAGACAGCACCAGCACGCCGCATCAAAGGTTGCAAAGCTCTGGAAGGGGAACGACCTTTGGACAAAGCACCACGGCAAACAGCTGAGTCGACAAAATGACAGAATCGACATGATGAGCGCTTCTGCCCAACCGACACAAGGTTTGAGACCGCAGCAGATGTCTCCAGCACATTAATGTGACCAAGACGCTTCCAGAACCAGGCTCGGACAACGGACCACTTTGAACTGAGCATGACATCGTTTGCAAGGACAGTTTCATGGCCCTGCGTTTCTGGCTCCAGGTTACCCTCAGCTCTCTTCTTACGCAAAGCATCACGGAAGGCAGTAGCGACATGAAGTGCAAGGCCATCGACATAGGTGGCAGACGGCTTAGTCAGCGACCCCTGGATACGAACATGACTGTGACCACCACAACAACGCACGTCCAAAAATCCGGTGTCAAGGAGGTAACACAAGAACCTAAACTCCTTCCGGTGGGGGGAACCAAACATGCAGGAAGCAATGACTGCCTCGGCAAAGTCAAACTCCAGGAGGCTCTTCCAGTAGGAAAGCCAACACATCTTGCTCAGCCGGCTCTGTTCCAAACCGCAGGGGCAGCAGTACCTACGACCAACACGCATGAGAACCAAGGCTCGAAAAGCAAGCACATTTCCATGGAGGGTCTTTGGCAACGTCCTGTCAAATCCAAGAGGTTCTCTGTAAGACCGGACAGCAGGATGAGCGGCTGGGCTGAAGGTAGTGCAGGGAGGCTCAACCAGGAAGGCTTTGAATCGCCCTTCACGGATCATGTGAATGATCCAGTCCAACAGAGAGAGGGACGACAAGTCATAATGGCGGGAATCCGACAAATCCAAAGTAGGGGCACAGACAAAACCAAAAGAAGACATGGCATCAGTGACCTTACCAGCGCCTCCACAGATCTCGACAAAGTCAAAATACAAAAGTGGGGCTTTGAAGGGTCCCGCACAAAATCCATCACCGCTAAGGAGGGGCTCATCTTCATCAAACTCTCCAAGCTGTCTGAGCGCCGCACGAAAAGGGTTGTCAAGCTGCACATAAGGGCTTTTCAGGTCTGAGTCCAGCCACATGATCTCATGGAGTTTGGGGCAAATGCCAGCTTCAACGATGGCTCCTTTCCGATTCGATGCATCGCTGGCAAAACAAACATCCAAATAATCGACAGCTATGTTGGTCATCACAAGAGGGGCGATGGAAGACAGCAAGGCAAGCTCTTGAGAAACCTGCTTTGGCAAGGCATGGACATGACCCTCATTTTCCTGACACTTGGCACCGAAAAGGAACAACCCATCAACCAAGGAAGACCAAACCTTTCTGAACTGCAGGACGGACACCCAATTCCCAGCAAGCCTAGAGACAAGTCCAGAGGTCAAACCAGGCAAACATGCAGCGCGCAGAGAAACAGCGGACAATCCCACACGCTTGGCCAAAGGTGCAGCTACCGGCACAAAACCACGCCTGACGTTTGCACTGTCGGAAACAATCTCAGCGCCAGCAACTTTCACTGCAGGTGAGGCAACCACATCCTTTTCAGGAGATCCCAGGAGCTGATGCTTCTCGTAGACCTCTCTGGCTTTTGTAAGGGAAGTCCAGGCAAAACTGTCTTTGGGGCAAGTCGAAAGGCGATCAGAACACAAACAGAAATAGTCATCAATCACCAAGGCATCCCATTTGCATGTCACTGGGAAGTTTTTGTTTCCCTCGATGCGTGTCTCATCTGCCAAAAGTCCAGCCTCTTGCAACAAAACTTCATGACTACGCAAGGCAAACTCAACCCCAAGGTGGTCACCCTGAAACAACGACCGAAAGCATGGATACACCCTTGTGGGTAGGGCACAGGAGCTTCTCTTTTCAATCGGCTTTCCAAGGCGATCTCCAATGACATCACGGTGAGATGACTTCCTGGCACGACAAGATTCCACAAGACAGTCATGAGCCGAAGAGCCAACAAAGCTTTCAACATCATATGAAAAGGGCAACATGTTGGTTCGAGCACGCTCAGGGGTCACAGATGCCTGATGGTAAAAGTCTCGCCTGTCGGTTATGGAGCCTCTGATCCCATGAGTGAACCTAGGGATGCGAAGCATGGTCAACTGCCTTCCCTGTGGAAGAAACTTTGAGGGCCCATTGACATGATACTCGCACATGTTTGGCAGCCGGCGGTCACCAATCTGCCGATCCCTTTCTGCATCCTTAAAGGCATTAAAAACCCTAGAGAAGTAGCTCTCATGAAGGGGCGACGCTTCAAGGTGTAAGAGGCCACGAACATCCCAAAGTTTTGCAAGCTTCAAACATTCCACAGGATCCTCCGCAGAGAAGTTGGGAACCCCGTCAGATGGAACAGCAAGACCATGACACAGAAAAGCCGGTTCTTGGAAAGGAAGCCAAAGCACGCCACTCAAGAAAGACTCCATAGGCCATCTTCCTTCACCCACAAGCTTGAGACGGTCAGCATCCAAGGACCGATAGGGGAGGAGTTCAGGAAAGTCAGAGGCCGACAAAAGTCCAGGGTCGGGCTTTGCAGGGATGCTATCAGATTCCATGTACCCAGAAGCAAGCGCAGGGCACGACATGCAAAAGCTCTCAAGCTGAAACAACTGAGCGCCAAGCTCAGGGCCGGATCTGCCGGGGCAAACAGGGAACAAGGCCTGGGCATCACCACACGCAGACACCATAGTCCTCAACCTCCTAAAGACAGAAAGCTGTTCAGGGGTTGGGGACCTCCTCAACTCAGAAGCAGTAGGCCAACGACCCAGAAACATGAAATCCAGCACAAGAGTCCAAACATGGAGAAGTCGGTTCTTGGCTAAAGTCCAAAGGCGCTTCTTTGACAAATGAGGGCCGCCACCTCTGAAAGAGTCCAAGGATTCCAGAGGCAACGGGAAGACTGCGGAAGCCGTCTCGGGAGAACGGCGCAAGACAGCAAAAGAACGAGCAAGGCAATGGGAAAACTTTGTCCTTGTCTTCAAAATTAACCTCGGTAGGCAAAGTGCCCATCTGGAGAGGCTCATAGTGGCAACAAGTGGGTTTGACTCCGGCCCCACATTGTTGGAAAAATCCATGGATCCCCTGTCTTTGGCTACTCCTCGGCATCGGTCGCCACCTGCTGGTTTCCTTTTCCCCCAGCCTTTGACTTGCGTTTGGGCTGGGCCTTCTGCTTTGGCTGTGCTGGGCCGTCGGTGGAAGAAGAGCTGGCGAATTGCCCGGGCTTTGACTGGTTCGTCAACTCGAGGCGTTTGGAGGTGATGACATCCAGTTCTTTCAGGTAAGCCAGCGCCACCGTGACCCATTTTTGATCCGCTAAGGGACTGAACGCCCGGCTCTTCGCCAACATGCTGGCCTGTCTGTTTGCAAAGACGGCTGCAGGAGGTTCTTCTTGGAGGCATAGTAGATGAGCCAAGTCGAAGCGCCCTTGATCCATGGCAGCCTGATCCAACGTCACTGCCAGAAGTGCCGCCTGATCCCGGGCTGCTTGCAAGTTGGAGGTTTGCAAGGAGTCCATGATTGTCATCACCTGGTACTGCAAACATCCCAGGTCTCTCACCTTCCCATAGCCTCCGAATCGCTCCAGGTAGCGAGTTCCGCAAACTCCACGGTCCATCAGCTCCTGATAAGAGCCCTCCGCAGTCATAGTGGGGAACATCCGCCTTGACATCGAGGAGATCACTGAGGCAAAGAAGCTTCCTTTCTGAGCAGCAAGTTCTGCCTGAAGCCGGGCACGACCTTGGGCTCCTCGGGTGCCTGTTGATAAGCCTGCTGAACCAAGCTCTAACATGGGATCGCCATTGGTCTGTGCGATCTGAGCCACAAGTGCTGTCAAGGCCTGTGACTGGGCCAGCACAGCCTGCGCCAGAGGATCTGACGATGTAGATGGGCCGCCCTCTCCCTTGTCGACCTCCAACTCCGCCAACTCCTGAGGTTTGAACATTTGCGAGCTCAACAGTCCCGGGGCAGATGGTGCAAGTGTTCTTGGCGGTGAACCCAGCTGATGAGCTATGCTCTTCGGCGCAGTGACCTGGGGCACCAAGGAATCTGAGATAGGCCGGTGTAGAACTGCATGGGGCCCTTGTTGCAAAGCCGCTGGAGCAGACATCTTCCTTTCCAAGTCCAGTTGTCGAAGAGTCAAGGCCTCCAGATTCTTGGAGAAGCCGGCATTCATCTGCAGAAGCTGATCCATGGAGCTTGCCAGGGTTGCTACAGTAGGTCGCTTTCCTGAGTTTGAAGCCCGCTCTTGCCCGGCGCTGCTTTTCTGGCTCTTCGTGGGGGAGGAGTGTTGACAGAGCGATCCTCCTCCAGTGGCGCATCTTCCAAGTCCACAGCCTCCTCTTCTGCCAAGGAGAGATAAGCTGCTTGAGTGGAGGAGGCATTTGCTGATAGCCAGTCTCGAACCATGGTCAACAGCTGAGGCGGGTCTGGTATTGCAAAGGGCTGATCTGGGTCGAAGGTGAATGGATATGCTTCCTCTTGCCCAACTGTGCGAAGTGAATTCACCACCCCCTCGTCCAGATCGACTACAACGACCGTCAGAAGGGCTCCGGTGGGGGCTAAAGTTCCATGATCCATCACCTTTCCCTGGACACGAAGAACAGTGGATGGCCCTACAAGTCCAGGAGGGGGGTCCACATTTCCATTGGCCAAAACCTCTTCGGGCAGAAAACCAACAGGAACAGCGGCCAAAAATCCACCTGGCCGTTTTGACACGATGAGGACAGCAGCTTCGGGCTCTCCATCGTCGCTCAAGACATCTGGCCAATCCATCACATAGGGCTCGACATCGTGTTCCAGGGTCACCAGGGCCTCCAGACTCAAAGTGACGGCCTCTGCCATTGCGGCCTTCAGGGAGCAATGTCGTGCTCAATCTCCCCAGCTGACTGCAGGTAGATCTTAGCCTCAACCTCACTCGGGAAGGACTGGGAGATCGATGGAGAGTCCTGCAAGGACCCAATGCAGTTCCAGTACCCCGCAGAAGACTTGAAGATGGTGGCACGAAGAAGTCCAGGTGCCTGCAAGACAGCGTAGAACCTGTTCTTGAGGTCAATTGCTGGTGTCCTGTCAGGGCTTCCGATACGGGAGTCTCTGACGGCAGAGGCCCACTGGCCACAAGTCCAAGCTCGCTCCACTCTGGCTTTCCCTGACAAGGAAGATCCCACCAACCTGTTTCCCAAAGGCAGAAGGCTTGCGGGGCAGGGACGAAGGGACAGACGGACCTGGTCTCGGGTCTCCAATCCACGCACCCGAGAGGAACCAGGAGGAACAGACTCAGGCACACTAGACACCAGCTCAAACTCAGACGGCTCAGCACCCTTGGGAGAGAAAGCAGCGACGTGGCTAAGAAGTTGAGCGGCCAGGCCGGAGGAGGCAGCAGGTCCAGAGATGCACACCTTAAGTCCACAAGGGAGGGTCAAGGAAAGGTCAACTGTGGCGCTCTCTGTGGAAGGGACCCTGCTCATGCAGGTAGGAGGACAGAACCTTGGACCTTGACACCGCAGTAGGGGCACGAGCAGACGGGGCACACGAAGCAGGCCAGACCGAAAATCCAACACCCAAAAGCCACCAAATTCCAACCAAGGCAGTCAGGACACCGAGGAGCCAGCCAAGGAGGAAAAGGAAGAGGCACAGCCCAAGGGACGGGGGGGTGCAGTAAAAAGGGCAGCCCAGACCTCACAGGTTACTAGACAAGCCCTCAACAACCAATCCAAGCAGAGCACGGGGGGACATGGGCTTGAGCCCCAGCAACAGTGAAGTTGGTTACCTATAATAAGAATAAGACAAAGAAAATAACCAAATTTATCTATCAACCATAGTCTCTTTTGCCACGTACATGTCCAGTCCATGCGCTGAAAACATTTAATACCACTCCATCACTCCATCGACCTCATGCTTTCAATTTGCAAGGAATCGTCAAATCCACATCAGGCAAAGATGCGTTGGAGTTGCACAAAGGATCGGGTTGGGTGCACTGAAAACACACGAAAACCATCGAAAACCATCGAAAACCTACCAAACCATATCAAGCCTCCACATCAGCGCCTTGCCAGAAGCGTAATGCCACAGGCACAATCAATGTTTCAATCTCAACATGTGAGGAATGGGAAGTAAGATATAATATTATATGATATAATACTGGTTGAATCATGTTGGATGTCTCCATTGATGAAGTTTCTGAAATGTCCAAGTGGACTATCTCTTTTTCCCCATCACTAAATTCACTGTCCAAGTCTTCGAAGCTGGTCATCTCTCGTTTCTGACCTCCTCCTCGCACCAGCTGTGCCCCCCGGAGTCGTCGGAGCTCTAATTCTTTGCTCATGCGCTTGTCTCTGCTCTCGGTCGCACGGTTGGATTTCCAAATGATGAAGGCCTCAACGAGAATTAGGAGCATCAAGAAGCTTGTGTCATTGAAAGCTCGATTGTCTGGAATTCAAGCAGCCAAGCTGCATATGAAGAGAAAATAAGGAGAGCTGCAAACAGCGGCTGCCAGATCACCAACTGGTCAGATACCTTTGCTCAGCATCAAAGCCCGCGAGAGTCCATTTGTTACAATTCTGATCATTTCTGATGCATGCCATATCTCAGAAGTGTGACTCGTGCTCTCTGCTTTTGCTGTGCTTCTGGCTGGAGTGCGAGCAAACGCGGGAGGAAGGCTCCGAAGTTGCACTTGTCGACGCACATGCGACCGGACTGCCTTGACTCCACATTGCCGTGCCTTCAAATCCTGCCACCACCCTCTGTCACGTCACCCTGCCTTCAAATGAAAGCCAGCTGAAAAGCACGCCGCCTAAGCATCTAGATACTTCACAATGTGTCAGATGTGTCAGATGTGTCAGATGTGTCAGATATGTCAGGATGCAAATGCTTCGCAACTGCACGATGCACTGTGACTGCCACGAAAATAAGGCTCCAACCGAACTGGATGCGACCGCGATCAAGGCTCTGGAGCTGCGACCATGGGGCGGCACAAGCATCAGCCTGGAAAGCCCTAGAAAACCTCCATGATCTGACGCCCAAGTTTGGTATGACGGTATGACTCAGAACTTGTTCTTTACTTCGGATATTCTTGGTGAGCAAAAGCTTGTGCATTGTGTATTTGGGCTGCAATAGAGAAATGGTGCAAGCGGCATACCATCGTATTGCTGGCACGCAGTGCATCGACGCTGGATTTACAGATTCTGCGGTTGTTCAATATGGTGCAGCTTGAGCAAAAACCGAGAGAATGCAATGATATAGCACATAAAGCCGGTTCGGCCAGCGCGTTTAGGTGGGCATCTGTTCCATTCAGCAACTGCAACTTGAGTTGACCAAAAAAGACATTTAAAAAAGTCAAGGGTACCAGGGCTGCTGACGGAGTTGACATATGGTCCAAAGCCGATGGCACAGCCAGGCCTGGATGGCTTGAGTTCGAGTGCTTTCTTGTAGTGCTGCAAGGCACCAAACTTCAGAATCCAGGCACTATAGAATTGTATTTCCTAGCTTAGGGAAGTCTTCCACACATAAATGGAAAGCCAATCTCACAAAGCAAGCACTGAGCTGTTGACAATCGACCACAGAGGTCTTGCATGGCTGTGCCGCTAAGATCTTCCTTTCAGCTCCAGTGTATAAGGAATCCATGGAAATCCAATTCTTTAGTGACCTTCAGTGAGGCATTGGTCAAGTGTCAAAGGTTGATGTCCTGCGATGTCATGATGGACTCGTTGATTGATGTGAGGCGTGTCCTTGCAAGTTCCAACCTGACACGCCAAGTCACCGAAGCCATCGGCACTTGATGTCACTTCCACGGCCCTACCGGGTGAGGCAGGTAAGGCGCTTGCAGTCTGAGTCGAGCATCCGGGTACTTTGCCAAGATGGGGACCATCACCTGCACTGTCAGGCACACCACTAGCTGGTAACTACCTACAGGACCTACAGCAAACCACCATGGCTTCCCGGGACCTCAGGTGACGATGCAATGAACAATAACAAAACAATAACAAAACACACCAGCTTCAGCAGCTTCAGCCGTCTTTGCTCTGGTCTTTCCACAGTTTGACCTCTCAACTCCTGGCCTGACGAGAAAGCTTCATGCATTGACAAGCTGTGGCAGTCTGCACAGTCGCAGTCCGACGCTCAAGCCTGGCATGAAGCTGAAAGGTTGTCCACATATGACAATCTATGGATAGTGAAGAAGGAATCCCTGAGTTCAGTGGTGTCTCTGAAATGGAAATGATGCCACGACAACGCTTCCACTGCTTGAGGCTTCTTTTGCAGATGCCACACAGTTCTTCGACCAGAAGGTTGTCAGAAATTGTAGGTAGTTGGCTCTTGGCACATGTAGACACTCTGAACTAAGAGCTGATGTAGGCACCGTGTTTCTCCTCCATTTGGATGGCAATGCAGTGTTCAGCACTCTCTGTGAACACTACACCCACTGCCCCCTCCAGCTCACAGAAACAGTGCATGTAATTGCGCTGAAGAGGCAAGTCCAAAACACCAATCTCTCCAATCACGTCGTTTTCGATCCTCACAAGCCACGCTGAAGAACATGACAAGACATGACAAGACAACAATCTTCGCTTTGAAATGTCCTCCCCAAGAGCTGGCCACAAGAGTAAACTTCACAGGATCCACCTTGGAAACCGTTGGAATCCGTTGGAATCCGTTGGAATCCAGTACACTCAGAACACAGCTGATAAACTCAGACATTCAAAGCTGAGGTTGCTGTGTTTCATCATGTTTCATCATTGGTTGCATCAAGACAAAGCGGTGCTGTCAGATGCTCTTCCAGCTCCCCAGCTCCCCAGCTCCCTCGGGACAAGTGACGCAGGAGGATGTACATTTCCTCACAGTTGATATCGCCTTCCTGCCATCTCTGCCACTTCAAAACGACACATGATGCATTCTGGACTCCTGTGGACTCCTGTGGACTCCTGGACCAAAATGATGAAAGATGAAAGTTGATGAAAGCACTTGATATCGCTTATCACTGGCTCACCTTCATGAGGACTGTCCCAGGCTTGTACCAATATGTGGACCTTAGGAGCACGCAATGCCGCAAGGTGCCAGCTTTGGGGCTTTGAGTAGGCCAGGTGTCGAGCGTATTCATTGCAAGCTCTGCCACCTGAGCGAACAAGATGCATAAAGAGTGCAGACCGTGACTTGGAATCGAAAAGCATGGCCTGCTGTTGCCCATCCCTTTGTGCGAAAATCATGAAACCAGCTCAAGCAGCCAGAATTTACAGTGAGACAGACACATTCGGTAAAGAGAAAATTATCAAATTTGAAGCATTGCGGCATTGCGGTAAAAAAACTGAATAATGTCAGATGGTGATCAATTCTTGCAGCTTGGACTGTTCCTGAGCACCCAGCAAACTCGTGCATGGCATCACTAGGATCGGAGAAGAATGGCACTGATTTTAAGGCATCGCACTGAGTAGCCTGGATCAAGTTTCACGTTCGTTTCACGTTTGTTTCACGTTTGTTTCACGTTCGTTTCACGTTCATCATTTTCAGTTTTTCATGGCAATCTGTGAAGAAAAAAAGGTCGAGCTCTTAGATTTGAGGCCTGCTGCTCCAGATTGATGTCATCTTTCACATCAATCAACTTTCCTTCAAGTGAGGTTCTGGTATCATCTCCGGATTTTCAGAGCTTTGCAGTTTGAAATCAGGCCTAGTTCCATCAGTTTGTGCTTCATCTCTCTCTGAAACCTGCCCGACAAAGCAAAGGACCGCAACGACGCAGACAAAGCAGAGAACCGCGACGACACATCAAGGGTTGCTCATGATATGGCATAGCTATGGATGCTAGGGAGCTGGCTTTCGTTTCTCCCATGGGTATTTCCTGGCAGGAGCAAAAATCCACCACTTAAGAATCCAGAGCGACTGAAGATATCAGTACATCAGTTTACCAACAGCTGAATGCAGCCGGGTGACTCTAAAATGGAGTGAAAGCTAAATCTCGAAATGATGGCCACATCACACTTCCTGGGTGAAGTCAACGTGCAGGAGTTTGCCAGCAAAGAGGCGTTATCGATCCAGTCTATTTCCTCTCTGAGAAAATGACGATAGAGATCTGACCGAAGCAGTGCGGCGATTGTCGATGTTGAGCAGGGCAGTCTTGCAAGCAAGCTGAGCTAGACTTTTTATAGCTGCATGCAAGAGAATTTGTCTCGTTCTTGCATGTTTGTGGCTTTCTGCTATGTGACATCTTTGATCAGAAAATGGGGATATGGGAAGAAGTCTGTTCAGCACTTCCGCTGTGAATCCGAAGCGTTCATATTCAGAAGGAAAACCACTCGGTGGCATCGGATCTGTTCCTCAAACCATTGTCTGGCTCCAGTCTTTTTTTCAGCAATGCATTTTTGTCTCTTCTATTGCCCGATTCCCCTTCACTCGATGGAACCTTAACAGCAACGAGAAGTCAGCCAGTCGTCGAAATGACGAGCTGAAAATGGACCAAATCACACAAGATCACCCTCTCAGGCTCCAAAAAACAACGGATGCTGAAGCCAAAAGGGCCAACGTTTCATACACAGAACATTTTGAAAAGAGCCGTGCGTCCTCTTGGGATCTCCAGCATGTGGCACGACGTGGCACGACGTGGCACGACGTGGCACAATTGTTTCTCGGACAAGGTGCAGGATCGTTTTTGCGAAGGAGCTTGAGTAGCTCGAGGGGACAAAGTAAGGTGCCTCGCTGGCAACTATCATGTCCTTAGAGCCACAAGAAAACAAACTAAAACAACTGCAAGTTCAGTCTCAGATTTTGACATCACAAGTTCTCACTGTGTGTGAAGAAGCATAGGGTTCCTTTCAGGACCCAAGTTTCTTGCTATCGATGCGCTCACCTTCTATATAGCATTAGTATTCGTAGAAGGCAGGCAAACCAAGGTTCGATAAGAGCTCTTTGCCATGGAGCGAAGGAAGGGTCCTGCGCAAACACATACACATACACACCTACCTACATACATACATACATACCTAGGTAGGTACGTAGGTAGGTAGAGGTCAGGTAGGTCAGGTAGGTCAGCTAGGTCAGGTAGGTCAGGTAGGTCAGGTAGGTCAGGTAGGTCAGGTAGGTCAGGTAGGTCAGGTAGGTATGCATGTATGCATGTATGCATGTATGCATGTATGCATGTATGCATGTATGCATGTGTGCATGTATGCATGTGTGCATGTATGCATGTAGGTAGGTAGGTAGGTAGGTATGTAGGTATGTAGGTATGCATGGATGTAGGGATGTAGGGATGTAGGCATGTAGGTATGTAGGTATGTAGGCATGTAGGTATGTACGTGTAGGGATTTAGGCATGTAGGTATGTAGGCATGTAGGCATGTAGGCAGGCAGGCAGGCAGGCAGGTAGGTAGGTAGGTATGTAGGTATGCATGGATGTGTGTATGTAGGTATGTAGGTATGCATGGATGTATGTATGTAGGTATGTAGGTATGCATGGATGTATGTATCTATGTATCTATGTATCTATGTGTATACACTTAAATGAATTTCCTTCATAGTTGTGACCTGTCTCCAATGAGTCAATAAGGCGCAAGAATGATGCTCCCTATGCCCTATTCTGTTGGTCCTGGAACTGAGACACGGGGAGCGCAAGCTCCTTCGCCAAGACCGCTAAATCCTCAGGCTCCTTCGGCCCAAGAATGAGAAAATGTGCAGATATTGTTTATTGCTATAAATTATAAATTGCTATAAATGACCTGTAAAACTGCGTTGGTTTGCCACTGTGCTTCCCAGCTCAACCCAGATCCTGACAGTTGGAAGAGAGAAAAATACGCTCCGGCTTGAAGTCGTACTTCTTCAAGATGTTATGTACATCCTCCACCAATTCAGCTGAGTCCTTGTGCATACTGGTTCCTCAAGCTGACAGTCGAACACTTTATGCGCATGGGTCGCTACCAAAGAGAGATGCTGCTAAAGAATGCTAAAGAGGGATGAAGTAAAAAGAAGTATAAGGTGGAGCAGCTTCTGGTTTCGAAGAGGATGAAACCCGAGATGGACTGCATGGCATTGCATGGCAAGGCTCCATGGCGCCAGTGAACTGCAAGGAAGGAGGCTGGTAATGTTTCCATGAATGAGCGTGCTGCTTTGACAAGCCTCAGATTTAAACAGTTCAAACTTTAGTTCAAACAAATAAAATGTCCCAACTCTGCCTGATGTGGCTGGTAGTCACTGTAGTCATTGAAGCTTGACATTGACCGAGGCACGACTGATTGAATGCCATGTGGAAGGGCCACTGAGTTTGATTGCACTCTCCTTCGTAGACACTGAGATCGGAGAAAACTGAGAAAACTGAGAAAACACGTTTCTTGCATTGGTCAAACATGGTCAAACGATCGTTGATCTATTTCAAGCATTCTGCAAACACGATGCTTCGGGCTCTGAATCCAACAGGCCAATAAATCAAAGGGGCTTGGAGGGAGGACCTCCATTCCTTGGACAGGCTTCGCTCAAAGGAATCCCTTCATATCCCTTCACAACATTTCACAACTATAAAATATTATGAAATATCAAAATGCTAAGATGCCGTGGAACATCGTGGAACATCGTGGAACATCGTGGAACATCCAATTGGATGGAACATATGGAACTAATCCAAGGTTCTGTAGCCAGGCAGCTCTTGGTTGTTCCGGGTGTTCAATGCCTCACACTCAAAGCAAGAACCACACGTCACAATGCGCTGCAAAGAAGAGTGAACGAGGTGAGTGTACAGTGTACAGCTGCGACCAAGCTGCAATGACCTGGCAGGAGGGTGTGCAGCTAACAAAGCCATGATTCATTGTGACAACTGTGAAACACATAATGCACTTGATGGATCTTAATGGATATGATATACGCTTATATACGCTTAAACGATTTGAACAAGTTGTTTAACAATCATGTGAGCGTGTCTTTACGATCAGCATTGTGCTTAAAGCATGGGAAGCTGTCACAAACCAGCCTAAGATTGTAAGTTCCCGCAACACCATCATCCAAGCCTGTGCTTTGCTTCTCATGAATGGTTCCATCATTTCCCGCGTCTCCAAGCCTGACACCAAGATTTCACTACAATGATGCATTGGCAACTCAAGTGTTCAACCTGCCAGTTTCTGGTAGCTAAGGTTGTTGCAGCGAAGCTTGCTGTACTTCCAGACATCCCCGAAGATCTCCAACGAGCCGGCAGATGTGAGCGTCTCCCCGGATGAACATTCAATGCCTAGATCGAAAGGTCTGCTCTATGCATCGATTGGCATCCTTTATTCATCGCCTTTAAAGCATATACCGTTCATGTCAAGCGTCTGGATCCATGCATCGACCCTCTTTCAGTTTGCGTATCATTCCTGTGGGCCAAATTGTGAGTAGCATCGTTATTGGCATGCCATATTATCTTAATATTCTTAATTGAAAAAAAACAAGAAGAAAAAAGAATTGAGTTCTCAGAGGACTCAGGGGCACACTATGTCGATTCTTCGCCTCTCTTGGAGACATGTAGAGCAAACGAATGGTCGCATTCATTCGCTGCCGAAACGCAGCATAGGTGATCCAAGTATTGTAGGACTCGAACCTCATTGCGGTGACCCGGCGGTGTATGCTGACAAGTAAAGACCACCAAGCTCCAAGCGCACTTGGTTCGTACAAATTCTCGAACGGCTCAAAGTGCGCTTTCTCATCCTGAAGCAAAGATCTCAAAGTAGAACATAGTCACAGTATGTCACAGTAAACTTCAGTAAACCAATGTTAAACCACCAGGGATTCCCAGGGTATCTCAGGATCTTTGCAACCTCCACCCTCCTGGTACTGATCACCATCTGTGTCGGGAACCCAGAAAGGAGGCCTTCGCATGACCATTCGCATGACCAGCTCATGGACAGCTCTGTCATGTTCTCTCTGATCAAAGCTCTGGGGCGTCAACAGCACTAAAGTACGGCTCAGCCTCGGATTTACATCATAAAACATCGGCAAGAACAAGATGAACAAGGGAGCCCACTGGATTGATCTGGATTGCTTAAAAAGCAGCAAATAGCCTGATAAGCAACGAGACAATGCCTCAAAGGCTCGAATGCGCAAGCTTCAGAGCCGTTTGAAACCAAAGTAGACGTTGGTCACCCAGTCCGTTCCTGCGAGGAAAGGACGCTGCAAACTGCTCACAACTGTTCGTTTCCGTGGCCATGTCCTGTAGTTGAAGCTTGGAAAGAGATAACGTTGCTCGCGACGTTCATTCTGGCAGTTTCCAGAAGCATCGCATACCTCAATCTGGCTGAAAAAATCCGGCAAAGAGCTAAGGACGACAAATGTTTCGTATGGTTCTACACTTCTACCCTCCAAATCAGGGATGCTCTTGCTTTACCAATCCTTATGACCTGCCATTGCAATACAAGGTGCACTTGAGCTCAGGTCCGCTTTGTCGGAGTGACATCCAAGAAAAAGCAAGAAAGGCAGTGCTTGATGAAACCTTGCCAGCGAGGTCGTGTCACAATGTCACAAATGTCAGCCAAGCTGACTCTCTGTGGCTGCATTCAGTCTGACAGAAAGACCCGAGGGTGTAGCATATGTGTCCGATTCCATCAAGAGGACTCAAGGAGTAGAAATAAGATGAAATAAGCTTTTCTGACTATGCTAGGTACAGATGGTGTAGACTGTAGAACAAATTCATGGCAGAACATCTGAGAGTCCATGACTGACTGTCTTTCGTTTCGCAGCTTGTATCTTCTTTTGAAGCAGTACTCAAAAAGAGTTTGAGCCAAAACACTGTTCAGACTGCAGTACTTTCAAGAAGTGAGGCAAGGTGGTAAAGAATGGTAGAGAATGGTAAAGACCCACAACCATAACATGGTGTGTAGTGGATCACAGCTGGCCTCTCCAATGATGGAGCCATCCTTGAGCTTGCAGATGTACCTTCCACCGGCAGTCACCTGCCAAAACACGCGCATTCTGAGGATTCGTCTTAAACTTCCCCGTTTGCCTCCACAATGCCATTGAAGAGAACAAACCTGGGTAGGAAAGTGCTTGCAGTTCTGCTTCCAGGGAAGATCCATGCCGAAGTGCTGACTCAAGTGCTGACTCAAGCGCTGACTCAAAGGTGCGCATCCCTTTTTGCTTCTCAAGCCAGAAGAAATCCGTAATCTTTTCAAAACCTGCCCAAACTATGTGGGACTACCATTGCAAGGGTGTTTTACACCTGCAAAAGAAAGTTGCCAGTCTCCTGGAAACCGGCCCAGTGTGCATCAAACGACTTGATGCCACTCACCGCAGCGACCCCACTCTTTCTATGACTGGGCCACTAGTACTGCACCAATTTCAGACGCTGCTCAGAAGTCAAGCCTTTTTCTTCGAGGAAATCGGCTAAATCATATTTGTTGTCGGCCACTTCATTGAGGTCAGTAGCCCCCATCTCCTCACACCAATCATTGGCTGCTGCAAGGAAATCCTCAAGGTCTCGAGTGGTCATCCACAACTTCAGGCCAGGTACTGCCTCAGTCGCTTCCTCTTTTTGTTCGACAACACCCAAAGATTCCCATTCCTCTTCCTCTTGTTCTTCAATTGGAACTGCTGTAAAACCAAGATTTCTCATGGATGGCGGCAGAAAAACTTTGCCACTCTCCGTTCGCCTACTGCGGCACCACACGGTCTCAGCACCCAACTCATGGCCTTGCGAAATCAAACATCTCAACAACATTTCCTCAGCATATAAACCTTGATCCATACAATCATCTCCTAAGCAAAGATCAATCATCAATTTCTTCCTGTTGCTGTTGTAAAACCACAGGGAAATGGCCGAACCTTTGTCCGTGCCCAGCAAAGATGTACACTGCAATTTCTGGAGCCTGTCAGCATCTGACGGCATCGGATCATCGTCCTTCCGTCTCCGAAACTTTGAGGTCCGTTTCAGTTGCTCTACCAGAGCCTTGAAGCCCAGGACAGTGCCGTTCATGTTCGCCACATCGTTGATGGTGGTATTCACACCATAGCCCAAGTGGCGCCTTGCCTCATTTGCTGTCTTCCAGCGATTGGCCAGGAAATATGCACGAGGCAGATCTTCAGTGAGCTGGAGCTGCTGAAAATCATCTAGCTGCTCCTTCTGAGCTTTCACATCATCTGTGATGTCAACTCGATAGAAAGGCCATTTTTCCAGTGGAGGCACCTTAGGAAGAGGCCTGAATCCATCTTCGTCTATGCCGTCTGACAGGTTGAAAGAAATCTGGCCCCTCAACTCCAGGATCAGACGTTCTCGCTGAGCATCCGTCAAATGGGACGTATCTTCTGGCATTTGTGCATGACAAACCCAATTTCCATCGGGGTCCCTAGATTCATAGCCTCTCTTGCTAAAGCGATATGTGCCAACATCGGTTTCTGGCACCCATTCCGGGACCTTGCCATACTTGACCAAAATATACTTTTGTCCATCAATCCATTTCTCAAGTGCTTGAGAGGGAGGATAGAGCTCTTCATAAGGCGTGTCACTCACGCCACTGTCCATGCTGTCCATGTCGCTTTCAGCTCTTTCACCTTCCACAGAGGCTGTTGCTCTGGTAGACGTGCCACGTGCACCACGTGCACGTCCAACGTCCTGTCGTAGCCTCTGGATGTGTCGCGTCGTAATGACGGCAAGAGCCGATGGGGCAATCTTCCAAACATGGGATGTGGCATCATCTAGTGCCACAGTCTTGCCACGGATTGGATGGATTCGTGGCAATGCACATCCTCCCAAAGGTATTAGCTTCGGGGGTCCGCTGGCTAGCATCTCTAGCTCAAGAATTAAATGAAGAACATTGCAGCAAGATCTGAGCCAATTCAAGGCAGACATGACAAAATGGAGAAACCACACCTCAAAAGATGTTTGTTTAATTTGTTTATCCGTACCTCTCAGCTTGAACAATTTAGTAAAACACACAGAATGTGTCAGTGGAAGAGTGCAGCATCAACGCTCTCTCCGGATCAGAACGCTGGCAGTTCTCCAAGCGCTTTGCATTGAGTCGCCCTTCATCCCCTCTTCCATGAGATAGCGGTTCACTGGATATTCCTGGCTCTCAGATACTGGAATAATCCTGCATAAGGCATGAACCCAGAGTGAGTTGGTACAACTGTAAATCCACACATGTAAAGCACCATAAGATTCTAAACTGCAAAGAAGACACCCTCCGAGTGCAGGCCACGATCAGGTCACGTATGAACCTCAGAAGTGGTTAGCGAGGAAACCGTAAGAAGAATTCAAAATGCCCGAGGCACCAGGGAGGACGCTACTAAGATTTTACCAGGATGGTACCAGGATGGCATGAGTATCTGGTATCAACAGTCGAATCAAAAGTGACGACGTGTGCAAATTTCTGTGTGCAACCTAGGCACTCCTCATGCGTGTCCCGAAAGACTTTGCTTCTGGACAACAACTCCTCGACGCATGCTACATCTTTCACGTCTTTAACATTCTTCAACTCTACATTCACATGAGTTGCATGAGACTGTAGATATCTGTAGATTGAATACGTGTGCAAGCAGCACGCTTGGCATGCAAATGAAGTTTTCTGCGATATAACAGCAAGAGCGTCCAGCATGGATTTCGCGAACAGGGGATCGATGTCCCTCTGCTCAGAAACATAGCGCTTGCCGACCTGAAGAAGATGCAAAGCTTTGACACAGTCTGATAAACTTGAAGTGACACAGGCATGCAGGTCAAAAAACTGGCCTGCACAAGCATTCTGAACTATAAAGTCAGAAAGGCGTCCACATCCATGTTCTAAGGCTGTACTGAGCAGTTTCCCATGTTTGGTGGTTTGGTACATGAGAATGTGCCAAGCTGTGTGGTCGGTGATTATGCTCGCGATGCAGACCTGCATGCGTTGTTCTCAATGTTCCTGATCAATTCTTGTCTCCATGCTCTAGTGTAGCTGAAGCCAGAAAATGAAAGCTCCGGCGCGCAAAGTGTATGGTAGTCGTTCCCATGGCATAGTCTCTAGGACTGTAGCACAGGATGGTTCACTTAAAAGACTTAGACTTAAAACATACAAAGTGGGTCACTGTGCCAAATGGATCTCAGAGCAGATCCAAATGGCAAGTATCAAATGTTGGGGCTTGCATGGGATTGCAATGGACCTTGAACTGTGCGGGATCCCGATGCTAAAACTTGGAATAGAAAGGGAAGGACCTGGGAAGGGCATACCCGCATGTTAGCGAGACACCCTTGGTGTCAAAATATCCATGAAGGCTGGCCCTGCTGCCTCACTGGTTTGAATTGGCCTTTGAAAAAATCTTACCTTCCAAAAGCTTCCTGATGTGGTTTGCTTGCCACAACAGCACCTACAGTAGTCAGGTGGTATCCTTTCCAGCCTGATAAACCATCACAGAGCCTGGAAAATCCACTGCAAATCCACTTCCTATGGCACGCACGGATTTGCAACTGGCCAGGAGCTCAGCCAATGGTCCTTGTGGACAAAGTTGTACAATTCACAATATGTTGCACAACCCTGCCATAGGGCCATGGCTCCTGATCTCCCCCCAGGCTGCATCTTTTCTAAGCGAAACGATCAGAGGCTGCTGGGCTCAAATGCCTCAGTGGCCTTCAGCTAAGGACTCCCAAGAAACTCTAAACACTAAACGCACCGCGAAGGCGATGCTACGAACTGGAAGAACTTTGAGAACTCTAAACATGCAAGGCCTTCAGGAATCTCAATGGCTAATTTTGGCATAATGTGTGTATATATATATTATGGCAGTTTTGGCGGCATATGGCCGATGATGTCTTCATAATGGCTATGCTACCTCTTGACTTCGTTCTTGTAAAACTCCTCACCTAAGTTCAAACTATTCCCGAAGTCATTTGCGCACCCTACGTGAACGGACAGATTCAAGAAAGTCCTTTTGACTCACAATACATTTGCGGCTCCTCAAGCTGTGGATGAAGGCATTGAAATCTTTCGATCCTTTGCTCAACACTTCTGAATTGCCAACGCAGATGAGGCCATACTTGGCCCTTGTAATGGCCACATTCAGCACCCGGAAGTTCTTCAGAATGCCTAGGCTTTCCTCGTACATCTCCTCAGCACCAAATGGCAGACTTGAAAACAAGCGTCCCAATCCCCACCTGCCCAGCGCCGGGCTCAGTGAACGGTTCGATCTGCAATCAAAGCTGCTGCATCCATATGTGTCTCTTCAACTCTATCCAACTTAGCAGGTTTAGCAGACTTAGAAAACTTAGCGGCATCCCCAAACGAACATGGCCCACCCTCGAATCCTGCAGCGCGACGGAGTCCCCGGGTGTCTTTGCCACGGAGGTGACTACGTCCTGGTCCGCGTCAATGCTCCTCACGAAGCTCACGATGATGTACTCCCGCTCCGAGCCCTGAAGAGCGTGCACGGTGCCCACCAAAATGGATGCAGACATAGAACCAATTTCTCGGTCTCGCTCCAACCTGCAAAAAAATGGAGTGCTTGAATGTAATTTGGTCGCTCAAAGACACTCTTTGCTTGGGCTGCTTGCCCAGTCATCAAACAATCTATAACACTGGACAAGATGGATTCAAATGGCACATTTTATGTTCTGTACAACCTGCCATGCTTGCCATACATTCACAGTCTTCTGAACCTTTTGATTGGAGCTCGGGCCAACCCCCTCCTATGACTTTGACTGATCACAGCGTTTCCAAAAGCTATGGGGATGCAATGACTTAAATCGAGATGCTGGAACTTATGCCGCTTGTGGGCACGCAAACTTAGCCCAACGAACATGAAGCTCAGCCAAAACAGGCCCTGCGCGCTATTGGAGCTATCACCCTGCCTGGCACGAATCTCATGCTGTTGGGCCTTGTAAGGAGTGATCACTGCGATGTCTCGTGGTGCACAGTTCTGTCGAAGCAGGGCTGCACATGCAGCGACCACAGCTCGAGCCTCTCCCTCGTTTTTCAAGGAAACCTGAAGGGGTGGCCAACGAAAACGAGTTTGTGCAAGAGCCGGGTTCTGCAGACAAGTGCTCAGAACAAATAAGGGACTGCTCGGCAAGCGACATGAACATAGGTGGTGTTGCACACCACTTCAGCCATTTCAAACATGTTTCATAAAAACAGCAAGTGCACCAACAAGTGGAGAGAAAATCAATCAACGTGACACTGCATCCAATTCTCGAGAACACAAAATGATTTTGCTGCTCACACCATCTTACGCTAGTAAGGTGAGGTGAGCCAGGTGAGGGTTCCATTCCTAGGCAACACGGCACCAGTGTAATGATTTCTGTATCTGCAACTCAAGTTGGTTTGCCAGTCATACACAGCCAGGCTCAAAAAAAATGGAGGATGTTAATCCAGATCGTTGAGCATCTGCAATTTACTATCTAACATATCTGTACATATCTATACATATCCAACATGTCGCCTTAGATATGAACCCCCAGAAAAGCCATGAAAGCCGCGGGTTCCAGGCCTTGCTCTCCATCAAGGCCGCATCACAGGCACGAGTTTCTGGCGAGACACCCATGGACTGCGGCGTTTGGCAATCGATGAAACGCCGATGATCCTGTCTCAAGAAATCTCAATAGCAGATATAGCAAGTGAGCATCAATTCATTGCTTGTTTCATTGGTGTGCGTGCGCATCTACAGTAAGTGCTCATGTCGGACTGTACATTGCTGAAGGAGTGATATACAATTCCCATCAATTTCCTGACATGAGTTTCTGCACAAATAATTTGGGCACCATCCCGGCCGGTTCCTTCTTCTGGGGCCAGATGCAATTCAGTTTCGGGCGATGTGTAAACGACACCTGATCTTCCAGCATCGACTCGTAAAACTGCGAGGAGGGAAAGCTCCGGATGGATGGATGCATGCGGTACCTCAGCCCATGACGGGTGCGAACACATCCCTGACATATCTGACATATCCCCTTCTGCTTGGGTTGAATATGAATGATATGATTTAATGTTTGACAAACTAAGTCCTTGGACCCGTTCGGACTCAGCAAACTGAATCAACTCTATATATGTTTGCAAGAAATGAACATTCACCAAAACCAGGTCTATGGTCTGTGGTATTTGCGGAATGCCCCAAAGGCTAACTTTCCAGATATATTTCCAGTAGAGGGTTGCTTCAGCTTGTTTACCACCACAAACTACCATGTACAAGAAACAATAATAACTGCAAGTTCCTCTCGCACATCACAGACAGCATTGTTTCATTCTTCTGCATCTAGGTTTGAAAATGTGTGAAATCAAAACGAGGTCATCTCCCCTTCATCCCGAACCATGGATCAACTGTCACCTTCGGGAAGCCTTCGGGGCCGATCACAGATCAATCGCCATGTGCACCCAAAGTTGCTGCATGTTGAGCATGGTGCTCGCTGATGAGCGCCGAGGGTTTTGGTAGATCCTCTCCAGAAATGGGGTTTCCAAAGCACTGACATAAGGGGCACATAAGTTGTTCTCTGTCACCACAGGGCCTGGCAGGGTCCAGCTTCTGGCAGCACAGAAGTACAAGGGTGTAAGGCAACCACTGGCTCACCCCAGGGAGAATTTTGATCCAGACTTCAAAGTTGTGAGGACATGGTATCTATACGGTATACGTTTTTATACTGCATCGAGACTTGAACAACCCAAAGACTCTTGAAGTATCAAGTCGAACCTGACCATCCTGAAATATCCTGAAATATCCTGAAATATCCTGAAATATCCTGAAATATCCTCAACCAGGCCTAGCTGTTTGTGATCTCCCACCACGATGACGCGGCAGCTGGCTGATGTGGCCGGTAGGACGATGTCCGGTTCGCTGGCCTGCGCCGCTTCATCGATGACGATGCTGTCAAAGCTCACTGGGCGAAGCACGTGAGGCGGGTTGCCCTTCACCAGAGCGTTGTGGAGATAAGCCTCAGCAAGTTATGCTGCAAGTTATGCTGCAATTATGCTCAATGATGACTCATCAAGTTACTCACCCAAGGCCGTTTGGATGACCTAACTGAATTATAGCCCATGCCCATGTGGATGTGGATGTGTGGTCCCTCAGCTATGCCCGATTTCCAACAAAATCTCACCAACTTGAGATTTTTCTTGCCGGAATGACTCAACAACTCCTCAATTTGGGAGAACAACTTCAGCTTCAGCTTGGAAGCTGTCGTACAGGTGCTGACAACGATTCGGCTATCGCGGAGGACTTGCACCTCTACCTCTTCGTAGCATCTGTCAAAGGCTTCCTGACTCTGCGATAGAAAAGACTTCACCTCAGCCAAACTTGCAAAATGATCTGATGCAAAGGACAAGTGTGCCACCACTGTTGTACCTTTCAATTCTCAACCATCTGCAGTTGGCTTCGCAAACCTAAGAACTCAGTTACAAATCAGGTCTATTGGCACAAGCCTCCGGAGACCATGGACAGCCTTCCTCAACCAAATCTAAAGCCTCTTGGACTTGATACAGAAAGTATCTAATTGTCAACTTAGTAATTAGCAATAAGATGCACACTAGTCATTAGTCAATATAAGTCCAAGCTATGCACAGAATTGTTGCAAACAAAATCGGAAGATTTTGCACCAAAGGTAGCCATTTTCACCAATATCTTTCCGGCCTTGGGCGATTCGCTCGCCTTCCAGTGCAGTGCATGCTCTTCGAGGTGTGGCTGAATCCAAAAGCTGCGCTCGCAGTTTGTCGTCCTCAGATTCCACAAGTCATGGCCTGTTACTCATAATATATATGTATATATATTATTATATATATATATACATACCTACATACAAACATTGCATTACGTTACGTTGCGTTACATTACGTTACGTTACGTTACATTACATTGCATTACATACAGACATACATACGTACTTATATGATCATATATGTACGTAATTTTAATTATATGTACAATGTATATGTCATTTTGCATGCTAACATTTGCCCTGCCTGAAACTTCATGAAACTTATGCTTTTCCTGAATAAGAAAATGTTCCAAGCAAAGTCAAAGGATCCCACCCTTGTACATGCTTCCATGATATCTTTCAATGAACCTGGAATATACTCTGGTCACGTAGTGGGGCGGTGTACCGGCACTCAGCAATCGATCTAGAATGTGGTCCGCTGCGTTGTTGGATGGCGCGCAGACCAAGATTCGGCCTTCCCCTCAGCTAGAATAGGTTGACTTTGCACATTGACACAATTCACAACCCAACAAGCTACCTGGAGCAGCTACCTGGTGATCCAAATACATGAAACTCATGAAACTGACTCTCATGTTAAACAGAAGGTATTATTTTTTCATGATTTTTCATGTTTCGTCTGTTTTTTATCCCAATCTGCCTCGCTTCCGCTGTCTTGAGGCGGACACAAGAGCTGCCACACACTGCACCAGGAAGGACGTCTTGCCAGTCCCTGGCAGTCCTTGAACCATCGAGAAGGCCCGCTGCAAGCCTCGTTGAACCGCCAGCTCTTGCCTCTCGTTCATGTCGTTGCTGCAGGCCGAGTGCATGGCAGACTTCACCTGGTGACCAGAGCTAAGATAGGCACATGTTGGCACAGGATGACAGAACTCTCAAGTAGCATAGACGGCATAGACTGTCTAAAGATGTTTGAACCATCCACATCCATCCACTACAATCAGTACAATCCACGACAGGAACAAGTTAGAAGTTGTTGTTCATGAAAAATGTCGGAGGGCACGCTTTTATTCTTTTTTTGTATGCAGAATATTGCAGAATTATGCACGAACAACTCGTGTATCTGCACCTCTTCGATGCTAACCAATGGCCGCATCTCCATCTCCCTTTTCACCTCCTTGGAGCTTCTGGGGATGGTCAAGCGCATGCCCCGCAATGGGGATCTTTGCATGTCTTCAAGCAGTTGGATGCTTTTCTTCTCATTGGGATGAATCATAATGAAGTGCAGACTCCATGTGGAGGTACCATCCAAGCTGAAGTCCTGCCGTTGCCATGCCAGCTCAGCGATTTTTGACAACTCCACCTCCACAATAAAACCCTTCTTGTCATCTTCCCGTGTCTGTTTTGCCGCTTTGATCTGCAGCAGGGTACCCTGCAATCTGGCACAGCGGCTTCCACGATCCAAGCTCAAGACTGCCAAATCTCCTTCACAAACCCATCGGTACTCAGAGAGCTTCACATCAATGTGGCATTCAAAGTGCCAAGCGTCGCTGGTGCGAAACCATTTCAAGTCGTTTGCTGCAGTGGCTGGGGTGTACGCATCACTGGACACAGCCGCAGCGTGGACCTAACAGGGTTGCATGTTTGAGTGCTTGGCCAGGGGTATGAATCGGTAAGAAAAGCTAGCCTGGCTTTCACTGATAACTGGTCATTGATGCTGCTGCCATTTGCCTGGAAGTCTATACTAGAGTACTAAAGGAAATTGAAAGAGAACTCGTCTGTCTTTATGGGAACAGCCGCTGATTCAAACCGATTACACCTGGCTCTACCCGCTGCACCTGGCACATTTTGATGCGCGACCACACCTGTGGTGACAAGGCAAGGAGTCCAAAATGGGCCAGTCCTGCTTTGTTTGAAATTCATGGCTTGGTGTATTGTGACAAAATGACGCAAAATCATGCAAAATCGACAACCACTACACTCACTACACTCACTACACTCACTACACTCACTACACTCACTACACTCACTACACTCACTACACTCACTACACTCACTGCCCCACCTTTGCATAGGTCTCCACCTTGCGATCCAGCAGGTGCCAATCGGCGAGGTCCGGCCATGAGGAGAAAGATTCTGGAAAACTCTTGAGGCCCGTGAGAAAAGTGAAGTCCTACAATCCAGAACGATGATTCGTTATAAGTAAGTGCGACTGAAAGCTAGAGCTACATAATGGCGGCTCAGTTTGCAAGAGGATTGGTGTGAAGACAGTTGCTTTTGCGATTTGACTGTTGAAAGTCTCTACAAAACATACAATGTACCATCATGTATCCATGGAGTGAAATGCGGGCCACAGTCGGCCGTCCTTCTCCCCATGAAATCTGATTTCCCAAACCACGATGGAGTTGGAGCTGGCATGGTGCGGGATGGGCTGCGAGTAGTTGCGAGAGATCACACAAGTCATGGGCTGGGTGGACCACGAATGAATGCGCAAGGTGTCGACGTGATCCCTGTCAGGATTTGACATCAAGAACACCAAATCAAAAGTTCAGTTGGGAAGGTGCAAAGGGATCATAGATCCTGAATTGTCCACAGTTGTTCAACCAGGGTTTGTTGACTCTGCCTGCCATTTTGCATGGTGAGCTTTAGCGAATGGGTGGCGGCATCATACTCCGAGACACAGGTTGAACTACACAAAGAGCTCACTGGCACTGGCAAGTCCTGGGACACATGGGACACTTGAGTGATGCTCAGATGTTCGGCAGGCTTATCCTACCCCACTGCTTCCCTATTCTGCGTGCTAAGGCTCCAAAGTGTGAGTCGTTTCGGAGGGTACCAAGATATGGATGTACTTTGGGCTGACCCCTCCAATCACTGCATCCAAGACCTGCTGGCCACTCCCAGACAGCTCTCGCATCCTGCAGTGCTCCACTTGGTCCCAAGATGTCCCAAGGTTCACAGATCCGATCATCCATGTTCTTCTTTTTTAACAAATGTCCAAGAACCTGTTTTGTGCTCTTGAGACATGCAGATAGTAGGTCTTATGTATTCTGTGCTGTTTAAACATCTATCTTGATGTCTTAGCCGCTTAGCCTATTTTATGAACAGAAACATCGCCAACCGCCAGTTTCACTGTTTTATTGTCAATGTGCCCACGCACCCCTATGCCCACACTCGATGTATGGGGAGCATGTCATACGAGGCGTGCCCAATGTGGCTGAATGTCATTGAAATGCGGATCATTTATGCGGATCATTTTCCTTTCAAAGTGGTGAATGCGTGGATCAATCGGAGATTGTGAGAACAAATTTTGCTTCAGTGGAACTGTCCGCTCAAATCAGTGTTCATGAGGATCAGGGTCTGAGCCTCACTAGTATCATACCTCACCCGCTTCAGCTATGAGGTTGTAATGTTAGACGTAATGTTACTACCCAAAAAGGAAACCTCACGTTGTAGGTCTTTGTATTGGGAGCTGTCATGTCAGGACTATACTTGCTCCAAGAATCTTGGAGATAGTCCGAAAGATGTGCAGCCCAAAGCTTTCTGCTGCCATCCTGCAATTGGTCCGAGCAATGGCCTCGTCCAAGTCCCTCTGAGAGAGCAACAGGTGAGGATAAGAAACTCTACATCCAAGCTGACACTTGAAAGCTCTCATGCCCAGGATGTCAATGTAGCGATTCAAAGGCGATGTAACCTGAGTTTTGCGGTTGGTGAAACCACACATTCCCATGCAATATAGCCACAAATGTAGATGAATTGCGAAGTTCCCAAAGTTTCTATGCATTGAAATCACAGACTGAGCATGTCGCATGAAATCGCGGCTCCGGATGCCACCAGTCGCCTTGGTCTCTGGAATTTTCGCTGCACATTTGGACCACGTCATAGTAAGGCGCTGGAAGGGCAGCATGCAAACGCCGAAGAAAGGAAGCGCGGCAAGCATGCCTCTGCGCATTTGTGAGCCCAGGTTGCTGCAAGATTTCTTCCAGCGATCGCATGGCATCCTCAGTGGAAACGAAGCCTGTTGGAACACTGGTGGTGGGTGGTCTTAAAGCCTTACAAAGACTCATGGCATCCAAATCCATCCAAATCCATCCAAATCCTCTGTGCCGAGCATCAGCTATCTGGATCTCCTTGTGTTGTTCGCTCTGATTAAGGCGAAGCAAGCCTGCGAACACCTTCTTTGTGCTGGGGCCGGCACGGCCGTGAACATATCTCACTGTCAGTTGTGGATTGGGGTCCTTCAAGAGTTGGTTCCATGCAGGTGTGCCCAAAGTCGCTCCAACAAATTGATCGACCACAAACATACAGCCCTGCACCAGCTGCTCTGCCGCCAAAAGTGGGCCTGGAATAGCAAGGGCCTCATCTGCGCGTGCCAGAACAGGATCGGATGAGATGCAGTATGGAACTCATAGAACTGGAGACGAATCATTCTGATTTATGATATACAGATACACAGATATACATCAAACTGGTTCAACTTCAGCCCAATTGACCCAACAGAAACTAAGCAATGTAGCTGCAATTTGAAACGACTTTAATACTGCCCCACCCCAGCCCGATAGCAAGTGGATTTCTCCCTTTTTCCTCGCTGGTACTTTTTTCAGCACGCGGGAATGCACGTGCGTCATTTCAGCCTCCTTTTCCTAGCGTAGAACCATTAAGAACGCAGAGCCCACTTTAGAATTGGAAGCGCAAAGCACTCCAGAATCTCTTTGTTAGTTTATTGCTGCAAAAGCAGAAACATAACTCGCTTTCCCTATAGAACCAGCCCACAAGAAAAAGTAAATTGGCTCAACTCAGAACTTTGAAGGCTTGGCTTTGCAACGTCATTTAGTAATGATCCAATCAAACTGCCCGTGGCTCCCAGAACTTCAGACCCTGAAACCCCCAGAACCTGCCACACGCCATTCTGGAAACGTTCCCCTGAAACCTTCGCCTGAAACCTTCTGGAACAATTGCATATCTGTGCATCGGTTAGGAGTCAGGAGTGTTGCTTTCTGTCCGACCCACCAATAACTCGGGAGTTGTTTTTCAATCTTTGCCCACGGAATCTTTTGCCACTGAAAGTGGTACGGCAAAGATGAAGCATCACTCAAATTGTCCAAAGGTAGAGCTCATTCCCAACAGCAACGCTTGTTCCCCACAGCAGTCACTGTTGGGTTTCAATCCCTGGGTCTGGGAGTGGTGCACCATTTTGTGGCGGCTCTGAAAACCGGAACGAAACCGGAACCCTGGAACCCTAGAACCTGCTGTTGGGTTGCAAAGCTGGGTTGTTTCAGAAGATTGTGTCGCCAGTGCTTAGTACAACTTCAACAGCTGGGGCCTTCCACAACCTTCCAACATGTGGAACCCTCACCTGGAACAGCCCAGAGTCCAACAAGCCCGCACCGTTACCCGCATGCAATTATAGCTTTGGCATCAAAAGTATCTGCCAGAGTTTCGGAGAAACGAGAAAAGTCGGAGGATCTCAATATCTCAATAAGTCCTTCAAAGATACATCCTGATATTGTGATCATCTGTGGTGAATCTCCAACACACAGGCAAGCATCGACCAGTAAGTGTGTCCAGGTAGATCCGCTTCCTCTTGCAATGTCACCTCTTGGAGATTGGACCACAAGGCCACTTAGGTGTCGGAGCATTTGACCAACAGCACCTCCCCCCTCAGAAAGAATCAGGCTTCCAGCCTGCCGCAGGCACCGGATTACATTTCGATCCAGTTTGGACTCATTCCACGGAAGAACGAAATTCCGAACTACAGAATGCTACAAAAAAAATGGATTTACAGAACATACTACTGTGCTTGAATAGCACCTGGAATCTCTCTCTGTGTATCACACTCGCCCCATACTGGCCTCGTGCGGGGTTAGAATGTAGTGGCAACGGACGGTCATTTCACGCACCAGCGACACATTGAGCTTGCCATGAGTAGCCTGGATCATACGGACTGTGTGGGACGAAATTTACATCAGATGATCATCATGTACATTGAATGTACATCCTTAAAAGAACAACTGTCTTCAAAAACAGCCGTGGCTTTCCGCCTGGATGGTAAAGGTCACCGCGGGCCTTTCCACTCCGGCCTTGAACGTCAGCTCTTCCTACGGCTGGACAATGCTGGACAGCCATATCAGACTTCAAAATGTCGGAATGTTCAAGCCCTGTTTTATGCAAATTTCGGGGCCTCAATGTTGGGCGGGAACAAGGGTAAGTTCGCATCCAAAGGCTTGTCGAAATGATCCAGAAACCACACTCCCACTGACCGCTGCCGCAGTAGGTTTTCTAGCTTGTCCATCCCCAAGACGTTCAGATATGCCTGATCGGCAAAAGTCTAAGACAGTCCGCCCGCTGAATCAGGAATAGTTTGGAGCAAACTCCAGCAAAAAACGAGCGTATGCTGCAATAGTAAGCTTGTCTTCAGAAAGAAAACAAATGACCCTCAGCTGACTGCTGTCCTTTCTCATCCAACTGTCTTTGCAACGAATTCTAATCGGGAATACGGGTGTTTCACTGGCTCGTTATGCAACTGTTTCGTCTGCCATGGCATGCAGAGCATGTTTTTGGCAAAAATGGTGCCAAAAGACACGGACACATAATGACACATATGATATGATATTCTGTAGGAGCCTTCCCTGAGTAAGATCTTCCGGTCATCTGCCGGCCTGCTGAAAAATGTTTGACCTTCAATTACTCAAAGGTCTGTTGACAACAGTAAGACAAATAGAAACTGGAAACATCCGGAAACTAATCAAAGGCAGGAGGCATTCACATCCAGCACATGCACGTAAAACTCAGTTGGGCCGCAAGACATCACCATGCCGATGGGAAGACCTGGATGTTGAATGCCCACCGTCAGACCATTGTTTTGGAACATTCTCCTGCGATCAGACCGTGTCTTTGGATCTTGTGGCATTCACCAAACAACTGTGATGTTGTTACAACATGTTACAACCCCCCCTGTTCAGACAGAACTGGACAACATATCATGTCCGTTTAGAGCTTGGTTTGAATGGAAGAAACCAGCTACAAAAGCACACAGAAGACCAGGCCAATCACCAGACCTCTTGCCAATTGTTGCAATGGAGCCAGATGTTTTGATCCGAATTCAGAAATGGCCACAGTCGCAGAAAGACCACAGATGTTTTCTCAAAATCTGTTCCTTGCTGGCTGTCGGAAGTCTGTCACTGCAAGTTCACTTCTCGGATCACCACGCGTCCAGTCACAGAAATTCAGAGAGATCCTTGGCGCAGAAAATTAGGCTGGAGTTGTTGCACCAGCCAACCCATTGGTTTAAATCGACCACCACTGGGCTTTTGGGCTTTTGCTAGTTCCACATCTTGTGACATCCGTGCAGTCATCCATGTTCACCTTTTTACAATGAAAACATGGAAGCCAATGCAGGCAAGAATCTGGACTGGCTCGAGAATGGACATGTCTGATTGGCGCGAGCCCATCTTCAAGCCTTCCAAATACTGCCCTCTCGGGGGCCGATCGCCACTCCAATCATGCACTTCAACCTCTCAGTTTGTCGAGGCAGCACAAATCCATGAAAACTGCCCGACACACATGGCACCAAGGAACGTTCTCAACAAACAAGTTTCGGAGTGGGGTGAAATGTGAGTCTTGACGTTTTGAGTTGCAAACCGATGGCCCGCCACACACCCGCCTCAGTTTTCTTGATGCAAAACCAGAAAGCTTGTTGCCTGGCACATCCGAGCCGCAACGTGCAAATCATGGCCGCTTGGCAATCCCGCAGCCGTGTTCCATGGCACGTGGATGGCTGGAAAAGTGCCATTGATTGGCTTGAACGCCACCTTGGGCTAGGTTCGGAAGGATACGTCCCGGTCCTCTCCGTCTCCACCAAATATTTCGTTCATCGACCAAAAGCCAAAATATTAGGACCAGTAGCAACTGTTCATTTCTAGCCAAAGGAAAAGTAACTTTGAAATCCAAGCCAGAGCCACGCAGTTCGGATTGTTCACAACTTTCTGCCTCACGCACACGAAGAGCTTCTGCCTGGGGACACCAAATTCCAGCGCGTGAACGATGCGTCCAAAGAGTTCCATCCTGGCACCATCGGGCACTTCGAACATCCAACATGGACACTTCGAACAATCTTCGAACACTTTGAAAAACTGGATCTAAGGCACCATCCATCACCATCCATCACCATCCATCACCATTCTCCACCGATCTAAGGCCACAGTTTTACAATCGCTTAAAAGCAACGTGAGGCTGCGCTTGTTAGTGCTGCTGGTGCCATATTATCTGCGGTCTGTGTCGTGGTCGCAGAGGGTGTTGCTACAGTTGGATGTATTGCTGTGCTTGTTGGTATCCAGACTTGTTGGGGTCATGATTCCAATCCCAATTGTCGAAAATTATCTGCTCTGTGCGACAACACTTCGAATCCTATTTCTTTTTTGGTATCTTTTTATGTCTGCAATGCTTCCAATACCATTGGTGCGCATGTTTCTAATCATCTTCTGTGGACTTGCGTGATTCTAATCACTTTCTAGTGACTAGTGATCTCTGATAATAGACTATACTTCGAAGAGGCCAAAAAAAAAAAACAAGTATACCCAGTCATGCGCGGTTGCTTGCACTTACAACTGCAAGAGAAGGACAAGCAGCTGCAGTCAGTCCTTTTCACATCCAATGGTCGTCGGCCAGATTGTTGGTGATTGCGCCCCCAAATGCTGGCCTCAGCTCTGTTTCTTTCGAGGTCAAGTGGCAGTTCAAGTGAACTCTCTGCAGCTCACAGAGCTAAGGTTGTGACATCCAAGATCCGGACATAGCATCTGTCGAAGTTCCAAGTGGGACCGCGGTTTTTGCCACACCAAATCTTCACTTTGCAGCCATGCAGCTCTGCAGGGCCACGATGAACAATGACCTCTCCAGAACCTGAGGATCAGGATGCAGGTCCAACCCGGGTCCAACCCATTGGGCCCTCAACAGATCATGATGAGGCAAGCAAAATGGCAACGATGGCAACACTCTTGATGCATCTTACAACATCCATGTGCACAGATGCACCAATTCCATATAAAAGGATGACATGTTGAATGACCGTACACTATGTCACTGTGAACATGCATTTGTACATTACACAGAAATGATGGATATGGCGATGCTCACAAACATTGGCTGTCTCAATTGGTGGACTTCTGCTTCGGAAACTATGCTTTCGAAACTATGCTTCGGCAACTATGATTCGGAAACTCTGCTTCGACAGCTATGCTTCGGCAACCAAGCACGGTAAACTATGCTTCGGTAAGCATGCTTCTGAAACCATGCTTCCGAAACTATGTCTGGGCAACCATGTTTTGGCGACTAAGAAAAGGAAACTATGCTATCGGAAATGAAGGAAGTTATCGACAACCAGGAAAACAAATCAAACTACATAGAAAATGAATGTCACACCCCATGCTCAACCACTACTATTGCATGTAGGGCTTTGGGGGGAAGTTTTAAAAATGACTTGGATCAGAACTCTTGGAAGGACCAGGCTGTAAAGTGAGGACTACTATTGCTTGTAGGGCTTTGGGGGGGAGGGTTTTTGAAATAACTTTGAATCGTGACAAGAACTCTTGGAAGGACAAAGATGAGAATTGAGGAATGCTATTGCATGTAGGGCTTTGGGTGGGGGAGGTTTAAAAAATGACTTGGAATCGTGATCAGAACTCTTGGAAGGACCAGGCTGTGAATTGAGAACTTTGAGTCGCGGTTGCTGAAGCGAAAACAGTGTTGGTTGCTGAGCTGTAGTTGCTGAGCCGTGGTTGCTGAATCGAAACAGGGGTTGCTGAGGCGTAGTTGCTGAGACGGTCAATAGACCCCTCAGACATTGAGAGCTTGCATGTCAAAAAAGTGTGAGAGGCTTGCTTGAACATGGATTGTGTCAACTTGTTTCTGCAGTTGTTTATCTCATAACTTCTTGGTTATCCACTATTGGACTATGTTGAATCCTCTGCCAGGCCACATTTCGAGGAGTCTCTACCGCTGGACCGAAAGGTCCCAAAGACAACAAGGCCTGTGAGCTGCCCCAAGTTGTCCAAGACAGTGGGCCTCGCGGAAAAGCCACGGGGGGTAGCCTCAATTTATGGCCAGTTTCATGATGAACCTCGATCAACCAATGGATTTGAGGTTAATAAATGCATTTAATCCCATTTAGCCTAAATCATTTAGCTGTTCAATCTGCGGCTAGATCTACAGTTTCCTGCATTCTACATTGTGAAGCCTGAAGTTCCTTATTCTCTTCTCACAAAGATATTACTTGGGGGAACAGAACCTCGGACAGCTTACGTTGGGGACTCAGTAGCCTGCTGCTTTCCCTATTCTCATTTAGTGTTTGTCTGGTACTTGAGTCTGCTGCACATCCATGTTAAAACTCACTCGCCACAATCGAGAGTCTGTCTTGCCAACCGGTCTTCCCAGTCATTGGGTGCAGCAGCGCAGGATGACTCCATGTCATTCGATGGTGGGATCGAGAGCTCTGAGTCAAATGCACTGTCACTGTCACTGGCCTCACCAGGGCCTGAGACTCCGTTCAGGTCTTCCAACAGCCCTTCCAAGCGTGGTGACTGAGTGAATTGCTGACCTCTGCAGGGTTGAAGTGCTACACTTGTAGGACTAAGATCATTTTGTGGGTTCTGGTTTCCATCCCTCAATCCATCCATCTCCAAAACTTAAGACAAGCCCTTCAATGGAGTTTGGCATCTTCGTCTCAAACTGGATTTCCAAAGAAATCAACAACTTGCGAACGCGGCACCTGACCAACCGTGCTTCTCTAGAACACCGCGAAGAGCTTCAGTTTCAACTGCAGCAAGCATTTCTTCGAGCCTTGGCTGCCACGGCGCAGCCTTCGCAGCCTTCGCAGCCTTTGCTTGTCCCAAGGCTTCTTGCGTCGCTTGGAGAGCCTGGTCGAAGGCTTCAGCCTCCGAGTCAAGCTCATGCCATGGCAAAGCATTTGTGCCGGCATACATTCCGTCACCATCTCTCAGCTGTGGGACTGAAATGATTTCCTGCGTGCCGGGAAGTTCTCCTCCAGAAGACTGATTTGCAATTGCACCAGGGCCGTGCTCCACAGTCTGACACCCCATTGCTGGGAGACGCGGTCGCCATTTCTGGTGTTCGCAACTTTGAGAGTGCTGATCCGTGGGTAGTACAGGCGCATGTAACATCAGACACTTGCTGCAAAGCCTGTCTGCACCCACCCACTCAGTATGATCTGATGCGCGCCCGTTGTAGCGAACATACACGGGCGCTCGGGCTCTCTCCTTCTCATCCGAGACTTGCAAGACCGTACAAGCAAAGGACTTGCTGGACTTGCTGCTGGCCGAATCTTCTAAGACACTCACTTCCGTGCCTGGTTTGATGTTGGAAAAGTCAGGCACTTTCAGGCGATCCAGCGGAAACCAATCTACTTGGCACTGACTCTGGCCAGTTTTGTCTCTGGAACTGTAAAGCACTGCCACACCTCCACGGCTCGAAACTTTCAGGACTTCTCCAGTCATCGTTGAGCCGCTGCCCTGCACACAGACCACCATGCTCTCTTTCAGCTCTGCATGCCCTGCCAGAAGCGGTGTACAGTTATTTCTTGCATTTCTTGCCTCAAGGGCTTTGCCACCGGGGCGAGCGGCATGCGCAACGGCAGCTGGCGCTGTCTGCTGTGGCTGATGTTCTGGACTTTCAGAGTGCTGACCCATGGGTAGCTTGGGATCGTGTAACATCAGTGACTTCTCTGGCAAAACCCCCGCAGGATGATCAGATGCACAGCCATCCAGACATTTGCGAGGGGCCCCTGGTAGACTTCCCTGCATGTCCTGTTTCATCTTGCAAGAGTCAGGAAGGTTATCCCCTTGAACGCGAGAGAATCCCGGAACATCTCCAGACATCATCCTTGAGCAACTGCCTTCCACACCACCCACCGTGCCATCAGTCTGCTCTGCATGTTCAGCAAAAGAGCCATTTCTTGTCTCATAATGTTTGTATTTGCAACTTCTCTTCATACCAGATTGCAATTCCGGGATATCGTGATGCAAGAAAAGTCTCTTCCCAACGGAGTGGTGCCCTTTCAGCGAGCACTTTCCAGCTAACCACAGGCAGCACACGGACTTTGATCCTGTGCTGCCATCCTTCGATTCTGGCGCTGATTCATCAGATCCGGCAGAACCAGCTGCAGCAGGCTCTGTCTGTCTTTCAGGATCTAGATCCAAAGTCCCCAAATGCAAAGCATGTACCACGCTGGTCCTCAAAAGTTCGCTTCTCCGAGGATTTTGAAAGTTTGACTTGTTGACCTGGTTGACCTGGTTGACCTGTTCTTGATGGATTTCTGTCTTTCTGTGAGAGCCGTGTCCAGGAATATCAGCTGTGGAATCGCACCATTCTTGCGGAGTGCGAAAGAGAGGCTTACCCATGTGCCAGGCTTCAGGACATTTCCCATGCAGTTGCATCGCAAGTCCATCCACCAGAGTATCCTTGTTTGCAAACTGACTGGTGACCTCAGAGTCCTGTGCGTTATACAGAAGACATGGTGCCAGCACAGTTCGATCTCTCCAAATGCCTTGAAGGGCACATAGGGCAAGACCGCGGCGATGTCCTCTCACAATGTGCAGCCCTCGGTCATCCACTACGACCTGAAGTGGTTGAACATCCTCTGGACGTTGTCTACCACTTAACATATCATGAATGAGCTCATAGACAGAAGCATCCTGCAACACAAACAGGTGACACAGCCATCCCAGTCACAGTGTTTGTCATCCAATCAACCGCACTAAAAGCACATGAAGTACTGTTTCTTCAGAACCAAGGCAGCAGCTCTGTTGCCAACAAGGAAACAAACCTTGAAGTAAACCATCCTGTCAATGGTTCCTCAGCTCAGTTTAAGTCTACCAAAACTCAAACCAACACATGCCAGGAGGAAAACAAAAGCGATTTGTGTCCTTGTGTTTTCCCGATGTAAATGTCATCTGCGAGTGCACCTTCCCTTGGATCGAGCGCAGGCACCAAATTGGTATCAACACCGAGAAGCCACTGCGAATGCTTCGTGGATCCAGCCTGCAGCGGCTCACCAATGAAAAATTGATTCACAAAAAAAACTATGGGCCAGCCCAAAAACCCTCTTTGCCAGAAAGTACTACTTTACACTTTACAAGGATTTGATTTCTCGTGGAAAGTAACGAAAATGTGGATCACACACACAAATTGTCACACAAATTTTGGAAAAAACAATGTTGATTGTCGTTAGAAACGACAGCGGGGCAGGGACACCGGCGAGAAAAACAACAAAAGTATTGGAGTTTTGATGGTTTCACGGTCCAAGATGCTGAAATGTCATGACACCTTTCGCGCACGGTATCAAATGGAGCACCGAAGATTCGATTGATGTCATGGATGCCTGAGTTTGTCTTGGAGGTGTTCGACCTGCTGCCGGTTCGGAAAACTTCAGCATCTTCAGCTTTGCATGTCTTTGCAGGATTACCCGAAGATGAACTTTCTTTACTACACCTTGCAGATCTTGTTCGAGATCTTTGCTGTCCTGAGTTGGCCATGACACTTTACAAAAAGAGATGGACATTGAGTTGGATCCAAGGCGTGCAAACTGCATCAAATGGTCACAAATTTACATATACGTTCAACAAACCAGTGGTTTGTTTCCATCAAGAATTGTAGATTGTACCCAAGTTCTTCGAACACTGGCATGTAAACCTCCAAGTCTGCGTGGATGTCTCGCAGCCATTCTCGGATGGAATGGTTCGATGAATGAACCGCCATGCAGATTGATACTGATTTGTCAAAATTACTAAGCCAAAAAAAATGGTAGCTGCGTTTGCTTTCATAAATGAAAAATGTTATTGAAAAGTCCCTAAAAGAGGTGTCATAGGATCCTCATGACTTGTTTTCTTGGATATTTGTACTTTCGGCCCCCTTGAATCTCTAGCGTCTGCATCTTTGGCAGCTAGAGCCAATATTGTTACGGTCGATTTTTTTTCAGAAACGAACATTGATAATCTCTATTTGAATGACTAGCGACCAGCACTGATTTCAGTATATGTTGATCAAACAAAAGCCACAAAAATTCCAAAACCATGCATTTACTTCAATGTTATGCCCTGCATTTCAATTTTCATTACCAATTACCATTAAGATGTTTTTTTGAAAATAAAATCGGCAAACACAACATAGTTGTTGATTCAAAATTGCAATAAATAAAACAAGACTTCGTCGGAATGATATTTTGTACGCATACAATGAAAAAAATGGGAATCGACAAACTGAAAAATGTCAACAACCAAACCTTCATGATAATTTCTTTGGCACCGTTGAACGATGCAATCACATACATCTATTGCATTTCTGCAAACACTTTATTTGAAGGATGAATTTATCCGCCTGGTGGCAAATGCAAAAACCACCAATCAAACAACGGCGATCGGGAACCCAGGCACTTACCAGGATTGGAATCAATGATCTTTGAACCAAAAATTAGGTGCACTGTTGTACACGTGATGCGTGAACCGGATACGATCAAAAGAATCAAAACCATGAATCAGTTTGTCACAAACGTTTCCATGGCGAGAATGTTATGGTTGGGGCGCGGTTCTAAGCGAATGAAAATCAAAATAACCGTCAATTTGGGATGCATTTTTGCCAACGAAATCAGATTGACAAAAAGAAAAAAAAATCCTGGAAATGTCCAGGTTTTGAATTTGGCGTTCTTTTTATGGCGTTTTTTGGTCAATCTGGGCAAGTTTCCCTGCTATTTGTTGCATTTTGGAACTAAAATCTATCATCTGCATATTTCATCGAATTTTCCCTGGTTTTCATTCGTTTTTCCATATTTTTGGCCGATGTCTCGATTGCCTTTGCGAATAGCATGGATCCCATAGAGATGTTTCAATTTTTCAAACCGCTGCATCCAACAACAGCCCTTTTCGATGCCTTCAAGCAGAAGGAAAAAACTGGCAACAAACCAGTTGGTGAAGTTTGGGTTTTTTTTTCGTGGTTGAAAGTTCAAGGGGGTTGTTTTGGGGATTTGGTTGGAAAGTTTCTGGACTGGTTTTGTTTTCAGGGCGATCTTGAAATCCATAGGTTGGGAGCCCAAGCAATAGACCCAAAAAACAACTTCAACCAACACCCCAAAACGTCCATGGAGCCGATGGATTGGCGCCGTCGAGGCATGGCGGCTGGTTCACCGGCGGCTGATGAAAGCACGGTTGGTGCTGCAGCTGTGGTGAGCAATGCAGCTGTGGTGAGCGACGCAGCTGTGGTGAGCGGCGCTGCTGGGGCGAGCACTGCTGTGGCGTGCGCTGCAGATGGCGCTGATGGCAGCCGAGCTGCTGAGGAGCGAGAGGAGAAGACTGAGCTGGCAATAGTTGGCCAGGAACTTGTTCCAATGGATGTCAAACAAAGGGTTAGTAGCCTAGAAGATGACTCTCCAGAGAAAGAGGCAAATCCAGAGAGGTTTCAAACTCCAGGTGGACAAAAACCACTAGGAACACCTGACCAGCTGCAACTCAACACGATGTCTTTGAAAACGAATGAAGATAGCGAGAAGAAAGATGAATATGATGGAAAGGGTCACTTCAAGGTGAACATTCATTACATTAATAAATTATATCACATACAGGTTGACATAATTTTCAAACGCGATTTACTAAAAACCGCTACAAACGTTCGAAGTTAAAACACGCCAAAAAACGCAAAACCAAATAATGGTTTCAGTCCCCTTCCCCCACAGTTTCAGCTCGAATTTATTAATGGTTTCTTTTGTCATTGCTGGATATATTGAAACGCGATGGATCTGTGCATCCAGGGGCTGTTGCCACAAATGTCAATGGCATTTGATACCCCCCATGTGTCGAACATGGAGAGAAATAGGAACGAATTCATTGAATTCGAAAGCCAATTCAAAATCGCCAGAATGAATTGTATAGGATGGACAAAGAATCGCCATCATGCTGTATAACGTTGAGAAATCACGCGAGTTCAGAAAGTCTTCAATCGGTTGCTCCATGCCAAATCCAGTTGCCGGTAATCCCAGAGTCAAAGTCGAAATGGTGGAAAGCAAAAGTCAGATTGACAAATCGCCAAATGCAGGACACTTCCAAATCCAGTACAGAAACTTCGAAATCCCAGTGTCTATAAATACACTGAGAGACAACATTAAACATTCATCTGCATGAAGCTGAAACAGGTGTGGAGGGGGGTTTTAAATTGGAAAAACAACTAAGTTAAATGTAATGAATGCCACCTTGAGCCAAAATGTAGTAGTTATTTCATATAATGAAGTACCCCCTACAAACATCACTGAACAAGTACAGTTAAAGTTGTCAAGTGTTCCAAATGGGCCGCCTGTCTCCTTTGGTCCAGCCAGTGGGATGTCAGCTCCTTTGTTCACTCCTGAACAGACAGCTCAAGCAACTGATCCCCGGAGTTCATCATCGCTTTTGCCTTTGACGAAGGAATCAAATGTTGGAGGTGATGTGTCCCTGCAAATGGAGCGGCAGCAATGCGGACCTTTTCCACTTTGAACCACAGGCCTAGTAATGCAATGTGATTTCACATACAAGGTCCAAGAGTTCTGTCTATGACTGCAGTCTCGTTTTGTGCGTTTCATCCTTGTGCAGTGGCCATGACATGTCCATGAGTGCTGTCTGAAATGTTTCCATTCCTCCTTGCCAATGGGCAAAAGAGCTTTGACCTTTGGCACTCCAAACATTTTCCACCGCCAATGCACAGAATCTGTTGCGCACAACTGCAGCCACATTGTATACATGTTGACGTTGTTGAGGATTGAACTCTGAATGATTACTGTACCCTCCGAGCATCACCAAGCCGTAGTGAACTCCCTCCAATTGATCCGAAAGCATCTCTTGGTTTCCTTCGAGTTCATGTAATGCCCTTCGAAGGATGTTGACCAAATCGTTGAGGTCATCATGTCTCTTTTTCAAAGTTTCATATTGATTCTGAACTTGATTGTATGCGCTATCCAGGATTGCATGTTGGGTATAGAGATTTCATAGCTCTCAAAGGCGTCACGTGCTCTTCGATACGTGTTCCAAAGAAAAGCACGCAAAACTGTCAAACAAATGAATCCAAAAATCATCCACCATGAAAATCCATCGCTCTGCTGAATTGCGTCATTGGGCTCCTTAAGACAATGTTCTCGCATGCCAGAAAAATCATCGTCATCCAGCACTGTCACCGCGTCAACACCTCGTGATGAAGTGCCTGACTCAAGGCCTGCCACCAGCAGAATGCGTGCAATGGACTTTGCAAGTTTCTCCAGAATGCCTGTTGCATTGTTGAGCATGCTCCTCCTGCCCAACCAGTTTTGATCCATCACCATGCGCAACGTTCAGCTCATGTAGCAAAAGTTTGATGCGCTGTCCTCACAAGGACTTAGTTCCCAGATCTGCCAGATTCCAAAGTGTAGGGATCTGGATGAGCACAATTTTTCCTTCCATGACCCACTGCTGCACCCAAAGAATCTTCCCTGATAAGCGTTTGACTTTTCCAGTTCCTCGCCTCATCGCCAACTGCCTGACCGAGGATGAATCTGTGAAAAGAAAATGATCAATCACAGCACCAGTCAAAAACTGCAAACACCTTCTGAGAAAATTTCCATCGCAAAGGGTGGACACCAGAGCATGCAGCTCTGCTTCACAACTGCTGAGGCTCACCACACGTTGGCTCCTTGAGCTTCCAAATAGATATGCACCATTCAACATGTGTATGCTGGAGCTCGTTGAACGTCTGTGGGTTTGGTTACTGCTCCAGTCTGAGTCAGAAAAAGATTCCAGCACCCAAAATTTGTCACTGTTCTTCCACTTTCCTTGTCCAGGTTCTGGGGCATCAAGAACAACGCAAACATCTGATGTCAGTTTGAGGTACCCCACAAGTTTTCGAAGTCTCTGTAGGGATGTCAACGTTGGTTTGCTCATGGCACCACTCAACTCCTTTACCACGAAAAGTAAATTTGGCCTGTCTCTGGCCAAATAAAGACATGTGCCTATGACAGCTCTGTATGCATAAGCTTCGTGGCTCCCCAGAGGCTCTGACACATCTTCCACCTGGATTGACTGATCACACGGGATAGTCTGAGCTCTTGCTTTACCAAAGTGGCTTTCAAAGAGCGCGATCACCTTGGTTGCACTTGTTCCAGGGATAAGCGCCAATCCATTGTCCAGGCGCTTGATGGTCCTCTTGAGGAAAGAAATCTCGGTGCCAACATCACCCAACTGAGAATGGCTGATTTTGAAAGTTTCTGCAAACTTCTTGAGAAATACGTTGTTCCAGTAATCAGCATCACCGCAAAACAAAATGTCATCCACGTGCACCATGATTGCACAGTGATCATTCTTTGCAATGCAGGGCGTTCAATGCAAAACCTGAAGTCCATGCTTTGAGATAGAAATTGTCTCAAATGCCAATACCAGCTCTTAGCACCCAAGCGTTGCCCTGGTAGGTTCTTTCGAACCCAATACTTCTTGCCCAAAAGCGTCACCACCATTGGAGATGGTTGCTCCACCATGAGAAATGCGTCCTTGACATCAATGGTTCCCAGAATGACCTTTGACTTCTGGGCATCATCTTCCAAGGCTGACAAATCACTGAGTTTCTGAAGATAGAGCACTGGCACAAAAGATTCAGGATGTGTGTTGATGTAGCAGGTGCATAAGTGTCACTTCGTTTCTCCAGAAATGCAAATTCACGCGCCACAAGCCTTGATCGTCTCAGCCATCGCTTTGAAATTGCACCAGATTGGTCCTTGAAGTCCTTCAAGCGCCAGTCATAAACAAACTTGGTTGTCAACTGACTTGCATCTGCTGCTACACTTGAAATGTCTTTTGAAAGAACATCCATAGAACAAAGACGCTTGAGCTCCACATAATCGGCAAGCCTGTCAATCCATTCTGCAGGCTCCTCAGGATGTTGGTCTGGGCCACAAGACGACCACAGATCTGAGGGTATATCATCACCTGTAACCTCATCTTCACCTTCCCAAACGTCTGCTCAAGATGGTCATCCAGTTGTAAGTCTTGTTCATATTCATCCATCGTATGAAAGGTCTCTGTTGAGATTTTTACTGCTCTAATCATTGAAGCATACTCTGCAGAAAGTCTTTCCACACGCTCTTTCTTGGAACTTTCCAGTCGGGCACGCTTTGATTCATGATCTTCATCTCCAGGTTGATCATCGTGCGTTCGAATTGTTTGGCTTCCACGAGGTGTTGCAGGAAGTGTTGCAAAAACATCAGGAGTCTGTGGGACTTCCATGGGAGCTGAAGCTGATGAGGGTTCTGAGAAAACCATATCTGGAGGCAAATGCGCTCTGGGATCTCCTGTTGCATCATCATCATCATCATCATCATCATCATCATTGAAAATCCCTTCTTCAGGCGCAAAAGACCCAACCCTTTTCTGTGGTTCCTCCTGCGTCGGCACACCTTCAAATGGTGGAGGTCTGTCATGCAAAGCCACTTCTGTCACTTCAGCTTCTTCACGTTGCTCCTCAAGATGTTTCAGCCTAACAGCTTCTGCATCCTCATCGAAAAATGCGCTTGGCTCAATCTGTCCAGCAGGTGCATTGAAACTTCCACTGATGGCTTGAGGTTGGTTCTTGGTCAAAACAACTCGACCTCCAACACCGGTTTTGTACTGCCAACTCCAGCACTTGAAGTTCATGTCGAAAGGCAAGTGTCCTCTCCAAACAGTGGAAATGCGCCTGGTGCTGCGGGTTATCACCAAACCTGTACCATTGTACAAGATGTATGTGTCCTGGGGATCGCTCTTGCCCAGGAAAACCATTCGAGTCCACTTGGCTGTCCCCTTTCCAGAAACCTTGCCAAAACCAAAAACAAGTTCTCCAAAATTGCAGATGGACCCGGCATACTCTTTGTTGTGCAAAAGCTCATAGGCAGTGACTCCCTTGTTGGCATTGAAACGGTTCATCAACCAGCACGCATGTCTAAAAGCCTAGCTCCACCAAGGACTGTTGGTAGAAAACTCAACACCCACATGCTCACTCAAATAGTGCATCAACGTCCCTGCAAGTGGCCTGATTCTGCCAATTGCATTCTCAAACAAGCTGTTTCCATGGCTGTATAGAGGCGGTGTGGTAGCCCTGGTGGCCAAACCAAGAAACAAACGTGCGTTCACTGCCCTGCGTTGTAACTGTCTCAACGTAGGTTCATTGTCACACATGAAAACCAACTCAGCATGACCAACCAATCCAGCAAAACCAAACAATTCACGCACCATCAAATCCCATTGATTCTTGCTGCGCAAGGGGGCAGCATGAACCTATCCAGTTGATGAATAAACCATGACCAGACTGATCATTGAATCCACCTCTTTTGCATCTTTGGATTCAGGTACAGCTTTTGTATATGCAAAATCAAATCAAATTGTTGCTACACCACCACGTCTCGAAGCTCCTGTGCATTGATGTTGATCTGCACGAGCTCTGAAACAAACACATGAAGAGCACCATGGTTGATATGGAATGTGTGTGAGGAAATGTTTCTGTTGCGCTTCTTCATCTGGAGGAATCTGCAAGGGAACGGACTTTGGTGTCCTAACCAGCTCACCCTGCGCCTGCTCTGCAGCACCATGCACCACCTGAAGTTCCAACTGCTTCTGGTGGTTCAGCAGTCTGTTGAAGCATTTGCCTGGGGCCTGATGTACTCAAACCATAGTGAGTCAACGCAGCCCTCAAAGCACGCAAGGTACTGTCTGCAGTGAGTTCAACATGATCTGTGGGCGCAACTGACATGACAACCCTCCCTTCTAAGGGAACCTGAGCTCCAACACCGGCACCTTCTGCAGATTCAAACGCAATCTCCTGACCTAACACCTCATCCTCAGGTGCAACATCAATGTCAACTTCCTGACAGGCAACATCTTCTCAAATAATGGAACTTCTTCGTCATCCAAAAGCTTGAAACCCATCAATACTGGATCTGAATCTTTCTCGGAATCTGTGATGATTGTCAATGTGTCACGTGGTCCCTCATAGCCATAAAATGATGCAGACAAATCAACTAATGTTTCCAGAGGCTCGCACAGTTCCATGACAAACCATTGGCCGTGATCTCTCAGCAATGTAGTTCTGGTCGAAACAATGTAGGGTCTTGGAAATGATCAGTGTGATGTCTTCCTACCCACAATCTGATGTGACATCTGCGCGCACGGCACAGACTGAAAACTGAGGTTGTGGCTGAGTTGCAACTGAATCATCCCCTGAAGAAATCACTCTGATCCAACCTTTGACAGTAAATGACATGTTCTGCAGCTCAATGGGCACGCACACAGCTGAATGAGTCGCTTCTTGGCTTTCGCCAGGTTGATCCACACGCTCTATTGGCATGCAACATATTGCATTAATTCCAGACATTTAACCCATTGTTGATAGGCCGCGAGTAGTGCTGATAAAGGACCAGTACACAATCCTGTAGGCCGTCGTCATGCAATGAAACAGAAAAGGGGACCAAACAAGAAACAGAACAGAATAAACAAGAAACAAAACAAGCAAGAACAGAACAAACAAACAAAACGAACCAACAAAAAAGGTGCCGGAGCCACAACACAAAAAGCTCACCAGGATCACCAGGATTGCCTCCAACACGATACGGGCAAGCCTAACGTCTCCAAAATATGCACAAAACGAATTAGCGAGCCAAAGGGGCGAAAAGCTGTGCAACAGTGAAAAGCAGCAACAGAATTGCTCAGATCCATCAGATCCTAGGTAAAGTAAGCTGCTCATAGCAGTGCCATCCGACGGGACGGCGCCCCTCCGTTTCCTTGTTTGTCTCACGTTGAGGGAAGTCTCCTGGCCCCTCTTTCACCTTTTTGGTATGTACCTTTGTGCTGGTTTCGGTTTCCTCCGTAAAACTTTGCACCGCTAAGTTGTGCCTTGAAAACCAAAACAAAACCTATCGCGATCAAAGTTACCCAAAGGCTTTTCCACAAATAAACAAACGTGAGTCAAACTTTCCGTGCTCTCTCGCTCAAATCACTCCAGACAACAAGCAACGCTTCAACACACACTCTGTTTCTCTCGCTCGGGCTTGAGCCAACGAGTATCGTTGACCATTCAGTTCAAATACTGTTTAAAGGTGACAAAAACCAAGGAGGGGTTTTTGTCTAAACTGCAAACTGTATTCCAGTCTTGACGAAATTCCGAAAAGCGATCCACTGAGGATCAAAAGCTTTCATTCGGCTCTAAAACTGTTGAAATGTTTCCAAACTGTTCAAATAATGTTCGGTTTCCTACAAAAACATCACAACTCTCAACTACAAAACGAGACGAGTGCAACCGCAGTGTCGGTTGTGCTCGTTGAGTGTCACAAAATGATCTATGCTTCATAGAGCATCCAAAAACATTCAAAAGTATATCTTCCACAGATGATATTCGGTCAAATCAAAACTACAAACTACGATCTGTCCATTCACAATCGTTCCAAGTCAAAATAGGCTCGTCCACAGACGATACTTGGTGAAATCAAAACTGTGCAACGTCACTGATCTCTCAGCGCTATACCAGGTAGGATTTTCACACCCCCTTTCGATGAGAGGTCAGTATGGAGTCTTCGTCCAATACGTAGTGCAGTCAATGCAATGCAATGCAATCCAGAAAGTCATGGCGTCCCATTCCAATCCAGAAAAATCTAATCCTCTGACATACCTGCAATAGAAGAAGTTGACGAAGCAGTTCTTCGCTGGCGAGGTACTGAATCTCCGAATAAAACCTGTGTAGAATGTTCCAGTGTACAACATGCAGTGCACCTTGCATATTCAGTCACTGGCAGACTCTTGAAAGTACGGCAAAATCGGGTCAAATGAAACTTCTGTCCTTGTTCAGAAACAAAAATACATTGCCCAATCTCAAAAGTCGAAGATGAAATACGGCAGATTTCACAAATTGTAAGCCCTCTCTTCACATTGTCCCAATCTGGGTAACAACGACAACGGCGATCAAGATGATAACATCTCTCCGCAGTTCCAATGTACAAATGATAAGAAGACGAAGTCTGAGCTCTGTGCATTTGTCTGAAGTCTGACGTTTCATCCGATGTAGCCTGAATTTATTTCCAAAGATTGAACCGCTTAAAGTACATCCTATCGCGATGGTCACTCGAAACAAACGCTTCGTCTCGCTCAAAACACGTTGTTATAAAAATTAATAACTTCGCCAAAAAACGCTTTCGCGAAATCACGAAGTGCAATCGGAAAAATGTCAATGACACTGAAATGATGTCGGGCATTCTTTTTCTCACAAAAGCATTGGGGACGATCCATCCACGCCCCGCCAATGGGCTGAGGGTGTGGCCTCGTTTTGAACGAGAAAAAAGGTTGGCAAAAGGGTGGGACAAAGAAAAAGGGCGGGATTTTGCAACCCTACCAGGAAAAAACAAGGAGGAAAACCCTCCCACCACACCCTTAAGCCATAGTGTTACAGGCATAACAAGAAGTCAACTAAACTCTGTTTTTAAAGTTTGTTTAGTTGATTGTACCGAGCAAGACAAACAAACAAGTTTTTGTTTGACAAAAACAAAACGTTGACGAGGACCAAAAGTTGATGTACTCACAGCTAACTCTTGTTTCCAAAAAACAAGAGTTTTCAAAAATTGGAAATAAGGTTTTCATCCCTACGGGAGTGCAAACTTATTTCCAAAGATTGAACCGCTTAAAGTACATCCTATCGCGATGGTCACTCGAAACAAACGCTTCGTCTCGCTCAAAACACGTTGTTATAAAAATTAATAACTTCGCCAAAAAACGCTTTCGCGAAATCACGAAGTGCAATCGGAAAAATGTCAATGACACTGAAATGATGTCGGGCATTCTTTTTCTCACAAAAGCATTGGGGACGATCCATCCACGCCCCGCCAATGCCCCACTTCAATGAGGCGTGACAGAACCTCAGGTCCGATCGTCTGCCATGGAACATTCTTTATGGCACATCCCAATCTTTCGACCAAGCTGAAGTCCAAGCGACTTGGCCCATCACTTAAATTGGAGTGAGAAGCTACCCGACTGAACCATGCCTTCAACTGCAGCGTGGATTCTCTGGAGCAGAAGCACTCTATGATGGCATCAGCCATTCTAGTCGCTCCTGCTCCCTTAATCAGTCCTGCTCTAGCTGAGTCGTTGTCCACATAAAAGACAACTTGGCATTTGTCAAAGAAAGCACCCCACATCACAAGCGAGACAAGAAGAGGGAGGAGCTCCACTTCGTAGATGGGGTGTTTTGAATCAACGAAAAAATGTTGAACAAACTCCTCAGGTATCAAGGACCCAAAAGCTTCAACGGCAGTGCCTTGAGGGCTCACTAGAACTCCACCAATTGAACACTCGTGTTCACAAGCACTGTCCGTAAAACAAATCCAAGTGCAAAAAAGTTGTCTGGTGATTGCTACCGGTTTGCCAGCGTCAAGTCTAGCCAGCAGCCTCTGCAAGGTCAACTTTAACTCTTGATCCAGTGGTAGCTCACCCTTGTCAGCTTTCATGAATTTACCAAGCCTTGCCACCAAAAAATTGGCTTGCCTGCCACAAACGAAGTTTTCGTACCACAACAAGCGCCCTCTCAACCTTTCAACACCTTTGGCGGTGAAAGTACCACATTGCAAAAAATTTGAAATTGTTTCAACCAACTCCAAACGTCTCGACTCAGTGTGTCCTAAGAGCACTGAAAAATTGCATATGTGTTCAAGGTCAAACTTCACTCCCAACGAGTTGAAGACTTTGTCAAACACTGTGGCCTTTTTGCCATCTCTTGCAAAAACAACACCAAGCAGGTCAAACAAGCATTCGGCTCCCCATGAAGCATTCGGAGCGCAATCCAAACGACTCAGCAATGTATAATCGTCATAAAACGCTGTCCAAGCAAGTTGTAAACCAATCACACCAATGTACCAAATGAACATTGAGATTCTCAGGAAAGCTGCAACACTTCCTGTTGCACCAAAAGGTAAAGCATTGACCATCAGCAAGAGGAAATTTTTGGTGTTGGCTTCAGAAGTAGCCACCCTTATCCTGGTTCGATCTTCAGCGCAAATTCCAAATTGCTTGTAAGCGCTTTTCAAGTCGATGGTTTTCCCAACCAACTGTGGGTGAGTATTTTGATGACAAGAGTCCAAAGAGTACGCCAGCATCGCAGCAATGTCATCAATGCCAAAAATCTTCAAACGTTCATGTAGGCCTGTAGTCTGGTTCACACCAGCAACTGAGAAATCATCGATCACTCTCACTTTGTCTTTCTGTTGCAGGCCAAATCTCATAGCCCACGCCGCACCTTCACCTGCGCTCTGATCGACTTCCATCCACCCTTCAGTTAACTCCTTTTGGGTCTCCGTCCATGTGGCTTCACTAAGCTCACTCCCAGCTGCCGCAATGACTTTCGCTTTGACATGTTGGTTGATGCCTTTGCTCAAAGATTCCAGGGTGCTAACATCCATTGACGGCGGCCTGAATTCTTTCGGAAAAATTCCTGCATCAGGAAGCCATCCTGTGACTTTGAACCCATTCAATACGTCTTGCACCAAGGTCTTGTCAGGGTAGTCATAGTAGTCAATCATAGCTTGCCACGTGGCCAGGCGTTTCCCACAAAGCAATCTTTTTAAATGAGCAGGTGCAGAAGCGACCATTTGGACATCTTTCGCTTTCAACACTTTGGCCTGCTCAGACCAAAACTTCACAAACTCAATGCGGTGTTTGTAAATGTCAAACGCAGGCGCGTCTCTGTTCCAATCCACCACTCTGCATAAGTCAGGAGGCAGACTTATAGCCACACTTCTAGGATGTCCTGCTCGTACAGCTCTGGACACAAAGTCTAGAGGCTCTCTGGGCACCGCTATGACAACCTTTTCACAAGAAGCCGCATGTGAATGGTCATGTTCAACTTCAAACAAAAATCTGTAATTAGAATTTGCTTCGCAACCAAACTGGCCAGAAAATTATCGTAGTCAAAAGCGCAATCTTCATTCGAATCTCCCATACAGCTGTTCTGTTGCTTCAACGTTTGTAACTTCCGTTGCAAACTGCGCTTTTTGACCTGTCTGTCCAAATCGTCCCGCACTTGTCCCCATGTTGACAGATGACGCGTTTGGACCTTCGACCCTTTGGGCAATTTAGACATGAATTGCTGCAATTGTGAATCAACTTGTGGTGGCAAAATAGCATTGATGTATTCACCAAACTCAGAAACCAGCGGCTTGACATGCCGTCCACGAGGCATTGCACCGATGACAACTCGGTTCAAACTCTTGCATTCAGCTTTGACATGCTTTTCCAACGTTTCGGTCTCAATGGCTCCCAGTTGCAGCACTTTTTCCAAAACCACTGACACAATTCTCTGGCATAAAACTTCAGGATATGCAGCTTCAGTATGCGTAGGATAATGAACTTTGCCGGCAACGACTGTTGGAGTCCATGGAGCGTGAGTATGTTGCTTGTCACACAGCAAGGCCAGTGAATCAAACCATGAAACGTTGGTTGCAAAACTGGTGAGTTTGTCGCGTACCCCTCCATGTGCACAATTGTGAAAAGTGACAAATTTGAGTTCTGGAAACATTTCATTTCAAACAGTTGCACAAAAGGACTGGTTTTCCACATGAGGCTGTTGGCTGGGTTTTCAATAGTGACAGCAACCTGCAGTTGAATCGCAGTTTGAGCAATCAGAACGGTATGTTCATACACCAAATTGGCAGCTTCCGTTCTAATCTTGTCACTGCCCTGCAACCAAGGAAAACCGTCAGGATATGAATCGTCCCTCAATGGACGAGGTTCTTTGATGTTGTGAGCTCTCAAGAAATGCAGCCTCTTTCCCCTCGCCCTGCTCGCAGTGCCGCAAGGTGGCGCCAGGTGAATGAGCGCTATGCGATCAGCGTTCGCTTTGATGAAACTCAAAAGTGACATGACTTCATCCCTATTGGATAAGTCGTATTCCAAGACACTTTGACCTTCAGACCTCTTAGAGGTCTTGTCAAATGCCATTGCTTTGAACCCTGATTGTCCAAAAAATTTGGTGAGCCGAGCTGTCCCTGCGAACAACTCCAAAAAGTAAAGGTCTTTGACCGCATGACCTTGAAATTTCAGGTCTTTGTCAAGCCTCTGTCTTGGCTCCTCACCAAGAGTCTCTCCATCCACCTTGTCTCCGAGTTCCTCACTCAAGACCTTGTGTTTGGAAGCTGACTTGCACTCATCCTTTAAAGGCTGTTGAGTCAAGTCTACCAAGTTTTCAGTGCAATGCTCTGAACTTGATTTCAAAGCACCACTCTCATCGCAAGAATTGTGAAACTGCTGTTGAAACTGCTTGCTGTCGCTACTCTGCCCTATGTCCGCCTTCCCTAGTCAGTTGGCCCCGCCTCGTTTTTTCACATTGCAAACCAACTGCGAGTGATTGGGTTTGTGGCAAAATGCACACACATGTAATCCTTTGGCACACCTCGGAGGCTTTGCACCACTCACCAAGGATGCTTGGCATCCGGCTTCTAAGTTGTATGCCCAGCACACATTGCTGCCATCCTTGGTCACAGTCTCCATGCCTGCGAGTGCTTCCGGCTTACTCTTTTCAGCCTTCTTTGTCGCCTTGAACTTTTCTTGGGCTGCGCCTTTGGCTGACCTTTAACAGGCCCAGTCCCCGATCCAGAGCTTGGAGCTCCTGTAGCTGCTTTGTTCATCACTGGCAGTGGAAGCAGGTACATTGTGACTCGTGGATCATTTCTGAGGCGCAAGACATGTTCGTCCAAGGGCGGCTCGTTCTGTCCAACAGCGGCCAAAACTGCTCCTGTGTAGGCCTTTGACATCTCTGTCCACAGTTGTTTGTCAGCTTTAATGAGCTGCTCCAAGGAAATTCTCCCATGTCCAGGTGGTGGTTGACAACTCAGCGTCGTCAAAAGCTGGGAAATCCACTTGCTTTGACATTCCCAACTGCTCAGCCTCACTTGATCAAGTGCTAACGCCCTCCTCTGCAAACACCATTGGAGTTGCAAGGCAGATCCACACTCCGCCTGCAAGTTGGCATCCGGTGCAGCTAGCTTGAGCGTATGTTGTTCAAGTTGCACTACTGACGGTAGGTGTTTTGCACCTTGTAAAACTTCTTGGTCCCTTGACGTAGCTTTGCTAGGTGCGATCCACTGAACTGTGTTCGTCTCGATCATGTTGTTCACAGCATCCACAAGTTGAAATGAAGGCTGAAGTTCACCTTCAATTTCAACTCCAACAAGCCGTCGCCGTTGATCTTCCAACCTGGCTTGTTTCTCAACTATGGGTAATTTCTGTTTCCCTTCATCAGGATCTCCTATGACCCGCGACTTCAGCTGAGCAACCACCAAAGTCGAAGCTTCAAAATGAAGCCTACGAAACGAGCTGTAGGTGGCCATGTCATAGCCACCCGGCAAAATGCCATCTGCAAAGTTGCGAAACACATCATCGCTTGGAGGGTTCTGTGGAGTCCCTGATGCAAACGCAAGTCCACTGAAAGTACGTATGCCTGCATTAATGATGGCTCTTCTCACAGTCACCGTCGGCAACACCTCTCTCAAGCGCTGCTCAAACGCAGCTTCACTGTCAACAAGTGCCATGAGCGCACAACCCCAGCTCGGCCCAAATCGGACGCTACAAGTTGAAATTTGAAACAAATGCAAACAAGGAACCCTTGCTGTCATGCGTTTCTGAAATTTTTTGAACTGAATTCAATCACCAAATTGAAAAATCACATCATGAGCCACTTCTCTCTTGAGACATCTCGCGTCTTTGACCTCGTCAAAGCACTGGAGCCTATCTCCAAGAAAGCTGATCTCAGTGACCCTTGCCGACAATTCAAACCATGAATCAAAGAATGCTTGCAACATGTTTCACCGTGCCAACTGAAAAATTCACTCAATCGCTTCAAGTTTTGCACTACCTGTTGTTCAGGTCACTCTGCGCTCTCAGCCGTGATTGGCTCGTGAGACTCACACTCCAAGCTGACCCTTCAAACTGGTGTACATCAAAATTGTTGAAACAATTGACAAGTTGAAAATGCAAAAGGATTGAGGCCGCGACAGTTGATTCAATGGTCACGGTGTTGAAGTGTGCGCTGCACTCAATGAAATTTGAAACTGAAGTTGCAAAACGGCAAACATAAGTCTATGACATGTGTGCCTGCTCTACCTATGCTTGAAACACTTCCAGCAGATGCCACTGTCCCATCTGGGTTGCAAGCCCTCCGACGTGTGAAAAGCACCCGGTCTTCTGCCACACTCAAAGACGTTGGGTGTCCTGTAGTCACTAAGATGCAATATCTTTGACTTGGTGTGCTGCCACATTGTGAAACCTTCTGGGGCAACAGGAGGTTCAAACTTTCGGCGACCTGTGCGTTCGAATCCTGACCTGTCATCCTCATTCTCACTGACATCACTGCTTGAAGTTTCAGTGCATGCATCATTGACAGCATCTTCACAAGTTTCTGGAATGACTTCTGGTAAATCTAAATTTTGGGTAGATTCTTCAACCAAGGTCCAGGCACCTCCAACGTCCTCATCGTCGCTGATCTCTATTTTGACATTTTTGTCACCAGGCACACAAACCAGGCTCTTCTCTCCAGTACTTGCTTTTGAGTTGACAAGTCTTCCACTACGTGTGCAATCTGGAAAGTACACACCACTGCGTATTTCCTCCAACATGTTTCCCAAAATTTGCAAAGGACGTGCCATGCCATCCCTACTGTAAGTGAGCCCCATGGTGAATGGTGATGTATGATAACCCAGCAACAACCTGTCGGCCATGTCAACACCACGCTTTGCAAGGTATGACAACATTGTGCTCTTCAAAGAGTGACTGGAAACCTTGTCGACCATCAAGATTGCTGTCATCCAAAAGAAGCAAAGATCTAAGCCACTTGCCTGCCTCCTGAGAATCCAAAGCTCTTCTGCCCGGCGTCCCATCTTCAAGAGGCGCTGGCATCAGCGCATGGCCTTGAGCAAAGTCGATGCACAACTCATCCCTGACCTGCTTCCAGATGGCACCCCAATTCTGATGTGTCACTCCAACAGCTGGTGCAACTAATGGCAAGAATTGATGTCTGTGTTGCAATGCACGCATCGTTTTGTGCAAGCTTGTCACTACCTCAACGTAATGAATCACCCCAAGGTCCTCATCAAAAACAATGCTAGCACCATGTTGAGCGTCACTCCAACGGGCCCTTGAGTACACCACAAACAATACAGTGCCACAGAACATCCTGTCCCAAATGTCAGAACTCTTCTCCAAAACACTGTGCAACCTTTCTAGTTCTTTAACTTGAAGTGGACTGGCTTGATTGCGTTGTAAAGGAACATCAACTGTTGCAGCTCCCCAACACCTCTTGCCACGCAGCAGTGCATCACATTCCACAATACCCATTGTGTACCTGACAAAAGCAATGGCCTCCAGGATTCCTTTGGATCGTGACGCAGCTGAACCTTGACTACGAAGTTCACACAAGACTCCATACAAAGCAGCTTCAGTACATGGAAAAGAAGTTCCAACACGTTCAAGCTGTTCACAAAGAATCTTCATACTGTTTGCCCTTTTCGACAAAGTCCCTGGTGCTTTGCCCCTGAAAACGTCACCCAACATGATCAGCTGAGCATTGACTGAATCGCAACCTGAAATGCACTGCACAAACTCCACAGTATTTGACCAGGTCGAAATTATAACAAGCCAGTGTTTGAGTGCTTTCTGCAACTGGGCTTCCCTATGCTCTTGCCATGTCACATCATCTGTGCTCTTGACGCAACTTCTGAAAAGAGGCTGAGACCCTATTGCAAAGCTCTGCAAACACTGTTTCTTGTGCGTCTCAACGTCTGGTTCACCAACATCTGCAATGAAACTGCTTGGCATGGGACGTTTGAAATGCTGATCCAAATTCGATCCCAAATTGTCATTACCAAAAATACATTTCCAGAAGCCAGAGTTCCAGACCGGTTCCACCACTGTTGTGGGCAACGAATCCCAGGCAGCTCCAATAGCATGACTGAAGTTCACATGGCTCGATGGAATGGCGTCTCCACCGCTGTGTCCTTCAAAAACCTGTTCACCTCTGTTGTTTCCAAACCCTTCAAAAGGAGCACCAACATCTGAATGTCCACCATCACAGAGGTCACCAGTGTTTGCGACAGAAGGAAGCGAAAAACCTTCACTAGCAGCGTCAGCCATCACGTTCCCCCTTGCATTTTGCAACCCTACCAGGAAAAAACAAGGAGGAAAACCCTCCCACCACACCCTTAAGCCATAGTGTTACAGGCATAACAAGAAGTCAACTAAACTCTGTTTTTAAAGTTTGTTTAGTTGATTGTACCGAGCAAGACAAACAAACAAGTTTTTGTTTGACAAAAACAAAACGTTGACGAGGACCAAAAGTTGATGTACTCACAGCTAACTCTCGTTTCCAAAAAACAAGAGTTTTCAAAAATTGGAAATAAGGTTTTCATCCCTACGGGAGTGCAAACATATTCAGCCTGAATTGTCGCATCACTCAACTCTGGACTAACTTTCTCAATAACTGTCTTACGTTCCAGTGCTCCACAAAGCCAGAATATAACAACTGTCCCCAAAGATCCAATCATCACTCCAGTCAATGCAGAAAATAGCACCACAATGAGAAGCTCATCCATGGCTGGCGAACGCGGCGCGGCCGGCCCGGGCTACACGAAAAAGAAAACACACACACACACAACAGAACAAAACAACTGGAGTGTGAGCGTCCTGATGCGAGCACTCTCTCAACGGAGTTGATAGGCTCCTGAAACTAAACTGATTTATTCCTTTTTCAAACCGCCACGTGTCGCCTAATTTTGCGCTACGCATATCGCGCGAAAAGTAAACTTAAAATAATGCAGAACGAAGATGGTGGAATGCAAAACACTCGAACACGCCTTTTTCATTTCGAGCAAATGGGGATCCATCCAAAGTGTGCCCGAGCTCTTAGGCTTGGGGCTAGGCCAATAAAATCTGACTTAAAGGGGGGGAGAAAAACGGAAAGTTTTTGGGTGGGTCTTGCTAAGTCAGAGAAACAAAGCATCTCCAACCACGCCCTCCCTTAAACCAGAAAATATCGGGAAAGATAGAATCAACATGTGTCCATTGACATATTTGATTCAGATTTGTTGTTTCTGTTTGTTCTGAAAGTTTCAAAACACAAAAACAGAAAACAAACAAGTTGTCAAAACAACAACGGAGTTAGCTAAAACACGAGGCTAATTTTGGTCAAACCAAAATTTTTGTTTTTAGGAATAAGGTTTGTATCCTCCCTTTGGGAGGAGTCCCAACTTATTCCTTTTTCAAACCGCCACGTGTCGCCTAATTTTGCGCTACGCATATCGCGCGAAAAGTAAACTTAAAATAATGCAGAACGAAGATGGTGGAATGCAAAACACTCGAACACGCCTTTTTCATTTCGAGCAAATGGGGATCCATCCAAAGTGTGCCCGAGCTCTCCCCATTAGAAGATGCACACAATGTTAGAAGTCCTCCAGAACAACGTTCCAGTCCACTTCACGTTTCTTTGATCCCATTAGCTCGACTTCTTCGCACTGCAAACGGCTGGGTCCATCTGCAATGTTTGAGTGTGTAGGAACTCTTGCAAACCAAGTTTTAAGTTCGCACCTGCATTCCTGTTCCATGATTTTCTGGACAATGTTTTGTGCTGCACTAGTTGCACCGTACCCTTTGCATAGTGCCGCCCTTGCAGCGTCATTGTCCACGTACATCACTACGTGAGAGGAAATGAGCTTGTGACTCCACAGGCGCAAGGCAATGTATATTGGAAGAAGTTCTAGCTCATATATCGGGTTCTCGGAGTTTTTCAAAAGTGTACTCATGTAACAAGAAGGCACCTCAGATGAAAAATGCTCCAAGATTTGGCCGTTCGGCCCCACAAGCACTCCTCCCACAGAGCCTGACTTGTTGTTGTCGCCTTCACAGGCTCCATCAGTGAAAATCAAGAAATTGTCCAGCAGGGTGGTAGTGATGCGAATCGCTTCCGCACTCCGTACTCGAGACAACAGGAAACCTATTGCTGATACCTCGCTCTCCGTCAAGGTGACAACTTTTTGTTGTCTCATGGCAAGTTCGCCCAAAGTTTTTAAGCTGTGCTGCGCTATGCGGCCAAAAGCATATCCTTCAAACCATTGCATCCTGCCACGCAACCTCTCAGCCTGTTTCGGCTCAACACATTTTGTCTTGGGTATGGCCTCCAACGCTTCACAAAGTTCTTGTCGGCGTTCTGCAGTGTGTCCCACGGTAAAAGGTCCTGTTGCTCGACCCAACCGTATTACCAAACCAAGAGTTTTGACTTGGTCGCTGAACTCAACTGCTTTTGTACCTTCCTTTGCAAACCACATTCCAAACAAATCAAACAAGGCCTCTGCTGCTATGCCCGTGCCATGACTCATTCGCTTTTTGCAAATGACAGTATAATAATCATCGTAGAAAACAGTCCAGCAAAGTTTGAGCCCTACTGTTCCAATGAACCACAAAGCCATGCTTATCCGCAAGAAAGCACTGACTCGAGCTGCTCCAAAGGGTAGAGCGTCGACCCCTAGCATGCAAGGCCTACGCTGTTCAGCATCCCAAACCAACAAACGAAGTTGATCCCTTGTTTCTGCACTGACACCAAACTGTTTGTATGCGCTACGCAAATCGTATGTGCGCCCCACCAGCTCGTCATCAAGCTGCTCGCCAAGCTCAGTGCATATCCAAGAAAGATATGCAGCTATCTGGTCAACTGCATGAACTCGGAGTTTCTCTTTCGTGCCGTAGGTCTTGTTGTAACCCCCAAGCGAGCAGTCATCTATGACTCTGATCTTATTTTTCTGTTGCAGTCCGAACCTTTTTTGCAAGTATCACATCAGAAATGTCGCTTGTGACATCTCTCCACACCTATTGTTTTTCAAGCTCCTCCATAGTGCTCTCCCATGTGGCTCTTGATAGATCATCATCGCTGGTTGAATTCACCTGTGCAAAAATCATAGAGTTCAATCCTTTCGCCATATTCCTGACCATCTCCAGCGAGTACTCAGGACGTTTAAGGTCCTTTGGAAAAACATTCGATTCTTGCATCCAACCATGAAGATGACGCAATTTCGTCAACCAGTGTGCTGTCAGGGTAGTTCAAAGAAATGAGCACTTCTTTCAGAAGCAACAAACGCTTGCCACGTAAGAGCTGTTGTAGGTGTGGTTGTAAAGAAGCGTGCAGCTGCTTCTCTTCTTCTATCAGTTTTTTAGCACGGTTGCTCCATTTCCAAAGAAAAGCTGAACGCTCTTTTGTCAGTGAATAATCATCTCCTCCAAAATTCATCCGCAAAACCTGCTTGATTGTTTCAGAAAGGTGCACGGCAACTGTCCTTGGGTGGCCTGCTTTAACCGCCCTTGCAAGAAAGTCCATGGCTTCTCGTGGAACGCCTACTGTGACTATTTCATGTGAATCGGATTCAGGTGTGCATGACTCATGCACTTTAACATCAACGTCTTGCGAAAGCCATCCTCATAAAAGTCGTGAGTTCAGCTGCAATGCACAAATTGCGTAACTCATGACTCCTGTCTATGGCATCGCAATGACTTGCGAAAGCAGCTTCGGAATCTACCAGTGCCATCGCGCCGGTTCTGACCGAACTGCCCTAACCCTTTTCCAAACTTCAAACATGCATGAAACATTTGATAAAATTGTCTTGGTATCGTTTCTGGAGTTTTGTCAAACTTGAACCATTGCATGCGCTTGCACGCATTCAACTTGACATCTTCCAAAACTTGTCAAGGCAAACTGAAAATTAAATTGTGCCATGCGTTTGTCTTCTCAGTTTGAGCCTCTCTCCGTCTATCACGATCAAGTGATGTTGACAGTCTGAGTCCCTCAAAAAGTCAAATGAAAATCACGTTCCCAAAAATTCTCCATGCCAGGATGGGTCTCATGCGGTTGCAGTTCACCACATCACACTCAGCATCTTGTAAATTCAAATCTGCACATGTGAAAAATTTGACATGCAAAACATGGCAACTGACTGCTGAAATCATTTTCACCACACAGCTCCACTAATCAAGCTTCGCACGGAAACATTGTCTGCACTTAGGGGTGTCAAATGGATGACGTCCCTCTGCAACTGCATACATGTAGCCCGTCTTTCTGCCACAAAGAAAAACTACTCGGTTTTCGTTTTTCATTAAGTGAAGCGTTTTCAGCTTGACATGCTGGTGCAAAAACGTTCCTTCTGGCGCCTTGATGTCCTTGTATGACACTCGAGGCATGACGGTGGTGTCAACGTCTGAATCGCTCTCAGAGCCTGTGGTGGCATGGTCGCTGACATCAAGGCTTTCACCTAAATCACCTGCCTCTGAGACTGGAAGGAAACCGTCTGAATTAACTTGTGAAACAGTTTCAAAGCTGTTGCCGACATCACCAACAACTTCTGACTTGTGGTTCTTGAGACACTTCTGAGGGAGATTCGTTTAAAACGATTTGACCCGAACGACACACGTAGTGGCCGGCTCAGTCAACTCCAGAAACTTGAAGTTTTTTTTCCGTCCAACGCCTTCATGGCTTTCATCAGGTCGTTACAAACGTTCAACCGCAGCAGAAAAGCTGAATTGTAATTTGCTTGCAAGGCCGTCAAATTGGTCGGCAGCCTCAAAAGAGCTGGTAGTGAACTCCAGAAACTTGAAGTTGATGCTAAGAGGTCTCGATGCGCCATCCCTCGAGTACACCAAAGCCATTTTAAGACTGTGGGTGTGATACCCCAAGCTCAAACGGTCCTCAAAAGGTAACCCTCGCTTGGCTGCATAGCTCAGGCACGTTGCTTTCAGTGAGTGCGAAGAAAATCTTTGACTCTTGTCTGCATTGTCAATTTGTAATAAGTCACGCATCCAACTGCCTGCCTCTGACGTTGATAAGGGCCGCACAGTAGCCTCCCTCTGAGCATTCGGTGCAGGCATCAAAGGAAATTCTGAAAGGTTGTGTATGCCAAGTTCTTTGCGGACTCTGCACCACTCAGCACCCCAGTTCCCTGCTGTGACCCCTTCACAAGGAGCTACCAGAGGGAGGTACATGTGACGCAACTGCAAAGCTTTTGCTGTCTTGTGAACTCCAGTTGACACTTCAATGTATGCGCACACACCACTGCTGTCAACATCTTCCAAAAGCTTTTCACCATGCTGAGCATCCGACCATCTTGAACGGGCATACACGCAGAAAAGCAGCATGCCAGCAAAAACTCTGTTCCATGTTTCATCATCTTCAAAAAGAACACGGTGCAACAAAGTCCGCTGTTTAACAGTTAACGGCTCAGACTGTTTCATCTTGTGATGAACATCTAAGGCTGCCACACCTTGGCATCGTCTGCTCACAGTGACACTGTCAAACTCAGAAACTCCAAGTACATGCCTGCAAAAAGTCAATGCTTCTATATAACTCTTCAGTCTGCTGCATGGTGCTCCAGCACTGCGTTCAACACGCATGAACTCATACACCTGGGACTCATCGCAAGGAAAAATGCGGCCACGTGCAATGAAATAGTTTGTCATGCGTGACATGCTGCGACAACGTTTCATTGCTGTTGCAGGTGCCCTGTTGCAAAAAATGTCAACCAGCAGCTGAGCTTGCGCTCCGAAACCATCCAGTGCCAACATCTGTCCAACCACCATGACTTTGGGGTCCCAAACAGACAACATTGCATGCCACCTGAAAACAGCTACTTGCCACTCTGCGTCACGCTGGTCTTTCCAATTCATGATCGGAACATCACGCACATGGTCCATGAAGGTTGCTGCTTGTTTCAACGTTTTGGGTTTCCGTTCAACAACCTCCACTGTTTCTCCTGCAGGTCCATCAAAGGTGTTGTCAAAAGGCCTCTTGAAGTTGCCATCAAACGAACTGAGAAAACTCTTGTCCGGGTTCATGAAATCGCTCCAAAAGCCAGTCTCCCAGAAATGTTTTACTCCTTCAGGTTGAAGTGCAACACGAGCAAAACCAAAAGTGTTTTCAGCTGAGTACCCTGGAATGACTGAAACATCGACATCTGTACCTTGAGAACTGCATAGTCGATCATCAACATCATCAAAAGACATGCCGAACAAATCAGGTACATCTTGCGAAAAACCAGGCACCGTTGCAAACTGTCCAACTGAAGGTCCGTCCATGCCATTTGCAATCTCAGTTTCACGTTGCATGCTTTCTGAGTGTTCCCTCTCAAGAGCTAAGTTTTCAGCTGCGGCTTGGGCTTCCAACATTGCAGCTTGAGCTTCCAACTCCCTAGAACCGTCATCACGAAGTTCTTCAGGTCTGTTCTCCAAACAATGGGGAAACAAAGGGGCGCGGTGAGTAATGGGGTAAACTAAAACTAACGCGAGAGAACACAAAGGAGTTAAACAAGAGCGCGATCGCGGTATACGCGCAAACTGAACCAACTGACATGTGAAAACATCAAAACTGGACATCTGCAAACTGAAGAACAAACAAGTGATCGAACACGGAAACGCTCCACTCCTTTTTTGTCTGGTGGTGACGGCACTGCTGTGAAAGATTTCTGAGACCTAACTGCCACCATCGTGCGAAATCTCTTCCAAGTGTCTTTCATCGTGAACACACCTTTGAAACGTGGACGAGGACAAAATGTCCCCGAAATTCGATTGTACATCAAGCAAATAAATAGCGAAGTTCCAATCCAGTGCCAAAGATGGTGGTCGCCACGAGAACCCAAGTCCAACCAAATAAGGGTGGGGGGGTGTGGTACAAAAATTTGAACAACTGAAACTGCACAGAAAATATAAAACTGAGAAATGAATCTGAATTCACGTTGAAGTTTGAACAGATTGTAAGACAAATTTCTGAGTGTTCCAAAACCTAAACCTAACAAACCTAACAGTAACAAGCAAGGCAACTGAAAACTGAAATGAGATCATCTTGCGAAAGAGAACCAACAACACCAAACAACAGAGGCAACTGAAACTGAAACTCAGGCGTTGCAAAAGTTGGTTTGTTTCATTTAGGTTTTTTTTTTGAGGAACACGCGAAGAGGAACCCAGAAGGCCCAAAGGCCAAATACACGAGAGAGGTAACCCTCAACCAAACCCCCACCACCCACCCACCCCATTGTTTTACAAACAGTCACTTTGGTGACCCAAAATATCCTGTTCTCCAAACAATGGGGAAACAAAGGGGCGCGGTGAGTAATGGGGTAAACTAAAACTAACGCGAGAGAACACAAAGGAGTTAAACAAGAGCGCGATCGCGGTATACGCGCAAACTGAACCAACTGACATGTGAAAACATCAAAACTGGACATCTGCAAACTGAAGAACAAACAAGTGATCGAACACGGAAACGCTCCACTCCTTTTTTGTCTGGTGGTGACGGCACTGCTGTGAAAGATTTCTGAGACCTAACTGCCACCATCGTGCGAAATCTCTTCCCAGTGTCTTTCATCTTGAACACATCTTTGAAACGTGGACGAGGACAAAATGTCCCCAATGCAACGCACGAGGCAACGTTGACTGAAGCTGACGCTGAAACTGAAGGGGGGCTGTCAAATTAACCCCATGCCGTCTTTTCACCTTTGTCTTTGCCTTTTCCGTAAACCGCCCAAGAGTCGCGGTCTAAGTACTCTTCTCTGGCTTCCCAAAGGCTCGCCAACAAACTCAAATCTAAATCTGAAAACAGGCAGGAAATTCTCTTGTCCATGTCAACCCCTCCAAACTTGGAGTTCGTCAAATCGTCAGCGAGGGTGTTCTCGTCCCTCGGTCTCCACGCCAGACTCAACCTGACACCTGACCTCATCAAGAAATGTGAAAGCTGCATGTTGACTAAGGTGAGAGGCCAGCGGGTAGTGGAGTTCTTTTTGGACAAGAAGTCAATGGAACGGTTGTCAGTCCCGCTCTGAATCCACAAACGTATGCACGTCCTACCTGTCTTGGGCTCCAGGTAGCCAAACAACCGTAGCGCCACCAAAACGGCAAGCAACTCAGCTGGTGCCGAAGCCCACTCACTGTCTCCGTTCTCTTTGAACAAGTAAGGAGCATCACGCGGTGTGACCCGCACTGAAAACCACCTTCCGTCTGGGAAGTGATACCCCGCAAGAACCACCAAGTTGTTTTCGCATTTCGCGTCAGTCCTGAAAACTTCATTTGTAAGCCTCTGCGGCTTCACGCAAGAAAACATGAACTTCTGCTCCTCAAACTGCTTTTCCAGAAACATGCAAACCAGCCTGACCAGGCGTGGGGCCGTAGCAACTGTGCTTTTGCTAACTGCTGACGCCCAAGAGTAAAGCGGGGCCAGATGCGGCTTCAACCACAACAGGACGCGGCAGGTGAAGCCGAGCCGCCCAAGAAACTCTGCAAACCTGTGGACATGCACTGTATAGCCATCCCTCCTCAGCTCTCTGAGAAAACTAAGCAGCCATTGACCGCGGGCTCCACTTATGCCAACCTCCATGTTGCGGTAGTCAACACGGTATCCAACAAACTGGACGTCCATGCCTCCAGAAAACTTCTTGTATCCAAAAGGTGTGCCCAAAGCTTCATAGGCCGCAATTGCCATCCACAAAGTCTCAAACTTCTGCTCACCCACGCAAACAACGTGGAGATCGTCCACGTAAACCAGTTGTAAAATCCACCTGTCCAAGAGCAGCCTAGCCACCAGCCTGCCTGCAAGGCCAAACAACCTGCTCCACCAATAAGGCGCACTTGACACCCCAAATGTGCCGACTTTATTGACCCAGCACACTTTGGAGTCAGAGTCTGACTTACAAACCAAAAGCCTCCAATCGCTTTCCCTGATCTTGACCAACCTGTGCGCCGCCTTGATGTCTGCTGACACCGTGAAGAAAGCCTCCATGGTGTCCCTCGCGCACCGGACTGCCCCTGCAACATCTGGTGGCCCAGGGTAATCTAGCTTGTCAGTAAACCTGATGCCATTGTTGACTTGGACAAAGTGAGTCCCATCATGTATGGGCCTAACGCTCCCATCTGGTTTCTTGATTGCCCCCATGGCCGCCACCAGGATAGGTTTTCCCGGGTAGCGCTCTTTCAAAACTCCCATAGTCGTGGGGAACATCATGCCTTGCGCCTCGTCCTCTCTGAACTTGCTTTCAAGCCCTTCCTTGTTCTCCACCGCAGACTTGTAGTTGCGTGCCTCCTCCATGTACTCAGAAGAGTCCAGGTTGCTCTGTTTTAACCGGGCACGAAACACATCAGGAGCAGGTGGTATAGGCTCTTCGTACCCAACCGGCACGCCAGACGAAAAGGAGTCTCTGTCTGCCACCAAAATTTCATGATCCGGATCTTCCTGGATCTTCAGAGTCTGCGCCAAGAAAGGTTGGCCTTCTGCTCTCCCCATAGCACTGCCTGGGACCGGCAGCAAAGCTGCCCACCGCTTCCTTAACAGGTCAAGAGCGTCCCCCCCAAAGGGGGACTCCGTCAACTTCCCAGTCGCCAGTTTGAAAGCCATAAGGCGAAGGTCTCCCAGCTGCTCATGGACAAAATTCCTCAACAAATCGTGGATCTTTGTATTGAGCTCCATTGAACGCACGCTCTGTCCAACACCTCTGCAACCAGGCGCCCACCTATTGGGTGAGCACAGTCCAAAACCATCAACGATCTCTCTCTCTTCACCTGACCATTCCACCATCAAAGGCCTACCCCAGTTGAAACGCGAAACAGTGTGCTGCACCTCTACTGTTTTACTGGTACCAACAGCCTGTGCCGCCGGTTGTTCAGCCAGCGACTGTTTGTCCTCCTCATCAACTTCCATCTGTTGTTGTTGTATCTGCTTCGACTCAGGAGCCACATGCTTCGTAACCGCTTCAGCAGGAGGGGAAACAGGTCTCGGAGAAACAAGCCCCTCTTTAACCCTGTGGTGATCCCCTTTCCGCAGGACGGAGGCCACAAGGGTTGCAAGATATTTGCACAAGCCAGGTGGATATGCTGCAGCAGGCCCGGTGACCCAACGTCCCTGGGAGTCTTTTCCAATCAAACGCCTGACATGACGCTTGTGAGTGCACCGAGCTGGCAATGGCCCCAAATATCGGCCATCTTGATCAAATGACGGCCACTTCGCATAGCGCGACTTGATGCCCGGTATTGTAGAAAGAAACCTGGGGGGATGCTGGTGTCCGCCCCGAAGGCGCATTGGAAAATTGCCCATGTTGTCGCTTCTGTGGCAATTTGAAGGTCGCGCATGTCTTCCAGTTGCCAGATCGATGCTGGGTATTCACCATTAACTGACCCCAAATCCTCTGGATGTTCAATCAGAAAGAAGGTCCCTGCTGCGGAGGCAATGTATGCAGCCTGGATAGTTTGAGAAACAAAATAATTTGCCACGTCAACTTTCTTGCGTTGTGCAGCTGACAACCATGGAAAACCCCAGGGCCACGACTTGTTGCGCTGTGGGCGCGGCCCTGGATGCAGCTGCCATTGAAAGCGGACTCTTGACCAAGTCCCGCATGGTGGTGACATGATAATCACATCATACTTGCCATCACGAATCTCTGCAAAAAGTTGTTCCCACAGCTGTGCACTGCTGAGGTCGTCAGACTCAGAGCGCTCAATGTCCACTTCGCGGACATTCAGGTCAAAATCCTGTGCCAGGGAAATTGCATGCAAAAAGGAATTGATGTCAGCACGACGTGGAGCTCCCGCATACAAATAGAGCACATTCAAACGCTGTTTAACAGAGCTTTCGCTCTTCTCAGAAGCCCCACGCTGTGCTTGTCACTCATCACCAGGTCTGCCCTGGTCTTCACCACTTGCTGTCTGAGACTTGGAGCCGGTATATTTGTGGTGTTCACGTGCCGAGTGTTTTGCGTAACATCCACGGACTCGGCATGCATGTACCCTGCCACACTTTCCAGAACACCCCTGAGCGTTGAATGCAAAGCATAGTTCACGACCATCCGGCGTGTGTGTGACCAAGCTGCTGCCGTTGAAATCCCTGGCGTTGCCTTTGCCAGACTTGCCTTTTCCTTTTCCACCTTTGGCTCCTTTGTGCTGAGGCTTCCCTTTGTAACTCGTTCGCTGCCACTTGTTGGGCTGTGGCTGCGTGGTCCTTTGGTTGTTCCAGCCAACCCCCAAAGCAATAGGAGCTGTAAAGTGCGCTTCCTTGATTTCTGCATCCCTTATCACCGCTGCCAAGCCTTCCGCAACAGTGTGGGTACCAGCCTGCACAAGCTTGAAGACTTCTTTGCGCATCTTTTGCTCGTAGCTGAGGATAACTGCCCATGGAGGTTTCACTGCATGGGTCTGGCCTTCAACGTTGAATTTCAACCCCAGCACCTTTTCACCAAGCAATACTCCGTGTACTTTGTCCAGTGCTGCAACTCCAGCCCATGGAGCCATGTCTTGTTTCGAAACTTTGCTGACATGCAAAGCCAGCTGATGGCCTCCAGCTTCAAGGCCCTGCGAAGTGACTCTGTGTCCTCTGGGAGGCGCCCTTTGGTCTTCACTTTCGTGACCCGGACATGCCCAGATGAATCAAGCGATGTCTGCAATGCCGACGAGCTCGTGTCTGAACGCGAAGACACCTCATCGAGCCCCAGAGCCTGGGGTTCATTGGCTTCGCACTCCTCGACTTTCAAGGCCAGGTACTCATTGCTAGGGATCTCTGCATCTTGAAGCTTACCCAATGTGACTTCCACAGCTTTCACCATGGCCTGGCGTTCAGTATGCTGAAGAACGCGCGGCATGCCCAACACTTTCGTCTCTGCTTGAAGCTCTTGCTCTTTTGCTGTCATTGAACGTGACAACTCCCATGCCGTCAACACTTTGGCAACATCTGCTCTAGTCTCTGGACTTGTTGCTGGATCAATACGAAAGTCAGTGCGCAATGCCTCCCGCACTTCTGCCTTTGTATCACACATCGAACTGAAGACCTTCATGGTCTTGTAATGTTGTGCCAGCGTATGTTGTGTACCCAGCGAAACATCGCACTCTTGCCAAATATATTGCAGATCTGAGCTCACATGCTCTGCCAGGTATGCTCTCCGAGCAACATCATCGACTGCCATGGTACACAGCACTGCCCGAGGACTAACCGCGGGATTGCAAAGAAACTAAACAAACAAACCACCAATCAAAACGATGTTTCTGCTGCCAGTTGATGAACATCCCGTGAAATAGCATGTGTGTAATACAGATGAGGTGTGAAGTTGCAAGTAAATACAAGTGCGACTAAAATCGCCTGAAGCTGAAGCTAAGTTCTCCAACTGAGTCTGAGTCTGAATCGGCTCTGACGCCGCTGAAATTTGGAATGACCCTGAGTGCCTGTCCTGAAACATGTTGTGCCAACATGACTGAAAATGCTCTGAAACTTGGTGCACTGTTCACCAATGCACACACTGCAAGCACTCAACACTTTTCCACCTTTGCGTTAAAGTTGAGATCTCGGCCGTGCCACAGCCACGTTCTGTGCCAGCAGCGAAACCTACTGGCCTGACTCGAAGTCCTGTGGTTCTTAACATCTGCCGTAAGTCATGAAACATCTGACAATACGCAAACCCAGAACTTCAACCGCTGAAATCAACATCACAGAATTCAAACAAACCGCAAAGGCATCCTGAAGCAAGCAAACAAACTCACTGAAATCGAAACCTGAAACAACCCCAGTGAATCAACATGGACTCTCAGTTGTGACATCCTGAGGACTCCCGGCTGACGTCGCCAATGTCAAGAAGTTCAGGCATCACACCCGATTTGCATAGCATGCTGTACTTGACATGAACTAACAGCAACGAATGAGGCTTCGACCCATGAACTGAAAGATGTTGACCAACCCGCTGAAAGCACATCATGACAAAGCTGACAACAAACCGTCCCTAATACAAATGAACCTAAGTCACAAAACAAAACTTGTCCAAGAGGTCAACAACGGTGAAATTCTTCACTTTGTGAAGCACATGCCTACATCGATTCGTTGCCTGAGGACTCAACGCTTGTTGATGACGAAGAGCCATCGCTTGAACTGCTGCTGACTGGTTCATCCTCCACTTGGTTCTTCAAGAACCTCTTACACACCCTGCAAATGGCATCAAAGCTTGCGGAAGTGACTGACTCAACTGTTTCTGCTTGCTGACATCGTTCTGCATGGACATGACATTTGCCAGTGACATGAAGCCTCCGGAAGCCTGTCCTCCTGGAGACCGTGACAAAGTACGCCATGTCGTCATCCACATCGACTGGTGCGGGGTGTTCCCCATCAATCGGTTGTTGTGGGTCCTCTTCATCACTCTCCTCCTCATACCCATACCTGACCATGTCCTCTGCCTTGGGCAAAGGAAGCATCTTGTGGCGTCTCCGGACCCGTTGCCCGCTCAAATCAGACTTCTCCGCAAACTCGCGGACACTGTCCAGCAATTCACTCTCGTCATATGCCACCTCTGCTCCGTAGAAAGAGTCTCGCACTTGCTGCTGGATCCTCTCAGTGATCTGGCGGGAGGTGTGGAGGTATGCATTGGACCCCACTCGCCCTATCGACCACCTGCCCAAGAAGTCTCTGTCATGTTTGTCACACCCAATGGCAGCTGAAGTCTGCGGCAAAAAATGCCTAGGGCTGTGTCCCTTCCAGAAAAGCGAAAGCTCCACTGGAACCAATTCCATGCTTGCATTGACCCGCCATCTGCCATCCTCAAACTTCGGCGTACCCAACATCTGAAGGACCATCCGAAAATAGTTGGACAGCTGCGGCGGCTCCACAAGCTTCTTTCTCATGGCTTGCCAATTCTCAGTTGGTGCTGGTACCAAGTAGTCCCTTGGGAAAATTGCTGTATCGTGTCTGAAAAGCTGCATGCCCTCATCTATCCAGTCGTGACCAGTCAGTGTAATGCTCCTGTGCACGAAAGCATGTACCTGACCATGCACCTTGCCTGGACCCGTTGTCTTCGTACGGGACATGCGAACTGATAAGCCCCTGGGCGAAAGGCGCATGGTTTCCGGCATCACACATTGTATGTCGTCCACACGCATGCAGCCCCATGTAGCAACCAGCATCGTCCATGCAATGACCCTTGCATAATAATCCCTCTGATCATCCATGACAAGAAGCTCAAGTGCCAGCAAAATTGAAACCGTATATGGCGGCGCCGACCCCTTTGGCCTACTATTTGAACTCAGCTCCTGGCTCCAGCTCTGCAAGTGTGCCTTCCACGTTGGATCCATGGAAAGCTGATTGCACTCCAACACTCTGCCAGACCTTTCCAAAAGCACCAACGACGCCTGAAGTTCAGTGTGAATCGACAACGCACACCCTACCTGTATACACTCTTCCACATAATTGACCAAGTCCGCAAGTGAGCGTGGCCACACTGCCCCAGAGTAAGCTATCAACCAGAGCCTGAACTTGCTCCAGCTGCGGAACCTGTTCCTCAAAGTCTTACCCCTCCGTGAACCAAAGATCCTCTTCCAAGCCTTGTTGGGATTATCCAGCTGATGTATCTGATAAACAACAGGCAAACCAGCTTCATCGATAAATGTTGCAAGCTCCATCGCATATTTATCCCTCAAAGCTTCTTCCAGATCTGCACGGTTGACTGTTGAAGACTTACGTTGTTGTGCAACACGTTTTGCAACCTCCAGTGCATACTTGGGGTCATCCTTGACTATGGACTCGAAAACGTCTGAGGTCTCAACATGTGCATCCGTCCGGATAGGAAACAAGCTGTACTCCAGTCCAGCGACAACTGCACGTCTACGCCGTTTGAATGCAGTTTGTTGCAATGCAGACCACTCAACCAGCCGCCTAGCAGCTTCACCTGTGAGGCGTTGTATGTCTAACCCTTCTGAGTCTGCCAACTGTTTAAACACCTCTTGTGCCTCATCTTCAGTGTCAAATGAATTGGCAAACGACGATGCACACCCATAAAACCTGACAACTGTGTCTAACAGTTTCTGCCCCAGAAATTCGAGTCCAGTCCACTCGTCCTCATCCATGTGCGGCCGACAGGCGTGCGAAGCGCCCCTCTCTACAAAAATTTGAACAACTGAAACTGCACAGAAAATATAAAACTGAGAAATGAATCTGAATTCACGCTGAAGTTTGAACAGATTGTAAGACAAATTTCTGAGTGTTCCAAAACCTAAACCTAACAAACCTAACATCTTCAGGTAAGTCATAGGCCATCTCAAACAATAGCCCCCATTGCTCTTGCTAAGTCAGAGAAACAAAGCATCTCCCACCACGCCCTCCCTTAAACCAGAAAATATCGGGAAAGATAGAATCAACATGTGTCCATTGACATATTTGATTCAGATTTGTTGTTTCTGTTTGTTCTGAAAGTTTCAAAACACAAAAACAGAAAACAAACAAGTTGTCAAAACAACAACGGAGTTAGCTAAAACAAGAGGCTAATTTTGGTCAAACCAAAATTTTTGTTTTTAGGAATAAGGTTTGTATCCTCCCTTTGGGAGGAGTCCCAACGTCATCACCTGATTCCTGATGACAAGCTTTGAGAATTCACTTAGTGAAGTCTTCACTGAAAACTGTGCCTGACAATCGAATGTCCCTGAATCCGCTGTGAACCATGCAAACATGCAAATTCCACTGAACGGTTCAGCTGAAAAGAAAAACTGTGCTTTCCTGAAGTCAAACTGCTGACATGAAATGCAAACTGATGCACACTGCAGTCAATGACAAACAAAATCACGATGTTTCTTCCTGTTGATCAATCCAACGAAGTGCAATATCAATAGCACGACAATAGAATCTGGCAAACTTATATGAGTATCTTTCCGTCATCGAATAGTTGACCTGATTCAATGGAGCGTGGTCCTGATCACACTTACACTGAAATCTCTTTCCAAGACCTGTGGCAAGTACTTGATCCGAACATGCAATGCGAAAGACTTTACCAATAGGCTGTCCCTGACTGGTTTCCAAACCCATGGCACATGCAGCACAATCCGCAAACTTTTGCATGTCGTGGTCAGTTAGAAACTTCTTCAATCTCTCGTCTGACCAAAAACGGTTCGATTTCGGAAGCTCCAGAGTCACAGCACTACACACATTGCTAATGCCCTTGATATATGAAACATATCTCTTGCAATGATCAAGAAGCCTGAAACATGCGTCCTGAGCAGGTTTCCTGTCTTTCTTGGATAAGTCCAACAAAGGGCTACCCCCAGTACAGGGAAGAGAAATGTGTACCTGAATCAGTTTCTGTGAATCCGCACTACCGGAAGATCCCTCAGCAAAGCTCTTCAAGAACTTATAGGCCTGACGTTGAGTTGAAAGAAGCTCCAAACCGGCATGAATTCCAATGTAACTGCATCCAAACTCCCTAGAAGCATTTTGAATCACTGAGTCAACACCACAAGCAAGTTCCAAAATCAAACGATTTCCACCTGAATCAAACATGGTCATACTTCCATCTTCAGTCACACTGCAAACACCTGAACAAGTTGGAGTACGAGATCTACCTGAGTTCTCACTGAGGCTTGGACTGACTTCGGTCCCGTTACCAGGTCCAGTGGGATTTGCAGCTGCCGGAGCTGGTGTTGTAGGTGCGGCCGGAGCCGGGGTCGCAGGTGCGACTTGGGCCGTCGGCCCCGCCAAACGGAGCTGCCCCGTTCCGATAAGTCGGAACAATCGCAGATTCACCTGCGAGTTCAGCAGTCCACTCCCTTGGCATGCCACACAAACCTCTGTCTCGCCTCACACCGGTGCTGGCGGTGGTGTAGATGGTACCGGTGAAATCACCGGAGCATTCGGCCAGTGAGTTGAACTTTGTCCTGGTGCTTCTCCAGCCACAAGGGAATCTCCTGCTGGAGATGTAGGCGTCGCCGCCTGTGAGTTCGCTGGCGTCGGTTGGTGCACTGTAAGTGCTGACAATCTTCCATAGCCTTGTGCCACGGTAAGATGGACATCCCCATGTCCCGCACTGTCTGAAACTGGGGTTCCAACATCCACAGCTGTGCTCGGCGTCACAAGGTCCACAGTCGCAGGTCGCAGGTGCCGCCTTAGCTGCCTCTTCCACGACTCTCCCAACCGAGCCTCTGATCTCTGTTGCTGGCTCTGTCGCCTTGGACTTCTCAGTCGCTTTGGACTTCTCTGTCCCTTTTGCCTTCTCTGTCCCTTGGGTCTTCTGTGGCGCACCTTTCACTGGCGGTGCCTTGCTTGGTGGTCTCCTTGGCGGTGTTTTGGGTGGAGTTTTAGGTCTCCTCACGTCTCTGCTCGAGGAGGCCGCTTCTCCCAGAGGTGGGTCCTGAGAAAACTTAGCCGGAAGTCTCGCACTTGGCGCTGGTGGTGGCCGCATAGCTGCTGAAGTCTGCGGCGGAACACCTGGTCTGCTCCTGGCAATCTTTGGGCTTCCACCCATCGGAGGTGGAGGTGGTGGTGGTGGCAAGCTCTTCTTGACACCTCCTCCAACCGTAGACATAGTTCCCAGGTATTGTCCGCCCACATGAGATGCTGAGTCTTCTGGACGGACATCGTCAAACTCCGGGGTCTCCTGAGGAATACTTCCCATGTTTCCCTGAAGCCTGACTCGAGGCCGGGTCTCCCCTGCCCCCTCGTACGTGATGACGCCCTCAGTGAGTGATACTCTCCTCATCTTCTGCGGGCAATTGGCACTCAGATGCCCCTTCTCACCACACTGGTAGCAAGTACGAGTCTCTGTAGGATACCTGGAAAAACCTGTCTGCACAGTCCGAAACTTCTGCTCCCTCTCGAGTGGCTTGACTTCCATTGTCTCTCTTCTGCCTGAAATAGGGTCGAAAAAACTTCGAACTGGCACATCTCCTCCACGGGCTGGAATCTCAAAGGCTGGTGCAGGCTGAGCACGCTCTTCTCTGGCAGTCTTCTTAATCTCTTCCCACTTCGCCTTCTGGCGTCTCTTCGTCTCCTTGTTCTTGAAGCGGTTCTTCCCGGGCACCTTGGCAGTTGCCCCAGGCTCCAACTTCACCTTGGTGACCTTCAAACGCCTCGGCATGAGCTTGGCTGCAGGCCTCTTGGGCATTTTCTTCACCTGAGGTCGCTTCGATCCAGAAGACGGTCCACCTGAAGGTTTCGATTCTTCTGCAACTGGCGCACCCGCAGCTGCTTCCTTTGTATCAGGAGTGCCTGACACTGGTTCTCTCGGTTCCTGAACACCTGAGGCAGCTGCTCCTTCTGGTGCAGCTTCAGTGACTTCCATGACCCTTTCATCTCTTCTCATCACTTCACCAGTCTCTGGATCCGTGCGAGGATTCCCTGTCGTCCAATCGACACGAGTCAATCCAGACACCATAGACTTGCTGTCCTCTTCTTCACCTGCCATCGGCGCAATAGCAAGATGCAAACTGTCCGGGTTTGTCAAGGTTTCTTGAGCAAACACAGCTTTCACATGACGAAATGATCTCTGATCTCCTGAAACTTGCAGTTCTTCTTCCAAAACAAACGAAATCAAACGTTCTCCGCACAAAACGCAGTTCCTGTTTGACAAACATGAAATTGGTTTTGAATAACTGTTGTCACAAACGTCCAAGCAAAAACCAAGGATGTTCGAAATCAAACTAAAATCAACTTTCACAAATCCAAGCATGTTCCTGTAAAATAAAAAACTTTTGAGTTGGCAAGCACTTGGTAAAACAATCTGCTGGGTTCAAAGTTCCTGGAACGTGCGACAAAAGCAAAACTTTGCGATCCATCAACTCTCGGAGCCAATAAACTTTAATCTCAATGTGTCGGCTCTTTCGTTGCAAATCAGATGCTTCGAGAAGCATTTTCCCTGACAAACTGTCGGTCTTGACGACCAGTGGAAACAAGTATGAAACTTTCATAGAGTCTTCGTCATCAGACTCTGCTTCGTCATACCAAGTCACCTGAGCGTCCTGAGGGAATAATGTCAACCCATGGATACAAACGACCAAGCACAAAACCCAAAGTCCTGAGCAAGCCGATTCCTTCCTGAACACCTGACTGTAATGCAACAAGCTCAGCCTCACAGGAGGAGAGCGTCACAGCTGACTGGTGCCTGCTGAAACACTTCATCAAACACTGTTGAAAGATGAAGCAAGTACCTGAAACAGAACGACGTCCAGTACTTTTCATGGGTGCAAACCCAGCATCTGTGTACACTTCCAAACCTTTCACATCGGGCAAAGCAAGCTCTTCTGATGGAAAACGCAATGCAACATCCATGTCAGACATAAGATACCTGAGTACAGCACGCAAACATTTTTCATGGGTCTCAAACGGTTGTGCCTGACCAGTTCCAAGCATGCTGACCAAAATCAACAAGTCTTGACGAGTTTGGCAATACCATGACAAACGACCTAGAACTCTGCGAAAACGTGCATGTCCTTCTGCTGACAATGGTTGGCTTCCTTCCTGTTCCAGAATGGGACGCAAATCCGGAAATGTTGTGCTTCCCTTCTTCAAATCAAACTCAGCAAAAGCTTCATCCAAGTACGTTGGATCCACCTGCATGTACAAAGCAGATGAGCCTGGCCTTCGAAAGATACTTCGACCAAGGAAACGCAAGTGTCCCCCTTTCAAACCAACGCGGCCAGTCTCTCGAACCTTGACATGTGCTGATAGTGCAGTCATGAGGGTCTTGAGAGCTGATTCCGAAGTGGTGGCAACAAGCAAATCATCGACGTACGCCATGATGACGATGGGTGCCTGATCTTTGCCAACCATTCGACCAACATACAAACAAGGCTCCACAGTACCTGAAACTACTCCAATGCTCTTGACAATAGATGAAAAGAAAATAATCCATGCCTGAGAGGCAATTCTCAAACCGTTGATGCCTTTCTCAGCCCATAGAAAAATTGGTTCTCCCTTCATGGTTGACATGGATAGTGGCATCCGGAGAATTTCTGGTCGCTCCAATGGTGAGTTCATAAACGCCTGAGAAACGTCCAAACCTACCAAAAACATGGCTTGATTTCCAACACTCCACGCCCCACAGGCGACTCCAAGAACCATCCTGAGTGCTCAATACTGGGCGTTGGGCTAGAGATGCCCATACTTCTGGCAGACTGTCCACTTGCAAAGTCTTTGGCAACGATTCTGGCGCGCACACCTTCCTGAGCTTCTTCTTTCTCGTTGGTAACCCACCTTGTGCCAATGATGCGCTGGCCACTCTCTCTCGCCACATTCTCGGCAAGAACCTGACCTGCACCAACAGCAGTGAGTCCACGAATCTCCTTCTGCATGGCCAAAAAGGTTCCTTCAGCTGGCAAGTCCCTGAGCGTGACATCAGACACGGCTCCACTGGGCTTCCAAAGCTTGATCTTCTGACCACAAAAATCCATGACGACAAACTCATCGCAGTAGCCATCGTACTGAATTGACTCCACTGAAAACCGATCTCGTTGAACAAGTTCTGGTGATGTCAACATACCCAAACGTCAACCATGGGCATGTCACCAACGTCCTCGGTGGCCATTTCAACGTCCACAGGCTCGACTGGGTCCGGAGCCAAAGATGGAGAATAAGAACCATCTCTCACCCCACCTTCCTGTACCGGAAGATCCTCCAGATCACCAAGCGATGGCTTGGCAGTTTCACCTGACACAAACTCAGCTTGTCGCTTGCGACATTCGGCAGAGTGCCGGGTACCTGGAGCATTCATACCTGATTCACAACTTGGACAACGGCGCGTCGGGGTCATCCCAGCAGGCAAACCTGGGATGCGCGGCAATGGTCGTGAAGGCACGGCCACAGCCGGGTCATTGGGCTCAACTCTTGGCGGTTGCTCCTCAGGCTTGTCGGGCAAAGCTGGCACTTCTCCCTTCTTCTGGTTACGGATCCAGTTCCAATAGCGCTCACAGCACTTCTTGGAATGTCGACCTTGTCGAGTGGCACATGAACTGCATCCTTCAGTTCGTCCATGAGCATCATCCCAATGTCGTGGAGGCTGCACCTGATCTGGAAGTCGTGCAAACTCCTCGGGCAAAATCTCAATGGGTGCCTGATCAACAAGTGATGGATGATCACCTGAACCTGAGTGACAAACAAAACGTTCAATGAGATCTTGTGGATACTCAATCGGAACTAGACGACGGTTGGCCCGAGAGCGAAAAAGTCGTTTTTCAAGCAGCTCTGAGTATGTAGTCGTAAAAAATAGTCTGTGATAGGTTGGTGAATTTTATATGAGCTATGGAGGGGTAAGTTGTGAAAAGTAAGATTGATTAAGAAGAGGATACATGTGACAACCCATGCATATGCACTGTGCTGCTTGGTAAAGGGCATCATATGACACGTGTCTTGCAACCACAGAGAGACATAGATAGAGAGAAAGGGAGAGAGAGAGAGAGAGAGAGAGGGGGAGAGAGAGAGAGAGAAAGAGGGAGAGAGAGAAAGAAAGAGGGAGAGAGAGAGAGAGCAGGGTCTTCTGTTGTTAGTATTGAGACACTATATTGCAAGACAATATATTAAAGATGTATTTTAGGCAGGCGAGAC
>CAMXCT020000533.1:0-93639 GCA_947184155.2 Cladocopium goreaui | reverse complement strand
CTTTTACACACAGACGCTTTTACACACAGACGCTTTTACACACAGACGCTTTTACACACAGAGGCTTTTACACACAGAAGCTTTTACACACAGGCGCTTTTACACACAGACGCTTTTACACGTCCATTTCGTGCGAAAGGGTTGCGATTGACCAAGTAAAATCGCAATTTTTCCTCAGTTTTTGACGTCCAACCTCCATTTCGTGCGTAAGGGTTGCGATTGACACCTCAAAGTCGCAATTTTTCCTCAGTTTTTGACGTCCAACGTCCATTTCGTGCGTAAGGGTTGCGCGGGACACCTCAAAGTCGCAATTTTTCCTCAGTTTTTGACGTCCAACGTCCATTTCGTGCGAAAGGGTCGCGATGGACAAAGTAAAGTCGCAATTTTTCCTCAGTTTTTGACATCCAACGTCCATTTCGTGCGAAAGGGTTGCGCGGGACGCTTCAAAGTCGCAATTTTTCTTCAGTTTTTGACGTCCAACGTCCATTTCGTGCGAAAGGGTTTGCGCGGGACGCTTCAAAGTCGCAATTTTTCCGCAGTTTTTGACGTCCAACGTCCATTTCGTGCGAAAGGGTTTACGGCGACGCTTCAAAATCGCATTTTTTTACCTGGTGTGGGACTCCAGTCCATTTCGTGCGAAAGGGTTGCGTTTCGTGGCGCTCCGGCGGCACCGCCCCAGCCTTCTAAGGATGAGTAGAAGAAGACGAGAGGAAGAGGACTCTGCAGAATGTGAAGGTTTGAAGACCTAGATCTGAAGGGGTGAGGGTCGCTGAAGATCTTAGATCTGCAGATGTGGAGGGAGTGAAGAGATAGATCTGCCGGTGTGGAGGGGTGTGAAGATCCTCGATCGGCAGGTGTGAAGGCGCTGGAAGATGTCGAATCTGCAGATTGGAGTGTGTGAAGATTAGATCTGCAGGTGTGAGGATGTGAAGATCTAGATCTGCGGTGTGAAGGTGTGAAGATCTAGATTATTGCAGATGTGAGGGTGTGAAGATTCTAGATCGACAGATGTGAGGGTTGTTGAAGAGTCTAGATCTGCAGGTTGTGATGTTTGTGAAGGTGTGAAGATGTAGATCAGCAGATGTGAAAGTGTGAAGATGTAGATCAGCAGATGTGAGGGTGTGAAGATGTAGATCTGCAGGTGTGAGGGTGTGAAGATGTAGATCAGCAGATGTGAAAGTGTGAAGATGTAGATCTGCAGATGTGAGGGTGTGAAGATGTAGATCAGCAGATGTGAAGGTGTGAAGATGTAGATCGGCAGATGTGAGAGTGTGAAGATCTAGATCTGCAGGTGTGAAGGTGTGAAGATCTAGATCTGCAGGTGTGAAGGTGTGAAGATCTAGTATAACGGCTGCTTTTTTACGAAGAACCCTTCGCAGGCGCTCTCGGGAAAAACAAGTTTCAAACTCTTGGCTTGGAAAAACTTCAGTTCATCAGCAATTTTCGCACAAACAAAATGAGCAAACGAGTTCCTGACAGGATACAAATACGCAGCAGTGACAATCCGTCCAATACTGTCAACACTTTCTGGGGTCTCTGCAAGAACCCTAGAGCAAAACATGGCGGAAATTCGAGTTCCTTCAGATGTGTTCCTGAGCAATTCCTTTCCAGTCTTTCCTGTGTTCTGGATCTTGCCATGGAGGTTATGCATAGCAGTCACATACCTGGAAGCGGCCTCCCAGGCAACCAAGCTGTCGACCAAATCCCATCCGGCCTTGGCCAGTTCCAAGCGCAAAACAGCAAGAGCTTCCTTGACTTCTCTCACACCACGCTCAACTGATCCAACCGTATCATGGTTCTGAGGTCCAGCTTTGTTCACAGTGTACTCCCTTAGCAAACCAGATCTCCTCAGAACAGTTCCGACTTCGTCCTGAGCATCTGTCCTGAAATCAACTGGCGGTCCTTCCAAAGTCTCAAGCAATCCAAACTCAGCTAAGATCTGACGCAAATGCTGGCCTGTCACCTGAACATTCTCGCTCCCCGCAGTGACACCAAGCAAACCTGAAAACACCTGACGCAGCAAAATCATCTTGAACTTGCTCTCAACCAAACCCAAAAAGAAGAAATCCACCTGAACTTCAAGGATTCTCTCACGCAAACTTCGCCTTGGTGCTCGAGAAACTCCTCTTCCCTGTTGGCATTCCAAACAGTGTGGATCAAACGGGTAATGGCCTCGAAGAACATGTTGACGCAACTTCTCCTGACTTGACAGCTCAACAGCTCCAACCATGCTAACTTTCAAACCCTCTGGCTCGACCACTGATGACTCAACCAACTCCATCGGCTGACTGCCATCCTTCAAGCTCGTGCTGCCCTGCATGCTCGTAGCCACGGAGTCCCTCCCCACAACAGCACGTCACTAATGAGCGTTCCACTGTCCTCGTGGTAGAGGTACGTCTCTCCAGGTGACTGAATCACACTCCAACCCTTCTTGACCAACTGAGTTGTCGAAATAATGTTGTGTGATACATCCCCAATGCAACAGGCCAATTTGAATGATTGAGTCTTCTTCTTTCCAGATGCCCCAGTCACAACCTGAAATGCCAAACTTACCAAAACGTTGGCCCTCATGTGAACTGGAGTCCCATTCGCTGCATAGTAGGTTTCCAATGCTCCTGCCGAATCCTCCTGAGCCTGGCAACGATACATGCCCTCATAGTTCTGCGACAGCACCGACGTGGCAGCTCCAGAATCTAACAACCACCAAGTGCCACCAAGTTCCCTCTGAACTTGAAACCTGTGATGAAATGAGCGGCATCATAATCGCTTCTCCAGATTCTTGCTCTTCTTCTTGAGGTCCTTCGGCTGAAACTTCATGCATCTTTCCCTTGCGACCACCTTTTCCTCGTCCAGCTTTCGCTGCAGGCTTGGCCTTGGCTGCACCTGAACCTTTCCCAGTGCTCGAAGACGGAGATGAACTTGCAGACTTCGGACTGCTGGCTTGGCAATTCGCGCCAATATGCCCGCTCTGTCCGCACTTGAAGCACTTCACACGACCCATATTCGTGCTGCAATCCTTCTGCATGTGTCCAGTCTTGCCACACTTTCGACATTTCACTCCTGAATTTTTGTTGATTGCGGCAGTGTTGAGCCACAGCTCACTCTCTGGATCCCATTCCCACTCCTCTTCGGCCCCTTCGGCGTAGTAGTCCTGCTCATCTTCGTAGCCATAGTAGGTGCTCCAGTCACCTTCGGCTTCCAAGGCGTGCATATTGCGGCCTGATCCTCCACCCAGTTCTTGGAACAACCTCTGCTGTTGTTCGAACTTCAGGGCTGCTGATCTGTAGTCAGTATAGCCCTCACCTGACGCATGCAAAACGACGTAGTTCTTCACGTCACTGGGCAAGGATCTCAGCAACATCAACGTCAAGTTGCAAATCCAAGCCAGTCTTGTCGCAATGCTGAGGCAAGGTATCGATCAACTTCCGATACTTGGACAAACCAACGTCCATCTGTCGGACTAGATCACTGATCTGTGTAGGGCCACTCTGTGCCTTAAACGTCTTGGACATGAACTCAGACCTGAAAAATGCAGCTTCCGCTCTTGATCTCAAACTGAACTCCTTTGCAAGCAAACGCAACGCCTCAAAACCAGACGTTCCTCAGTTCCTCGCACTGCCTGAAAAGAACCATCCATACCAATTCCTTCTGAATAGGCCTGTAGGATCATATGAGCTCGTGGATACTCTGCAAACGCCTGAGTTAGGATGGCCAGCAACCTGGCACTACGAAGTTGCTGTGCAGGTTTCAGATTCGTCATGTGCAGTTCGTGCGGCCAACTCAGCGCACTTTCAAGCTCCCACCCAAACGTATCACTTGTCAGAGCTACCCAGCTTCTCAAAGACTGAACATAGCCGGCAAAACCCAAAATCTCCTGTTCACGTGTCTTCCAAGTTCCATGCTTACACTTGGGCAATGGAGGAAGCCACTTCTCACTCTCAGTAAAGACATCCCTGTCATCCTGTGACGACGCTTCACCCTGAGTGTTCTGTGTAGTACCCTGCCTCTGACGAACTTCACTAATCAGTCTCTGAGGCGACTGCTGCAAACCTGGTGGCTGTTCCACAGCCTGCACAAGGACCTCAACGTTTCAGGATGAACTCGCCGGAGGGCGGACAAGGTTTGCCTGGAGGGGCAACTGCACCTTATGCCTCTATACCACCCCCGCCGCCGAAAGCTGCCAGTGGTTGTGGAAGTATGCCAGGAGGTCCAACTGGACAGCAAGAAGTTTTCTCCACTGCGCAGATGACTCAGATAGCCCAGATAGTGTCTTTGAGTTTGAACCAGGCTATGGGTGAGTTTAATATGAGGTTGAATGGTTTGCAACAACAGGTAGTTCATCAACAGAATGTGTTTGCTCAGGCACAGGTGCAGCAAGCTGCATCACAACCAGCTCAGGTACCAGCTGCGAAGACATCACCTTCTATCTCAAGTGGTTTGTCATCATTTGGAGATCGTCCACCCACCAGTCCACAACCCAATTTTCCAAGGAACACTGTTGCTGTTCCTGAGTCGTAGGCGTGCGAGTGGGACTTCTTTCCCTGTCTCCACGCTGTGTCGGTACCTGACCCGCACCGCCGCTTGCAGATGCGTCGGCCATACCTGAAACACAAACAAGATTCACGCAAGACCTGAGCAAAGTATAAACTCACAAACGCAAACCAAGATCACACAGATCTGTGGTCGGAGCACGAAGCTCCGCTACCACGTAAAAACTTTGCACCGCTAAATTGTGCCTTGAAAACCAAAAACAAAACCTATCGCGATCAAAGTTACCCAAAGGCTTTCCACAAATAAACAAACGTGAGTCAAACTTTCCGTGCTCTCTCGCTCAAATCACTCCAGACAACAAGCAACGCTTCAACACACACTCTGTTTCTCTCGCTCGGGCTTGAGCCAACGAAGGTCGTTGGGCATTCAGTTCAAACACTGTTAAAGGTGACAAAAACCAAGGAGGGGTTTTTGTCTACTGCAAACTGGATTCCAGTCTTGACCAAATTCCGAAAAGCGATCCACTGAGGATCAAAAGCTTTCATTCGGTTCTAAAACTGTTGAAATGTTTCCAAACTGTTCAAATAATGTTCGGTTTCCTGCAAAAACATCACAACTCTCAACTACAAAACGAGACGAGTGCAACCGCAGTGTCGGTTGTGCTGAAACCCTGTTTACAATGGGGAAAGGGTTGAAAGAGTTACTTTGTGACTCCAGACGACTCCGCAAGAAACCGCAACATGCGCAAGATGATGTCACATGAACTGTTCGATTTGTTTGATGTCCATTTTTGGGGTTGGAAAAGTATATAGAATTTGGACTCCCAAAGGCGGTCCTCCCCAGTTCAGCACGTGGATGTTTGTGTCATCCTTCCTGCCTTCTGTGGTTTCATGTTTTCCGGCGAACTTTTGAAGCAGCTGGGTGCGTTCCGAGCGTCATGTCGCAACCTCAAAAACAGGATTGCCACACGCTCCAACGCGTCTCGCCTGCTATTAAAAGAGAAATTGAAAATAGCCTCGAAATGGCCCTGTCCAAAGCGAAAGCGGTAGCGCGTGGCAATCCCCATTTTTGGAACTTTGCGACCTGCTCGAAACACGAAGCTCTTTAACGATTCGGAAGTGGCGCGGCTTCTCAACCTCGGAGTAACCGCACACAGGGACTTGAGTAACGGCGACAACTGCCCAACAGTCACCAATCTCCTTGGCGCGCCTTTTCAGTGAGGAAACGCTTAGCCACCTGAATGTTCAGAGTTGCTTGATTTCTGCGATACTGGCTGTCTTGCTCATTGCAACTGCACCAGAAGAATTTGGCATCCCTGAGTGTACAACCACGATTGAAGCAGCCGGCCTGGATGGTCCGCATCGATGGGGCATCATACTGCCCAACAGCTCCAGAGTGTCCCTATTGACGTATAAAGCCATTGTTGCAGTCCGGTACCCGGAACTGGTGCTCCATGATCAGGATCCCATACAAATAGGCCATTTTGTCCCCCACGATTACACGGTTGGGCAGGGAGGATTCCGTACGGTGTTATGGGAAGTACCTAAATATTCCAGAGACCTCCTGGCAGCTATTGAGGATATCGTGGTACTTCTCAACTATCTTCAACAGTGCTATCGAGACCTCAATCAAGGTGCGACGGCGCAGCTCCTCGTCATGTGTAATCGCACGGCAGTGCACACACAACTGCTGCAACATGGCTTCCAGGCTGCATGGTTTGGAGGTCTGCGGATTGCCACCACCTCGTCAGCAGCAGGAGCCACGGCACGAATAGCAGTAGTGGTCCAGACAGGATGTGGTTTCCTTAGTGGGGGCCGGCGAGGTGCAACGATGGAAGACAAAGAGGACTGCTTTGGACGAGCCACTGTCGCGCTCACCAGGGCCATCCAGCATACGTACATTGTCTCCTCCATTGATATGGCTGGGCTGATTGGGATGGCGCAGACACTTGCTGTATACCATTACGGGTATTATACCCTTAAAGATCGCACTGTCCAGTTCCATGAGCCCAAGTATGTGCCATCTGATGCAGAGGCGGTCTTTGAGTGGGACCTAAATACACCGTTCAGCTCTCAAGACAAACCACCTCTTGCCATTGCTATGAGGACCGTGAACGGCGTACGATCTCTGAAAAGGTTCCGCTTGGTCATTGCACAGAAATCAAAGCTGCGGCTTACACAGGAAGTCACTGCAGCGTTAGCCTCCCAAAGTCGTGACCACCGCCTCACGGCAAGCAGCTTCTTTCCGTGCTCCATAGATAGGGAATACCTCTACGGCTATGCCGGCGATGGATACCCTTCTCCGCTTTGGTTGTGTGCTTCCCACAATGGCTCCCCTATGTTGGTGCATAGGCTCAGAGGAAGCAAAATGTATTTTCATCAAGCCACCAAAGATCGGCGAATAGTGCTCATCCCAGGTATCCACTATTTCGACGCACACCGCCTGCAACCACTGCTATTACAAGCTCCTACACTGCAAGTACACATGAGAGAGAGCTCTCTGGTAGGCCTGGAAGGGGCTGGCGAGCAAGTGGACGATCCCTCGTCGGACGAAGAACAATCCACCACTGCAAGTGAAACAGAGGCAGAAAGTGAAGATGATGACGAGGTTAGACCTCCAGAGGAACCATGGTGCCCGCCAATCCCACCGGCCATGGATGATCCTACAGAACAGGAAATCAAGGGTGCTGCAGACAAGTTGGCCACTATGATCAGCAATTTACAACCCAACGCTGGTGTCTTCTTTCATCCTGACAACCTTGGAGCTCTTCCACACCTGTGGCTGCAAGCGAAGCTTACCATCTCCCTGACCTCAATGCAAGAAAAGTTTGCACGCCTTCTCATGTCGATTGCGTCAGAACTGTGGCTGCGGGGCGCGATTGGGACGGTTGAGGAGGTCTTTGCACATGCTGCTCGGAGTTTTACCCTCCGGCTGGCTGAAAAGCTCTCGCAATACATCTGCTCTCTTACTCGAAGAGCGGAGTCCCTGGCCACTCCAGAGACGGAGTGCTTGCTATATGCCACTTTCTGGTTTCGTCCAATCCTCTCCGAGCTCATTGTGGCAGCCAGAGAGAGTGCAGAGGTAAATCGAAAACGTGCTTCCAGTGGCCCTGTCAAAGTGGTTGTTACGAACCAGCCCCACTCGCGGCGCCACACGGGGGTCGACTTGGTTAGTGGTACTACGGCCTTATTGGCGTGGTTTCCGGCGAGCTGGGCCAGCAAAATCGCGCCATGCTTCGTAGAGGAGGCTGGCGGTAGCACCCAAGCCCCATAGGAGATTTTCTTCTCTTGTTCCCATCGAGTATTTGAGGCAGCCTTGGAGGCGCTGTGTCTAATGTATCGACTCCGACTGCGTGCCGACCTCGCTGTATGAGATAGCCGAACTAGTCAACCTTATGACGGACAAGGCAAGCAGAGTCGAAGCAATGCAACACAACACAATGGCTAGCTCCAACCAGTGCCCACCGGCAGTGCTCCTTTGCACGGAAGCCAAAGCTGAACTCAATGCCGGCTTGATCATTGATGACAGAGCAAACCCCGACTGATAAAGTTGATGTTAATATGGACCAAGCCACCCAGGAAGCACCCATGCCACTGTCTGCTGCCCAAGACTCCGCTCCTAGTGATGCACCCGCCCCGAAAGCAAGAAGAATCGCCCACTCCGCCAACCGCAGATCAGCAGATGATTGGGTCACTCCTTACCCCCTCTACTAGGATGTAAAGCCAGAACTCCGCTTGACTGGACACACACATGGGCAATGCTAGGCGAATGGACTGGAGCTATTGCATTCCCCATCCCGGAGCAAGGAGAATGGCCGCGTCATGGAGATGGCCGATACCTAAGACCGGACTTTGTTGAGCGAATCCCGCCCTTCTTAGGGCGCGCCGTATATTCGAGCAAGGTGCACTCTCCCCAATGTCTGTTTTCCCCGCCGACTTTCCCATCCTCTGCCCTCCCAGGAGACAAGATGTTCCAGAGCAAAGAGCTAGCCATGGATTCCATGGGAGTAAAGTATTACTTGCCCATGCTTAGCCCCAACGAAGGCTATAATGAAACAGGGTTAACAATGCAGAGTGCAGGACCCATCCGTCAACCTTGGCAACCCATTACCTTCGAATTCCTCTTTAAAGGTAGCGAATTTGGACATTGGAAAGTCAAAGGCGGACAAGATGCATTTGCGTTCCGACATCCTAGCCTTGGCAAAACTGAAGTCTTCAGCCTCCTGGCCAGCGATGCGCACCATCACAAAGTTAGCCCCATTGGCACGGGCAGGCGAGTTGCCATGGTAGGCACGACAGAAGAGCCAGCCGATGACGATGGAGACCTTCAAGTACTATTTGGGTTAGTTCTCGCCATCACGCCACGCACATCCAAAAGCAAAGATGAATTGCCTGCCTCCCGCATATACAGACAGTGCAACCCCAGATTCATCGAAATAGCCCTTCGGGGCAGTCGTGGAGCACTCTTCGGCGAAGGTACCTTAAGCCCCCTTCGAAGGTACCTTAAGCCTTTGCCGAAGGGGGGACGGGGGGGGAGGGGGGGGGTGAACGAGGAACCGAAGCCCCCTTAAGGTACCTTAAGGGGGCTTCGAAGGCTTCGAAGGTATCTTAAGGGGGCTTCGAAGCCTTCGAAGGTACCTTAAGGGGGCTTCGACGAAGGTACCTTAAGGGGTCTTCGCCGAAGACTTCGAAGGTATCTTAAGCGGGCTTGGACGAATTCTTCGAAGCCCCCTTAAGGTGCCTTCGAAGCCTTCGAAGCTCCCTTAAGGTACCTTAAGGTGGCTTCGAGCGTTGAAGCCTTGGCTGAAGCCTTTGAAGGTACCTTAAGGGAGCTTCGAAGGCTTCGAAGGCACCTTAAGGGGGCTTCGAAGCCTTCCTCAACGGACCTTCAAATTCAATTTCTCAAGCTCCCCCCTTAAGGTACCTTCCTGAAGGGCCTCTCACCGACTGCCTGGGGGCAGTCGTGTGGAAGGGAAGAGAATTAGATTTCAGATCATGGTATTGTGGAAGGCAAGGGGGGAAGTTTAAATAAAATTTAGATCATGGCATTGTCGAAGGCAAGGAGGGGGAAGTTGAAATAAAGAGTTAGATTTTAAATCATGGCATTGTGGAAGGCAGGGGGGTGAAATTGAAACAAAGAGTTGGAATTTAGATCATGGCATTGTGGAAGGCAAGCGGGGGGAAGTTTTAAAGTTAGATTTTAGACCATGGCATGGTGGAAGGCAAGGGGGAAATTTAAATAAAGAGTTGGAATTTAGATCAGGCATTGTGGAAGGCAAGGGGGGAACTGAAGAGTTCGATTCTAGATCATGCCATTGTGGAAGGCAAGAGTGGAACTATAAACAAAGAGTTAGATTTTAGATCATGGCATTGTGGAAGGCAAGGGAGGGGGAAGTTCATAAAAAGTCAGATTTTAGATCAAAGTTTTAAAAACAAGAGTTGGATTTTAGACCATGGCATTGTGGAAGGCAAGAGGGCGAAGTGTAAATAAAGAGTTGGAATTTAGATCATGGCATTGTGGAAGGCAGGGGAGGAAGTGCAAATAAAGAGTTAGATTTTACTTCATGGCATTGTGGAAGGCAGGGGGGGAAGTTCAAATAAAGAGTTGGAATTTAGATCATGGCATTGTGGAAGGCAAGCGGGGGGAAGTTGAAATAAAGAGTTAGAATTTAGATCATGGCATTGTGGAAGGCAAGCGGAGGGAAGTTTAAATAAAGTGTTTGACTTTGGATCATGGCATTGTGGAAGGCAGGGGAGGAAGTGTAAATAAAGAGTTGGAATTTAGATCATGGCATTGTGGAAGGCAAGCGGGGGGAAGTTTAAGTTAGATTTTAGACCATGGCATGGTGGAAGGCAGGGGGGAAATTTTGAAGAGTTCGATTTTAGATCATACCATTGTGGAAGGCAAGAGTGGAACTATAAATAAACAGTAGATTTTAGATCATGGCATTGTGGAAGGTAAGGGAGGGGGAAGTTCATAAAAAGTCAGATTTTAGATTCAAGTTTTAAAAACAAGAGTTGGATTTTAGATCATGGCATTGTGGAAGGCAAGCGGAGGGAAGTTTAAATAAAGTGTTTGACTTTGGATCATGGCATTGTGGAAGGCAGGGGAGGAAGTGTAAATAAAGAGTTGGAATTTAGATCATGGCATTGTGGAAGGCAAGGGGAGAAGTTTAAATAAAGAGTTCGATTTTAGATCATGGCATTGTCGAAGGCAAGGGGGGGAAAATTTTAATAAAGAGTTAGAATTTAGATCATGGCACTGTGGAAGGCAAGAAGGGGGTGGAAGTTTAAATAAAGAGTTAGATTTTAGATCATGGCATTGTGGAAGGCAAGCGAATTAGATTTTAGATCATGCCTTCGACGAACGTACCTTAAGGCGGCTTCGAAGCCTTCGAAGGTACCTTAAGGGGTCTTCGCCGAAGACTTCGAAGGTACCTCAAGCCTTTGCCGAAGGGGGGACGGATGGGGAGGGGGGGGTGAACGAGGAACCGAAGCCCTTAAGCTACCTTAAGGGGGCCTTAAGGTACCTTAAGGGGGGCTTCGAAGGCTTCGAAGGTATCTTAAGGGGGCTTCGAAGCCTTCGAAGGTACCTTAAGGGTGCTTCGACGAAGGGAACCTTGAGCCTTTGCCGAAGGGGGGGACGGGGGGAGGAGGGGGGGTGAACGAGGAACCGAAGCCCCCTTAAGGTACCTTAAGGGGGCTTCGAAGGCTTCGAAGGTATCTTAAGGGGGCTTCGAAGCCTTCGAAGGTACCTTAAGGGGGCTTCGACGAAGGTACCTTAAGGGGTCTTCGCCGAAGACTTCGAAGGTATCTTAAGCGGGCTTGGACGAATTCTTCGAAGCCCCCTTAAGGTGCCTTCGAAGCCTTCGAAGCTCCCTTAAGGTACCTTAAGGTGGCTTCGAGCGTTGAAGCCTTGGCTGAAGCCTTTGAAGGTACCTTAAGGGAGCTTCGAGACTTCGAAGGCACCTTAAGGGGGCTTCGAAGCCTTCCTCAACGGACCTTCAAATTCAATTTTCTCAAGCTCCCCCCTTAAGGTACCTTCCTGAAGGGCCTCTCACCGACTGCCTGAGCCCTTCTCTCAGGGCCAGCCATTGAATTTTTCGCACAAGAACAGTTAGAAGCCCTCCAAGACTGGTATGAGGACTCCGGCCAGCTCCTGGATCCCATTGATGCTACCGTCCAAGGGCAGAAAAGCCCGGTCCCAGGAACCTTCTTCCTACACACAATGTGGATGTTCGGATGTACTAAGCCTACCAGAGAGGTTACCGCTGTCGCGCAAACCCCCCCGTGTAGATACCACCTGGGATTAGGCATCTATAATGTCCAAACAGCAGTGGAAGGAATGGATGGCAACAAAAGATCACATTTTTTGCATTTGTGCGGCCAGTTGCTACGCCTAGTGCTCATCCCATGTCATGTAGAGGGCGAGCTTCACCCCTGGACCCGCTCCACTGCACTGTCCTTTGCCGCAGAGCTCGATGGACATGTCTTGGGCACACTCTGCGCAGTGACAATGGCGTTGCTCACCAATCGGTTAGACCTGTGTATCCAAGGGCTTTTCGGCGCAGGCAAGTCGAAATCGATGGCAATCCTCATCCTAGCTTTGATTGAAATCGATGCCACTGACAGCCTCAAAATACTATTCATCTGTAAAGAGAACTCCGGCACGAGATCCTTTGCTGACCTCCTCCTATGGCTCGACCCCCCGTCGGGGGTGTTTGGGCGCATAGGTAGGCTAGTGGGAGACCAAGAACGCAACAAAAGTAGCTACTCCCACACAAAATTCGACATACACCCGAGAGAAAGAAGGCAAATGCTGAATAAGTGTCAGTTAATTCTAGCCACTGGAGGAACAGTAGCCCAGGACCTGACCATGCAATGGTCCACCATGGGTGGTTTTATGCAAGAGCTCTCCCTCCTAGTCATTGATGAGGGCCAGCAATATGGCACTGACCGAGAAATTGCAGTCATCAGCTTACTGAGACAGCAACCCCTGGTCTTGTGAACAGGAGACTCTGAGCAGACACCCGGCGGAATTGATCGTGCAGCTCGCAACGCGAAACGATCACGACAGCTCCTGTTGGCCAAGAAGCATGGGCTACGAAGTGACCGCAATTATTATATGCCAGCCAACCTTGCTGATGCAATGATCCGACTACTCGATGGTTCGGCCAATGAAGGCTTGGCGGCCCTCAGTCAAATCCTCAAACGAGGACAGCCCACTCTAGGTCAGCTATGGACAAGTCACCTCTCGCCGCAGGATGCAGAAGACCTTACAGGATGGCCTGGTCTTACTTATCTACTTATAACTAGGTTATAATATGGTTTTAACATGTATAACTTGTCTTTAAATTGGTTTTAAGTAGGTTAAGTAGCATTTCTACTTATCTACTTAAATCGTACTTATAAGTATCTATAAGTAGGTTGTTCTACTTATTAAGTAAAAATAAGTAGAAATAAGTAGCTTGATGTTATGACGACATAAGTAGGCTAACCAACTTAGTTCGACTTAGGGTCTACTTATTTCTACTTATCCTACTTATGCAAAAACCTTTCTTTTTTAATGTTTGTGTGTTTGAATCGATTTCTTATCATCATTTCATGTGATTTTCTACAAGTTGCATTGAATGAAATTAAGTTCATTTTTGTGTGGGAAGGTTGCATAGGATTTGTTCAGCCGGTTGCAGTGTGTAATGATGAATGGAAGGATTTGGATTTGCATTCGGCAGTTCATGTGTTTTGTAATAGGTGGCTAAGAAGTTGAAGGATTTAGCAGATATGACGGTGATTCGGATTTCGATATATTGCATGGACCTTTTATATTATCTATGAGTTGTTGTTGTTTTTGCCAGAGCGGTGTGGCCGCTGTAAGACTATTGACTTTATTTTTTATTATATGGTTATATGATTCTATATACAGGTAAAGCGGGTAAGCGGTTTGTCCGCTATTATTTCTGTACATCGTTGTGCATTTCAGCGGTTTGCTTGTTTTGCATTTTCATATATATATATAATTCTCTGAAAGTCTGCGACATCATGGATCTGCATTGTTTTCATCTCCGCGTTGGCTTGCCAGTTGTGTCAGTAGATTTATCTGACATATATGACCTATATAGAGAGCAAAAGTGTCTTGCATTTAATATCATGTTGTGCAGGGATATTTTGAATGTTTATGTTATAATCGACGATGGGCCAATCGCTGACGGAGCTGGAGCCTCCGCCACATGGAAGCGGCCCACCAAATCCTGCGGAACCTGATGAAGTTCCATTCATGCGGCCGCGCCCGAAACGAAGGTTGCCGCCTGGTCCATATGCCAAGACGTCAGTAGAGGAGCATTCGGTAGCAAAAGCAGCTGGACCACGACCGTTGCCAAAACCTCCGCCACCTGCAGCACCTCCTGCTGCAAAAGCTGGGCCCGTCGCTAAAGCTTCTGGAGCTGCAACTGCTTGTGGAGGAACAACTGCAAAGGCGCCTCCGGCTATGGCGAAAGGACCTTCTGCTTCCAGCACTGCAAAGGCGACTCCGGTTTTGGTGAAGGTCTCTCAGAGTGAAGGATATGCAGGACTTTTCTGTTATGTTGAGGGGTGGCATTTTTGTTTTCGATTTGATGGGTTATGACGAAGTGTGACCACTATGTATTATATATGTGTGATAGAGGTTGTGTCGCTTTTTCTTTATATATTGCTTGGATCCTCCAAGCACAGGTTTTATGTGACCTAGTCATGGATTGCCCCAAAGCGGTGTGACCGCTGTAAAGATTTTAGAAATAGTAGTTGGAACTTCGAACTATAGTAGACATTTTTGAGCGGAAAGACCGCTTTACAGGAGCACCTTGGAGAGTGAATCAACAGGCGCGGTGGCCGAAGCATGGTCTGCCTGCGTGTCTGAGATTGGCTGTGGCCGAGCGCGACATGGAATACCGTGCCATGCTGCATGCAGCTAGCAGCTCACCTGGCCCCTCGATGGCCGAACCGTCTACAACGACCACGGTAGCTCCTGCAGTTGGCAGCGCAGCGAGCTCTTCGCTGTTGGACGAGTTGGTGCCGCCAGCAGTCAAAGCAGGTCACTATGTGGTGGAGGCTTCTCATGATGTTCCTTCCTTCGCTGCTATGTCGGTGCCAGTGATGCCGACCACAAGCGGTGCTCGTGTCAAAGCTGCGGCACCTCCTATGTTGCCACGTTCCCCTGAGAGACGTTCAGATGCTGCAACCGGTGACTTTGATTTCCGACCCTGGGAATCGAGTCGAGAGCGCCAGTGGAGGTTGTATGGCGTATGGCGCTGCCGCGGTGGCCGCCGACAGGACGAATTCCGGCGCAGATGAGTTCCCAAAAAGTGTTGCTTGCCGTTTGCGCCATTTTTAAATATAACTTGGAAGTTATTTTCTTCTGAGCGGTTTGGCCGCTGCTAATCTGTCACGATGATGTTGCTTTGTGGATATAGATTGTTCGAGATTAAGTTTGAATAAACGGTTGTGCCTGGTGTTAGCGGTGTGTCCGCTTTTTCTCATGGGAATTTGTGTGGTGAGAGGTTAGCGGTGTATCCGCTTCACTTTAATTCATGTTACGTCGATGTGAAACTTGATGTCTGCTCTCTATCCAGGTTGCTCAGCTTATAGCCATGACACATGTGACTCGACTGTGTCAGCAATGACTGACCGTAGAAAGAATCAGAACTATCATTCCCTTCCGCACTATCTCACCAACGAGCTATGGACATGCATCTCAACGGACCCCCGAGAGAAGTCGCAGGTCAAATTGTATTGGCATGCGTGGGTGTTGGGGCTTCGGTGCCCTTCAGAGATGACGTTCGCAGTCATGGATATGATTTTGCGTTTGCATGGTCCATCGGAGATGGCTCGAAAAGCTTCCTCTTTTGATCGTTACCATGAGATTGGTGAGATGAAGAAGCATTGGAGGAGATTTAAACAATCCAGGATCCAGGCTGGGGAAGACACTACCTATACAGATTACATGGAACAGCTCCCCAGGGAATGCTCTGATCTTCCTGCTGGGTATTACTTGGCAGCTTTTCAGTATGAGGCGCCTGAGCCGTGTCGTCACTGGAACGGATCAGTTTGCTGGTTGGATTTTTCAGTTTGGATGAAACCTCCAGAGGTTCGATTTCATTTTTTTAGTTATGTCATACCCAGGTATACCACTTGATGACCTCCTGACGGCGATAGGCGCTTCCAAGCTGCGCCGGTCCAAAGAGAGTACGCAAGGCAACACTGCTCCTGAAGAACCTGAGAAGTATAAGTTGATGGAGTTTGCCTTTCGAATGGGACGGTCGAGCCTACCTTCAGCCTCTTCGGTTGCACCGACTCCCAACCCAGAGCAGCTTGCCGCACCTGCTTTTCCGGCCTTGGAAGATGGTTCGGTTGATGGTCCAGCTTCTGCAGACACAGTTCCCAAGGCGAGACCTGTTGCTGAAAGGTGTTGCAAGTTCCAAAGACTTTGTGTCTTTTTGGGATAGTTCATTGGAAGTATGTAGTCCTTCGTGCAGGAGATGGATGCGCCGGACTGTGATGACGTCACGCAGATGGGCACTGCCGAGGAGAGGACTACAGACCCAGGTCATGAAGACGTTGCTTTCCCTGGGTTCGAAGGTGATCAGACTGAAGCAGACCCGGTCAGTAAGATGCAAGAGGCTTTGAAGTTGCGGGAAGAGTCCAAGGGCAAGGTCACTGCACCAAACAAAGAGAGCCAGCTGGGTGCCAAACCAAAGTCCACGTGTGCCATGAAGAGGCCGGCTTCCGCCAAGATGGTCACGGCGAAGGCGAAAGCCAAGTGTGCCATGAAGGTTGCTCCAAAGGGCAGTGCTAAAAAGGCAGGGTATATTCTGGTTCAAAAAGGGCTTTCAGTCACACCACTTTTTTTCCTTGAAAGGGTTCCGATTTCCCATGTAGGTCGACAAAAAGACGCAGAAGAAACCGGCCAAGCAGGTGAAGATGACTCGCTCATGCGTCTATTCGAGAGCCTACCACCACATGAAATGCCGCCAAACAGCAAAAAAAAACAAGACAAACATCATCTGTTGGTTTTGTTTTTTTTTTGGAACGTAAACTATAGCGAGCGGTGTGTCCGCTTCATATACATGTTTCTAGCGGTGTGACCGCTGAATGACTAAGCAAGTAACGCGTCATGTTTATTGACACCATGTGCCAATATATTGGGTATATTTTTTTCCTTTGCATACCTAGGCAAGCTACTAGCTGATGGCAAATTGTCCGAAGAGATGATCACCAAGAAAGCCAAAGCTGCTGGTAACGCAGCTGTGAAGAAGGTCTTCCATGTCAGCTGAGCCAGACAGAAGTCTGATTTTGAGCGATGCCACTTCGAATCTATATCGGCAAAAGAGAAATGACAAAGGGTATCTGTTGGGTTTGTCACAAACTTGGAACAATATTGAATTAAACTGGCATCGAAAATGTTAGTTCATTTGTGCTTTAGATGTGCTTTGTTTGGTTCGAAGCGGTTTGACCGCTCCAAGCGGTTTGTCCGCTCGAGGTAGCATATGCGTGTAATGGCAAATATTTAAATAAAATAATATATATATACATGTAAATTGGTTGGTTTGTTTTTTTTACCAATAAATACATGAACAAAAATAATGACACATATACATATTATATATATATATATACATGTGAAACTAGTTCTCCTTGCTTCGAAAAACTTCGAATAAATCCCTGCAGGTGTTCGATCTCTAGTTGTTGATGAAAATGGCCCACATGGGCGGCCGCTTCGAGTATAGCTACATCTCATGGAGCACCATGGAAGGCAACAACGATGCAATCTGGTGGGATATGTGGGCCAGGAACAAAGCTTGGACGGTCTTGCCTCCGACGCAAGAGCAAAGGCATCGCCGTTGTGGCGAGGCGTTGTACCTCGGCGACGGAATGGTGAACGTGAAATTTTGCTTCGTTCACCATCCGAACATGGACTTGAAGCCCACCTGGAAGATGCATCTTGGGCAGCAGTTGTTTAGCTTTCTTGCAAGGGGACGTTTTGGATGAAAGAACGGCAGTGCTAATATCTCTTAGAGTGGTGGATGTGTTGCTGGAGGTACATCGCTCGAAGTGGCATCGCGATCATCGTGCGACCAACTGGAAATCCTCAAGGCCTCAAAGTCTTGAAATTTGTTTGGCATCGCCAGACCAAAGCAGTGGACGTGGTGTCTGCCTTGCATGGAGAGCTGGTGGTGACGCTTTCTAGCAAATGGGGGCCCACGAGCAAATTTGTCAAGGCGCATGCGGGCAGGTCTAAAATTTTTGGCAAACCATGGCCAAAACAATTATAGCTGTGTATATGTTGCTTAGTTCAACAAAAACTATATATATATCCTTGCACGACGCATAACATTGGAAACTAATTTTTGTTTCTGCAGCCGTTTGGTTTCCGCTGAGCGGTTTGACCGCTTTTAATATATATATATATATATGCATATATAGAATGATTCCGCTTATATCAAACTTCAAACGAGCTTGTGTGTCTGCAGCGGTTTTTTTCCGCTTAGCGGTTTGACCGCTTTTATTATATATATATATGTATAATGATTCCGCTTATATGAAGCTTGAATCGAGCTTCTGTGTCTGCAGCGGGTTTTTTCCGCTAAGCGGTTTGACCGCTTTTATTATATATATATATCTATATATGTATAATGATTCCGCTTATTTGAAGCTTGAAACGAGCTTCTGTGTCTGCAGCGGGTTTTTTCCGCTTAGCGGTAAGACCGCTTTTATTCTATAGATATATAGTATTTATATATATATGTATATATATAATGACTCCGTTTATATCAAACTTGAAACGAGCTTGTGTGTCTGCAGCGGTTTTTGTCCGCTTAGCGGTTTGACCGCTTTTATTATATGAAGCCTACTTCGGACGGGATGATGAGGTTAGGCAAGAACGACCATCTGGCCCTGGGAATTTCAAGCGTAGAATGATTATGTTTTTTGTCCTCTTAGCGGTTCGCCCGCTTTTTTTTGAGTATAGCCGGGGCTTGAGCTTGCCTTCTAGAAACATTCATTTACACATGCGGACAAACCAGCTCGCAGCAGTGATGTTGGACTCAGCTGAGCTAACAAACAAACCTGTCGTCTGGGCAGGTGATGACTGCGTTTCTTGAGCAGGCGGATGGGACGACCGGCCGAGAAGAGTTGATCTTGGGCAGCTGCCAAATCGCTGCTATGGTGGGCGATCTGAGGCTTCCAGCTGCACTTTTTGAATTGCCCTTGGGCACCCTCTTTGAGAAACCCGATGCGGTGCAGGAAGCTCTGGCGGCCGTCGAAAGCGAGCAAGAGCGTTTGATGCGACGGTCCGTTTTGATTTGGGGGGGAAAAAATCATAACGAATGGGTTTTGGCAGCTTGTCATTACATATATTTATATATATATTTTTTGTTTAAACAAAAAAAAGAACAGCTCCACGGCAGGTGGATTGCGGAAGGATTTTTTCCGGCGCAAGAGGTGGCGCCAATGGTTGTTGGACCTCAAGAAGTGGCCGACAACCCTGGCCAGCGTGGTGGCAACAATGTCCGTGCTGGGAGAAGCAGAATGAGGAGGCCAGCGGCCGCTGTGCGAAAACCAATGAAGAAACCATCGGCCAGGTGATAGACTGAGATCGGAGGAAGAACCCATCGGCCAGGTGATAGACTGAGATCGGAGGAAAAAAAAGAGGTGTGGTCGTTTGATTTCTTTGGGGGCCATGGGGTTTTTCGCAATCATATTTGAGCGGTATTTCCGCTAGCAAACAAGCAACCATGATTGAGAGCGGTGTGGCCGCTGAGCGGTGTGTCCGCTGGTTTATGTTAATCCATTTCCTCATCAACTCGATCCATACCCTATCTATACCCTATCTATACCCTATCTATACTTCCGTTCTGATTTCTTCATTTTTCATCTACCCTATCTATACCCTATCTATACCCTATCTATACCTCCGTTGCGATTTCGCAACTTTTTCTCTACCCTATCTATACCCTATCTATACCCTATCTATACCCTATCTATACTCTCGCTGTGTTTTCGGTGCTTTTCATCTACCCTATCTATACCCTATCTATACCCTATCTATCGACCATCTATATGATATCTATTCGTAAAGTGCCTGCTGGCAAGTGTTTTTGCTGGCAATTTCTCCTTGCTGATCTCACTTTCACCGTGGCCAACATTTGGATGTAAGTCTGTAGTGGAAGTGTGTCTTCTGTCCAACTTTGCTGCGCACATGGCTTCTTCCGTTGCGTTGGTGGAGACTCAGGAAGGTGATGTTGCAAAGGCGGCCGACAAAGCCTCTTGCGTCAAGTGCGGCTGCCCGACTGACGACTTCGACAGTCACTCGTTACAGTGCCGTCAGTGCTGGAACGTGCACCAGATCCTCTATCGACATCTTGGTGGAGCACCGTCCACTTTGCAATCGCTGCAGCCTGATGAGCAAAAGAAGTTCTTCAAGGACGTGGGAAGCAAGATGAAGATCACCCCGAAGAACGGCAGGTGGGCACTTGTTAGAGCTGCCATGGTCAAGAGCATCACACATTACAGGAAGGAAGAACGTGTCAACAGCGTCAAACGCAAATTTTTGCCGTTGTCAGTGCTTGAGAAAAAGGGATACGATGTGGATGCTATCAAGGCTCATGGAGACCGTCGCGAGGACGAGGCACCTGAAGTGGTGTATATGCCAGAATTCACTCATGTCAGCTCTCAAACTTTCTTCTTGCATACTTGTTTTGGCGGTGTGACCGCTTCTGTCTGCTATTGTGAAATCTATAGGTATGTCGTCGAAAGAAAGTATGGGAACACTCTTGTGCGGTGTGACCGCAGCGGTTCAACAGTTGATATTTCGATTTCCAACCATTCATGGTTCAGGTCTTTGGCGAGGTGTTTGCGGCACCCATTCTGACTATTTCCAATGATGAGATTCAAGGAGAAGTTGAGCAAGAACTAGCGCAGAAGGAATGGGCACTCAAGAGCAAGAAGAAAGGTGAAAGGACACAGAAGCCTGTAGCCAATGGGGCCTCCGATCAGGCCATTCCTGTGGAGGACGAGGTCTGGGAAGTGCCGTCCGATGATGAGCCAGCCCGCGAGCCTGCTTCCAAAGCCCCTAAGAAAGGAGTCGACAAGGAGGAACAGCAGGCGGCTAAGGAGGCAGCGAAGCAGGTGAAGTTGCGGGAGAACGCGTGGCACAGGGAGACCGCCAAGGCCGCAAAGGTGATTGGACCCTTGAATACCGTGATCAAAGCCTTGACAAGCGCGCAGCTTCGGACTAGCAAGAATGAGGAGCTCTTTGATACCAAATTGTTGGAAGGCATCACTGAGGCCTTGACGAAGTTGACTCAGTTCAAAACTCGTTCCATGCCTCAACAATTTCCGCCTGCATTTCATGTCTATGTAGCGGTGTGGCCGCTATACTTGCACTACGTTCTGTTTTCATGGCTAGATATTTGTAAAAATAACTAGGGATAACTGTATTCATTGTTGCATGTATGCATGTGCATCATACATATTACATATATATATAATAGTTATGTTGAAATTATAGTGTATATATATATATCTGTATATGTATATGTATCTGTATATGTATATGTCTATTTCTTCACCTCCTATCTGTCAGTCTATGTATTGGTATATATATATATGTATGAATCTCTATCTATAAATATATAATACATATATATATATGTTTCTATCTACAAATATTCGATATTACTGTGTATCAGTCTGTGTATGTGACACCTTGCTCAGGTGCCACTGCTTTGATCAGCGCCTCTGCGCTGCAGAAACTGGCAGAGATGCCTCAGACATTCGAGAATGTTTCTTGGAATTATTCATGTCTTTTCAGTGTGACCACAAGCAGGCCGAAGTAGTTTCTTGTTCAGAACAACTCATTGCGTGTGGTCAGGTGGCCGACGTGCAAGCGAACGTCAAAGCAGCGCAGCAGGTTCTGACCGATGTGCGCAAGGTCTTCGCTGAGAAAGCTGAAGCCGCCAAGGCGGCCAAGGGAGAGGGTGCTCCCAAAGCGAAAGCTGGTGCGAAGAGAGCCGCAAAGGCCAAGGCAGCGCCGTAGGTCACTTTTTTTGCAAGAGGCTGAGTACATGCTCGTGGAGCAATTTTGATGAGCTGCTGGAAGCTATAGGCCAGATTCGCGTTGACTTGACTGCGGCAACCAAGAAATAAATTCTGTGTTTGGAGCCATATTTTAACATATCTCTTCGGAAAGCGGTGTCTCCGCTTCTGTGCGGTTCCCTCTATATAATGTGATGTTTAGCCAGATGAGCGGTGTGGCCGCTTGCTTTTGTCTCTTGTTAGCGGTGTGTTCGCTTTGCTCATGCTGTTTTTTGCGGTTGAAGTGTCCTCAAGCGGTGTGCTCGCTGCTTTTCATTGCACAAGATTCTCAGATGTACTCGCATTGCCACGTTTCCGCTTGCGGCTGCATCATAGGTTTAATCCACATGGATAGATAATGCAACAAAGTCAAGAATTTTTTATATTCCTAGCTTATCCATTGTAAAGATAGACCCATATATATATAGATATAAATATATTATATAAATATAATGTCTATATATATGTCTGTAATTTAGACAACTGGATAACGATGTAACAAGAAGACTGGAAATCCAGGATATAGCAAAGGTTTCCAATCAGAGCCCTGCCATGTCCAAAAAAAGACGACTTGATGACAAAACCACCCAAGATAAGATCCGCGCAGGTCTCAGTGTCAAGGGAGCTTCGGAGCGGGCTATGAACGAACTCTGGAATCTTCGGCAAGATGATGAAGGAAAAAAACTGACTCACAGTCAGTTTGGCCGCGTGGTCCATGACAACTTGGAACCGTGGTTAGCTACTGCGAAGCACGTTCAGTTTGATCGTCTGGATGGAGGGAAGGTGACCTTACCCATTACACGATTGCGGCCTTGCTTGGAAAAGATGACCGCCGAGTCTGCCGCTTTTACAAGTGCCCTTGAGAGAGCACTGGCAAACAATAGATCTTTGTCTCCCGTCTTCTATTCAGATGAATGTACAGCAGGAAACGTACTTTCAAATGAAAAGCCGAAGAAGGCTGTTCTCTGGTACATGTCATGGCTGGAGTGCTTTCACCTCCTCAAGGTCCCCACTATGTGGATATGTCTTGCTTCGGTGCAAACACAATGTATACAAGAAATAGTTGGCGGAACTTCGGCAGTGATGACTGCCATCTTGGCTGAGAATGTGTCGGAAGAGTTTGAGCGAGGCTTTATGTTGTCTGGAGGATTGCAGTTTAAGCAATCCTTAAAGGCCTTCTACCTTGCTGACATGGATGCCATCAGAGGCACATATTCCATCAAAGGATCTGCAGGTTTACGACCATGCATCCATTGTGATACTCTCAAAAAGGATTCTGGGCTTCTGGAGCACGAGGCATCCTACGTCGACATCAGCGCCTCATCTGGATTCAATTTGAGCTCTGATGCCTCCATTTTTCGAGAATGTGATAGAATGAAACATTGCAGGACAAAGGCACAATTGGACATGCATGAAAAGGCGACGGGCATTGTTTATGATGTCGCGACCTTGATGTTCTCCCAGTCAGAGCGACAAAAAATGCCTCCGTCACGGATCATCTCTGACTTCATGCATGTCTATCTTTGCAACGGAGTCGCCTCGTGGGAAGTGGCACTGCTGTTAGAAACGCTCTTTTCCCGGACTTCGTTGACATTGGATCTATTGCAAGAGGCAGCAGTTTCTGACGCCTGGAAAGGTTCAAAAGGTGCAAAGAAAACCCCTTCGTATCTCAAACACCTATTTTCCCACAAGAACTTTGGCGAAGGACATTACAAAGGAGAAGGTCATCAAACGCGTGCCATCCTTCCCCTGCTTCGTTTTTACTTGGAAACCATGATGGAACCTGCAGGCTCATTGCCTGTTGAGTGCTGCAAAAGTTTCAAAATTCTCTGCGATATCGTTGCGTACGTGCGACACCTTGCACATGGCTTTCAGAGGGTGGACAGCAAATCGATGAGCCACCTGGATGAATTGCAGAAGATGCCCACAAACACTTTGGAACGGCATATCACAATGAGTTCAAACCCAAGCACCACCACCGACTGCACATTCCTAGCCAATGGATGACAGCAGGTGTCGTCATCAGCTGCGAGCCGCTCGAAACGAAGCATCAACTTTACAAAGATGGCCTAGCTGATCGACAGAGGGGAAAGCTGAAAGATTTCGAGGCATTTTCCACGGCAGTGCTGCCCAGGATACTACAAAAAAATCTCGACACGATCCTGAGGGTCGGATTTCCCTTCTGGGAGCTGTTGTCGCCGATCCATGAAGCCGCTCTGGACGACAAGATTTTTTTTGCGGCTGCAAGTCTTCAGACAAGCGTTCGTTTCTCGGATTAGGTCTTATACAAGTTAACAATGAGCATCATGTTTTAACATGCAGAAAGCCGGCCACCCTACTTGTGTGGTAGCGGTGTGGCCGCTTAGGAGGTATCTACATGCTGATATAGGGTATATACTAACAGTGTAAATCTCCTATACCGTGAACATTCATCAAGCATAGATATAACAACATGTTCTTTTAATTTACTCACTGGCTCCCAGCTGAGGTTGCCACCTTCTTGCAAGTGAACTTTGCGAGGGTGATGTCGTGTGTTGGAAGCGTGAAGCTGGCATTGTCCAGAGATTTTTCAATTATCCTGGACGTGGTCTCTATGTGCGCTACACCAAGTTGAACTTTGTTTCTAAATGGCATATAGATGTCATTTGGACTCTTAATGTTTGCAAAACCATGCATATGTTATAATCTCTCTACTTTATGCATTTCTTTTTCATTCTCATCACAATGAAAGTCTGAAACAAGCATTCCAGGTTGAAGAACAAGGCTGGGGCACCACTTGGACCAGGACAAAAGAGATTCTTACTCGTCTGATCTCCACCTCGCAGACTCTTAGCATTCCTCCTTGGTACAAGTTCTCGGCCGACGAGATGTATATCACCTGCCTTCACTGAAGAAAAATCAAGCGGCAAGCGTCTTTTGCCATAGTACATGTGTGATTCTGCAAAGTCGATATATATTCAGGCGCTATACTATAGGCTCTGATCTTCAAGCACTTCGATTGCACAGCATTGTACGGTGATATATATATATATATATATGTGTGGAAGAACTTGTTTGAGCGGTGTGGCCGCTTATATATATATATATATGTCTGATTGATTCTTAAAAAATATAGCATACGTGTAGACATGTCTAAATATATCATCTCAAGAGCGGTGTGTCCGCTGCTCATCAGCACAGCTGGAAATTCTTTTTCATCCCCAGACTTCTTGATCAAGATCTCGCCTCAGGAGCTGTATATTGATTCCCGACTGGGTGCCATGACGAAAGAAGAGCTTTTGCAGTTGGCGACCGTGATTGCTGTCGAGGTTGCCACCTGGTCTCATGAGGACCAAGACCGTTTGGAGGCATGCCGCGAATTTTGTCGTAGTACTTGCAGCCTTTTCGGTTTGGTGGAGCAGACCATGCCCTTAGCGCACCTATGGATCCTCATCACGATGATCGAATGCAAGCTTGGTGGATGCTCCGGTGCGGACATTGACGAATCTGGCATGGCAGTTCCGAAAAAATGGGCACCGTGGACGGACTGGCATAAGTTGAATTACTACCAGCGCATTGCTTTCCTGAAGGAGATTCATATCATGCAGTATGTCCTGCCGCGGTTGGAGAATCATGCCCCCGTACTTTTCGAGGCAGTGTTCAAGCTTTGCAAAGAAATCAGAGCCATGATTTCCGAACCTTGACCATGCATCAGCTCCCGCTGGCGGTGAGGTATAAAAAAAAAAGCGCTTTTGGTAATGCAATCACCTCTCAGCAAAGGTTTCCACTTCTACACTGAAAGCGGTGTGTTCGCTCAGGTTTTAGCAACCTGTCCCCTGTACTAACTTATTGACGCATCTATATATCGCAATAATCCGATACACCATGATTATTCCACAACAAAGCGGTGTGGCCGCTCCAAAAAATCACCGATACAAGCGGGGTGCCCACGTATATTTGGCAGACATTAATTTGCTATATGCGCAAAGTCACTATATATAACATCACATGTAATCCATATACGCTGCCTGCTCCAAAAGAAAACAAAAAATATAATACGCTAACACCTTAAGCGCATATGCAAATCCTAACTGCTGAAACTGTGTCTTCTGCGCTGACAAAACATGTTCAGACGTGTGCAAACCCAATACTTTTCACTTTTTTGCCTACTTATCATTAAAACATTGTTTTTGCATTTTTTTACCTGATTCTACTTATCTACTTAAGGTCTACCTATGTTCTACTTATAACCTACTTATTTCTACTTATGTTAAATAAGCTTTTTTAAATTAACATAAGTAGAAAATAAGTAGTTCATAAGTAGGTTAAGTATATGCAAGTAACTTATAAGTAGATAAGTAGGACCAGGCCATCCTGTAGTACAGCCAGCACTGTTCTCCCAGGCCTACGAGCCCAATTTGAAGCAGCCCCGCCCAACATGCAACGGTACTCCCGCTTTGTGGATTCAGAACTGCTGGCAGGCACCGCCATTAACTTTCCACGGTCCCTCGTACGCCTCGCCTGGATCTTGCAGCATGCCGCTACTCTCCTACCCATGGCCGGAGACATACAAGCAGTGTTAAATTCCCAGACCGCCGGAGTGAGTGACATCCATGCTTGGGGGTTAATGCTTCCCTCTAGCTCTCGGGTTAGCCCTGTAACATACCACGCAGTGGTTGCTGTTCGCTATCCTGATCTATGCAGACAGATTAATGGCCTGTGGGAACTGGGAAGCTTTGCCTCGGGAGGACTTCCCGACAAGCCACCAGGGTTCCAACTCGTGCTTTGGGATACTAATGCTAGGATCAACGGGTTGGTAGCGACAGACCTTGAGACTCTTGTGGCAGAGGTCCTCACTCCGTTCCCGCACAACGCTGGATTTGCAGATGGACTTTTTACCATGACCACGGCTACAGATCACAAGAACAACTTGAACCGCTCCGTGCTTAAAAGGGATTACGTCCGCACCCTGCGTGTAGAAACAATAGCCAATTCAGCAGGAGGAACAGCACAGGTATCAATCGTAGCTCAGCCCAGTATAGGATTTTTGAATACCAAATACTACTCCAACGGCTCCCCTACAGAAGACACCGAAGACTGTCTCGGCAGAATCACGGTAGGACTCACTCGATCCAAATCATTAACTTTGCTTGTCTCCCCGCTAGACATGATGGGACTCATGGGCATGGCGCAGGTGATTGCGACAATTGCATATGGCATCCGGGGCCTCAGGAGAGGGCAAACGACATGGAGTTGGCCTGACTTTAACCCTGACCCAGCTCAAGAGAATCTAGCGCAGTTAAGCCGATGGTCACTCAACGCGGCACCAACCTGGGAGTTCCCTCCACTTGCAATCGCCAACCAATACTACGATCAGCACGACGACGAAGTGAAGCGAGCGAGATACCGCTTAATATTGGTGCGTGGATCGGACCTTCGCTGGTTAAACAGGGAGCGTCTCCAAGAAGTCCAAGCAGGCCTAGAATCTCACCACAAGTGGCTCCCCGAGCAGGATCTCCCTTTTACTGAAGTCGTCCTGTATGCCTACGCGGCTGATCGCACACCCTATCCCACCTACGTGTGCCTGCCTTCAGGACTGTACAAAGCCCGCACCGGGCAAGTAGTAGCGCAGACGGCCCAGGAAAGGAGATCCTGTCCCTACCTGGTATATACTTCTTTGATGGATGGAGATTACACCCTAAGCTGCCGATTCCAGACCACTTGCCACGCGCAAAAGAGGCGCCAGTTCAAGGTACCGCTCTAACTGCACCCGCACCTGGTACGGAACCCAAAAGGTCGCCTGAAGAAGAAGCGAGAGACATCCTTGCAGTGGCTGCCAAGAATCAGCCCGAAGATGGGCCAAACACAAGAAGAGCAGCCGTCCGCGCATGTAAGTACTTAAGAGCTATGGTCAACCAATATGAGTCCACCATCACTGCAGTACATCTAGCCGCCCGCACACATACGCAGAAAAGCAAGGGCACGGTAGGACCAGCAGTTGACTATCGCCCGCAAGGAGAAGCCCTCCCGGTCATCTCCGCGGACCTGACCTCCGAATTACTGCATTGCTTGTCCACGCTCCCAGACCCATGGCCCCTGGCCAAGATCACCATAGACATGGAAAAACCGAGCCAGTGGGTCTCCAAGTTGTGCAGACTCTACTTCGCTGATGAGTATGCCAAGCGAACGATTGGACTACCCTCACGTCGGCATGTCCCAGACATTGCGGGTGCGCTGCGAGCAGTCCAAGCCATCCTCCCCAAACTCGAAGTCAAAATGATTGAATTCTTAGCTGAATGGATGGTCACTCTGTTAATGCCAGCATCGCACGTATTGGAAGTGAGGGCACCTCACCTTTCCTTTATGATGCTCAAGGAATACTGGTTTCGAGAGCTGTACCTAGGTCTGAAAGTCACAGCATCCTTCGACCGCTCCGAATCTTACACCAGGGTAGTCGATGGTCAGGTTAGATGTATCACGCCTGAGGTTAAACCGCAGAATTTGCAGGTCATTTGGAACGTGCAGTTTATAACAGTTTTTGTGCCGGCATGGATGATCCCGCCCGTTTACCATAGCCTGCGCAGAGAAAGCATCAAAACCGCTAGCTCTGCAAGTCCCATTGGTGTCCAGTCGGTCCGCCCTACCTGGTTTGAAGACACAACACCTAAGGATGCCACATCCCAACCACCTCAAGACCCTCCAAAAGAACAACCTCAGCCGTTGCACGGGCTAAAATTAGTCATCAAAGAAGAGGTGCTACCGGCGAATGACCAACCAGAGTTCCCATCACTCGCACTGTTGGCTGCCAGAGGCCTTCTAGCACCCGACACGTGGAAGTGCAAACGTGCGCAAGTTAGCCTCAAAGCAACCATTGATGTCCCAATGCTGGGCACAATCATAGAGGAAAATGGCGATGGACTCCTTGAAGACTCCCACATGCCGGTGGGATGGCCATTGCACATTGATGGTGCCGTCAGACAATGTTGTATTCACCGAGCCGCTAGCCTGCAAGAATTAGACGATATGCTCAAAGAATATGACATGAAAAGAGATTCGGTTGAAATCAACCATGATGCGCCTCAATGGTCCCATCATGCAGTATGGAACCGCAAGTATATGGAACCTAAACCAGGATATACACTAGCACAACTATGGGCTGACTCCGAACCAGCCATAAGCAAGAAAACGACCACGTCCTATGAAGTTCACACAAATGACATCTTGCGTGCAGTAGCGGACATTAGCTATCTCCCATCCCCCCTGCCACCTGATAGCCCCTTCCTAAGTGCGTTAGGGACAACAGCTGCTCTCAAAGCCCCGCCGCAAACTGACACCCTAGCGCAAAGAGCCTTGGAGGAATGGGAACGCACCTTGTGTGAAAATAAGGCAGTGGCAATCCTCGCAGAGGTACAAGCCGGCCGACCAACTATAATCCACAAGGATGGTGGCGAAATGCTCATTGCAATTGTCCTTGACAAGCCATTAGCGGAAGCGAAGGAACTAGTTGACAATCCTGCAGCATTCACGCGCGAAATGACGCGGATCCTGCGCGACAAACAAACCCACCCACTCATCGCCCAAATGATGAGACCCGCGGAGAGCAGTGATCCACCCGCCGCCACTGCGGCAGCCAGTAGCGCCAGTAGCAGTGGAGAACCACGCACTGCCGCACACGTGCAGTTCCAGTAAGCCAGTTGAGGTAACGTAGAGTACCCAAACTTCCCATCCATGCATTCAGCCTGTAACTCGATTTTGGTTGAGGTTGTTGTCACCATGGGGTACTCATGGTTGATTACTACCCGCTCCGATTACCCTTGTTTGCAACATGCCAGAGCCAATACGGGACGGGAGGTGATGGGGGGCGGGTATAATTATTCTTTTCTGGGTCTTTTCTGGGTGTGTTGGTTGTTTTGTTCGTGTTGGTCTACCTTAATTGTTGTATGGTAGTGTAGTGCGATGTCAAAGTACATCTAGCCATGGTGCCCGTCGCTGTTTGACCTGCGCCCAACCAATCTTTCAACCGGCCCAATGATGTGCACTACACCTCCTCATGCCGCTTCTCGGCCATGGCTGCAACACGCCTAGTGTCAGCTGCATGCTCTGAGGATTTTGGTCTACACATCAACCTGTGGACGACTTAGACCTTTGAAATGGAGCGACCAACTCCCACCAAAGACGCTGCTGTGCATCGACTTGCAAAGTCCATCACACAAATGACCCTCTGCCAGGTCACTACCAGTGAAGTCGATGATGCCACCAAACTTCTGGAGAAAGCCCGACAGAAGCTTCAAGGCATCCAAAACATCCCACCCCAGAGGGTCAGTGACATTGAGGCGACTATACGCCAACTCCGGCAAATTGGCTGTATCCTGGACTGTTGCACTATATCTGCCTGTTACGAAGTAACCCAGGCACAGAAAGCCATACTGCAGCTGCACCATACAGCCAAGGGAGCCAGCACATCATCTGAAGAACTCAATGCACAGATATCACCACGCACTGATGATGAATACAATCTCCCATATCACGAAGATGCATTGCATGAGCACTAGCATAGTGGTGCTACATACAAATTTTGATGCAATATGATGATTGGAAAAGCAGTACTGAGCGGACTCTGAGGGTGCCCTGAGTGCTGTTACCGCGCCGTCTTTTTCACCGTAGTCCATGTTTCACTCTTCTGTTTCACTGCGGTAGTTTTCTCACCACTTTGTTGCGACCCGGCGTTGTCGGTGTTTGTTTCAAAGTGTCAGGGTGACTGTTATGCCATGAAGGCTGCTCTCTGTGATCTCGGGGATCCTGGCTGGGGGGATCCCTGGTTTCCGCATTGGGCTGTGTTGCTTCTGCACCCTTTGGATGGCCCATGATGATTTGTGGTTTTTGCGGTTGTTTTTGTTAATGGGCCTGCTCAGCATGACACATAAGTTGTCATCTGCATGCGCTGAGTTGATACTAAGCTATCACCTCTTGTCTTAACAGACCTTTTTCACATAACTGGTACCCATCACGTCACTGCTTTTGGGCTTGTGGTTTTCTGTTGTTTGTTTTGTGTGGGTTGTTTTTGTTGTGTTTTTGTTGTGTTGTTTTTGCTGCTGGTTTGTGTTTCGGTTTTTGTTTGCTAGTGACGTGATAAGGGAATAGGACTATGTATCGGTCCTTCTCCAGTCTTGCGGCCACTACAGCTTCGGCCATTGCGTGAATTAGTTAATTAATCTAATATGCAACATGCTTGGAAACATGTTGAACGACCTGGCGGAAGCCATACGGCGTTGGACGGAAAAAAAAAAATCGAGTATTTGAGGGGTTGCAGAGAGACGCGGCTGATCAAGTCTTGCAGGCGGTTAGATTTACTGACAAGAACGCTCCAGGACTGAGCTTGGCCTTGGATGAGGAATTTCAAGCAGCTGACTGCTTTTCAGAACTCGCCCGAGGATACACACAAGGGGTAGTTGACCCCTCTATTTTGATGGGCCTGCAACCCACTGGACCCACCCGAGTCAACCTGGAAATAATTGTACCATCCGCCAAAGGACTTACGCCTGAAATGTGGAAGCAGACAGCCACTTTGTGCCCGCTTGATTGGCCATCCAATTATAGCCTTTTGAGATTGTGGCACACGCCCAAAAGTTTCCACCAATATGCTGCACAACTCAAGCAACAAGTTCAACATCAACATATGTTCACTCACTGGGAAGTCAATCGCGCCAAGCTAGCCAGCAGAGTGTTGTTCCCACGACCAGCTCATTATCTACCGGAACAGACTCTGCAACAGCATGTGCGAGAGCGTGTCTTCCCTGACAGGAAACTACGCAAAAGAGTGCCGCATAATGATGTAGCTGCGTTCAATGCCAAATGCAACGAAATATGTCGCTTGGCTGCAATGAATGAAGCAGCGAACCCTGTCTCTTTTGCTATCGGGAATAGTTGGAATGACACTCTCCGAGCAGACAAACGCCACCATCTTGAATATACTACACGGAGTCAGACATAGCCCTCCTTCCTCCCCCTCCTCTACTTGTCCCTGGGTCGCACACCTCGTATCACCTCTTCGCTTTTCCGGCCTTTCTTTGCTTCTTTTTCTGTCTTGTTGTCTGGCCCTCCTTGTCCGCTGAGTTGGGCCCTTTTTGCCCCGGTCGGGACCTACCATTGGCTCCTCTTTCTGGTTTGTCCCTCCTTTCATCTGTTCACTTGGGTCTTCATGACCACTGGTGCATCTGTCCATAGACGTGGCAGGTGCATTGGGGTCTTCTTCTCCCAGGTATACGTTGTGAGCTTAGTGTTATCTGTACTCGTGTGTCTGTCCGTAGACGTGACAGGTGCACTTGTACTGATCTAATTTGTTTTGCGGTGTTTGTTATGTTTTGCTGCACGCCCCTCCTTCTCTCTGCCCTCATTTCACCTTGTGCCTTACTCGGGTCCTGCGCACTTTGCTCTTCAAGTGCTTTGTCTGTGTTGCCCTCTTTTGCCCTGCCTGTGTGTCTGCCCTCCTTTGTTGTGGCTCCTGTCTCTGTCCTCCCTGCCTCCCCTGCCCCGCGGTTGGTCTTCTATTTGTGCTCTGGTCCAGCTTGCACCCCGGTGCACTGTTGCCTCCCTCTGGGTATCTGGTTGCAGCTGTGACGGCTCTGTTGCCCTGCTTTCATGCTGGGAGTGTGGTTAAGCTTTGTTATCCTTCCGTCATTCGGTTCATGGCAACAAAGGCTACTAGCCCTGTGTGGGGTTTTTACCCTCTACACCATGTCACTGGTGACGTCGGGGAGCTTAGTTCGGCCATGCGGAGGTATTCATCGGAATGATGATCCAGGTCCAGATTAGACTCCGCTAAGCTGCACTATTGCTATTCTAAGGTGATTGGTGCAGCCTTCTCCGCCCTGTCCTCCTCTGCCGTCCCGGCGCCCCCTCCCTGTTTGGTTGCCGCTTGGTCCTGTTGTCCCGTTGTGCTTTTGCTGGGTTTTCCCTTCGTCTGTCTGCGTCTCTGTTGGTCCTTGCGTGCTTCCTCTGTTTCCTCTGCTGTTTTGCTCTCCCCTGCTCTCACTCAGGCACCAATGAATGGAGAATCGTTTGACAGTACGAAACTTTGCTTTTTGGATGACTTTTTGTTTAGTTGGGTTCTACACTGAATGGAGAGACACGGACACAGCACTCTTGTGACCCACTAAGGTGACTCAGGACAGCCTTATAGCCTGCACTCGTAAAGGCCGTCCCCCCCTTTTTGGTTTTGCCTTTCGTGCTGGCTAAATTTCTTCTTTCTGAGGGGCTGCTTTCTAATTTGCCGTAATTCGTTTGTTCTCTTGGGTTCCCCTGGTATGTCCTCTGGCTGGGTACTCTCTATCGGTAGCTGAATCCAATTGAGGGGGTGATAGTTAGCCGGCCGATGCCATGGACCAGCCTGTGCTGCAGCGAGCTTCACCGGTGCTTTCCGGTGTTCCTCCCTGTAGGACAGCCTGGGGCGCCCGCGAGCAGCATAAGACTGCCAACATGGTTCGTCACTGGACAGAAAGGTGTGGTCATTCTGCTGCCTGTCAACTCTCTGGGTGAGTGGCAATACAGCCGTAGCTTTGCTACCATGCTTTTCGGTACGTACTGCAACGCACTGCGGGTCCTTCAGGAACGATGACATCCTGCAATGTCCTGAACAGTTCTGCAATTTGTATCCCTTGCGAACCTGCTTTTCGAACACTACACTGCCTACGACAGCACTGGTACTGTGGCAATTGCAAAGACATTCTATAGACACTAGCGTTTTCTGCATGTTGCTCAGCTTTGCGGATACTATCAAGTAAGTCGCTGGCTGAGACCTTACAATGGATGGCTGCAGTTCCCCTATGAAACTAGGGGCGTGCTCCCCCTATTTGATTTGTTGTCGGCGATGGCATGTTTGGAAGCCGCTCCCTGGCATTCTTTGCTTCCACATTGCCATCACTGGCCCCCCCTTCAAAGGGGGGTTCTGACTGCATTTGACCTTGGTTTGTGATCGCAGCTGACAGTCAAGAGGATGACTATTACGTCCATGAAGGCCCATGACGAGCTGACCTGAGAGGACTCTGAGAGAGATTTCATAGTAGCTCTGCTTTCGTGTACAGCTTGTCTCATGCTAGGGTTAAATTCCGAGCTAGAGTCTTCATGTCTGCCTGGGCAGCTGCGATACATAATTCATTTTTTGCATGCTTTTGATAGTGATGCAGTGGATTTGCCACTGCGTCCGATTGCAAATCGATTCGGTGGGTGTTTTTGTTCGGGCTCTGGCCCCGTTTTTGGGTTTTGGTTTGCTTTCGGCTGTTTGCTTCGCTGTTTCTGCTGGCGAAACGCAAGTCTGGCTGGGGGATTTGCGGGTCGTCGTTTTTTTGGTGTGGTTGTGTTTTTCGTTTTGTTGTTGTATCGATTTGCTTATTCAAAGGACTTTTTTGTCCTTGTACAGTGTTTTGTCCGCTTACTCACATGTAAGGACCGAGCCATTAGTGCGACATCGGCCACACTCGAGGAAAAAAAAAATGCTCGAAACACGAAGCTCTTACATTATAAATCAAAGTTGGGTTTTGTTTCGTCATGCCTGAACGGCTGCTCCTTGTGATCTCGAGAATCCTGGCTGGGGGGATCCCTGGTTTCTGCATTGAGCTTTGTTGCTTCTTACACCCAATGATTTGGCCCATGGTGATTTTGTCGGGTTGATTGTTTTGCTTCCTGGGGGCCATTTTCGTGATGACACACAAGATGTCATCATGCATGAATCCCTATCGCTGGTTGCAATCCCACTTCCTGGTGTTCTTTTTGTTGGGTTGTTTTTGGTTGGTTTGCTTTTGTTTTTGGTTTTGTTTTTGGGTCTTGGTTTTTTGTTTGCTGTGATTGCATATTGGACTGCGTACAGGTCCATTACCAGCACTTTTGTGGCCATCAATTATCGACAGCTCTGCACACTAATCTCAATTCATCTTTTGCTGCAATCGAACGTTTGTAACGACCTGGCGGAAGCCATGAAGGCGTTAGACGGAAAAAATCAAAGTTGGGTTTTGTTCAAGCAGCAAGCTTCAACATAACTGGGGAGGACCACTTTTTGGAGTCCAAAAAGCCAATGTGTTTACGGCCCCGAAAATGAGATTGCTGCAGTGACCTTTTTAGCGAAAAAATGGCGCAGCTTCACCAAAAAGCAATACTTTTGCAAGTGTAACGGAATGGCAGGATTCCGGGGAACACGGTTGCTGATTGAAGGTCTCTAGCCCCGCCTGCATGTCGCCAGTCTTTGCCAAAGTACCATGTTGTTTGGAATTGTTTGGGTGTTGTTGTCGCAGGCTTTCGCAACATGGCGTGGGTGAGGTGCTGATTCCGCTGCGACAGTGCTGGCGGGATGCTTTTTCTGTGTTTGCGTTTGCACTGCTCAGTTTTGTTTGGTCTCTTGATGCGTTGTTTGTTTTTGGGCTCCCCCCCCTTCGCCCCCCTAGACTCCTAACGCGGCAACTTTGCGGGTCGGGTTGTGTATGTTGCGGGGAGTTCAGTATCATCCGGTTAAAGAATAATAGTATATATTTAAAACCGGATGAATCCTTTGTTCACATTGGGGGAAGAGTTTCGATTTCATGACTCCAGCAGATTCCGTAAGAAGGCTGGAGATGCAAAACTTCGATTTTACCACAATTTTGTGCCAGTTTTGATGTCTTTAGCTGCGGAGTCTTGCCGGAGTCGGGCGGAGTCGGTACACCTGCTGAAACCCTGTTTACAATGGGGAAAGGGTTGAAAGAGTTCCAACTTTGTGACTCCAGACGACTCCGCAAGAAACCGCAACATGCGCAAGATGATGTCACATGAACTGTTCGATTTGTTTGATGCCCATTTTTGGGGTTGGAAAAGTATATAGAATTTGGACTCCCAAAGGCGGTCCTCCCCAGTAGGCTCGTCCACAGACGATACTTGGTGAAATCAAAACTGTGCAACGTCACTGATCTCTCAGCGCTATACCAGGTAGGATTTTCACACCCCCTTTCGATGAGAGGTCAGTATGGAGTCTTCGTCCAATACGTAGTGCAGTCAATGCAATGCAATGCAATCCAGAAAGTCATGGCGTCCCATCACAATCCAGAAAAATCTAGTCCTCTGACATACCTGCAATAGAAGAAGTTGACGAAGCAGTTCTTCGCTGGCGAGGTACTGAATCTCCGAATAAAACCTGTGTAGAATGTTCCAGTGCACAACATGCAGTGCACCTTGCATATTCAGTCACTGGCACTCTTGAAAGTACGACAAAATCGGGTCAAAAAAAAAGCAAGGGAACAACCGAGGGGGAGAGGGAGACAACTTTTTTTTTGGACGGCGCCAATTGGCTTTCGCCTGGTCACCACACTTTGAGGCTTACCTGCGGACCAGCGGGGAATCGAACCGCCACCGGTAGTCTGTCCGCGACCGTCAAGAACGTCGCCCTACCAACTACTCCACAGGGACGCCTGAGAGGGAGAGGGAGACAACAGCCAGCGGGGGAGGGGAGCCACCACACAGCAAAACAAAAACAGCAAACAAGAACACCACGCAACACCAAAGGCGGCACACCAAGGCCAAAGAGAAGACAACCAACTCCAAAGGCTTCCACTGGGCCTGCCATAAGAGCAATCACAGGAACAGGCATTTTGCCTGTTGACAAAACCGCGGTGAGGGCCTCACACAGGTATTCATTGCAAACTATCATGTGACTGATCGAGAAGAGCTGCAAGCTTTATGGTTCTGTTGGAGACGGAAAAGGATACACTGTTGGCTGTTCATCTTGCTCCAGCATGCGGCACCGCTTCCAAAGCAGAGAGAAGAAGCTGTGGAACTTTAGAAACAAAGGATTCAAGGTGCCTGGACCACTTCGTTCAAAAGACAAGCCTGTGGGCTTGGACAGCTTGGCGGGTTTGGACAAAATACGAACGGAAGCAGCCAACATGGTCTATTCAGCTGCAGCCATCATCAAGTTTTGCGTTAAGAACAACGTTCTCTGGAGAACCCTGAAAATTTCACCGTTCTGGGACTATCCTGAAATCGCAGAAATGCTGCGAGACCATGTTGGCTTTAGCATTTATTGCGATGGGCTTCTAGAGGATTCCCACATGCCAGTGGGGTGGCCGCTACACATCGATGGTGCCGTCCGGCAATGTTGTATTCATCGATCTGCAACCCTCCATATGGAAATTTGACGCCCTATGGAAGCACCCTTTGGGTAAGGGTGAAGCGACATGCCACTCATCATTGGTTGTATAGTTTGTGCACAGATGCGTGGAAGGCTACTGCAAGAGTTCATCGCGTCATGGAAGATTGCTAGAGAACACTCTACTTATTGCGGAAGGAATCTTGTATGTGACCAACCTGTATCACAATATTCTATTGGTCTTCGGACTTATCATTTCTGACATCAGGATGATGTCATTGATTAGGTCAATACTGATTGTGGTATATTGATCAGTTCTACATCTTATTCTGGATTCTACTTGGATCTGGTACAGCTTATTGCTTGAGCTGAAGATACCTACATTGGTTTGACATTGGAATCGTTTATTGTGTCTTCGACGCTGAGAAGCTTATTCTCTCCAAGTGATGAGAACATACAGCTGAAACTCTTGGAGAAGAGTTTAAACAAGCTGAAAGCACCTGATGGGGAGAAGCTACTACACTTTGAGTTTGGACATTAAGATGCATTGGCATTGTGAGGACAATGGCCATATTTATTCGTCTTATTTGTCTGAGAGTTTTGTGATGAGATGTTTCGGTATTGTGAGGACAATACCTACATCATCGTCATCGTGACCTATGGATCATACACTTGATCTTATGGTGTGCATTTTATCGTTCCTGATTTGGTTATCTCTATGAGGACGACATTGTTTGAGACGACTTTGGTCTACATTGTGGATTGGCTATTACAGTGGTCGAAAGACTTCAGCGATACAACTGTATTTGGCTGACCTACATTGACAATGTCGAACAGAACATTCTATTTTACATTGAAGTTGGAAGCTGTGAGATGCTATCTCTATGTGGAAAACTGATTTGGAGAAAGAACTTTGTGTTCTGACTATGTTTTGTATCCAGAAGAAGGTTGTACAGACACCTTGTGTGAATCACTTCGTTCTTGAGAAGTTAGTCAGCTTGTGACTAATGAGCTGGTTATTCACGTTTGGATGAGAACCAGTTTGCTTGAGAACTTTTGGAAGTGTTTCGATGTTTTGAATTCATCTAGTGAAATTGAGTTTTGTAGACTTGTAGCAGCTGGAATAGTTTCAACAAACCTTTATTTGAAGAACTTGAGGTTTGTTAACTGGAAACCTGGAATCGAGTTTACCAGTTGAGACATCGGCTCGAAGGACTGGTGTCAGAAGTTCATTTTATGAACAAGAGCTGCTGTGTCACATAACTTGACATAAGACAGACCAACAGAGGGAACACATTCTCTTCCCCTGTTTTGTTTGCTTGCTTGTTGTGTTTGTGTTTCCCCGTGACTGATCGTGTTGCGTCTGGAGCGAAAAGAAGGAGCTTGACGTCAGCATGTGGGAGTCGAGGGTGAAACAGTCTTCTTGACACGGTATTGCTTTAGTTTAATTAGGTTAGGGATTTACGCGCTGCGCTAGTTTGGTGTGCGTGGTTGACGTACGCGTCTACCTGCGTAGTTCTGTAGGAATTTTGGATGAAGCGTTGGATCTGACCGCAGATCTGTGCACGGCGCTTTTTCTACATGGTAGCGGAGCTCTACGGAGCTACCCACACCATTCTCCGCTGACCCTTGTTGCAGTGTACTAAGGACACCATCTAAGGTGAAGCTGAAATCGTTTGTATTGAGCTCCTGAATCTTCTGCGCAGGGATACGTGTTGAGCTTGTACTAAGGTTTTGAAGTGATCACTAGGCCGGTACATTGCTGATGTAAAGTCAAGGGCATCGAAGAACTTGAGTATTCTTGATTTAGATGATGTGTGTTTTGTTTCACTTTTTGGCATGTTGGCTGTGAGGTCATTTGTTGAAAGTGACTTGTCAATTGATTGCCGGAGATGACATGTTTTGAAATGCTTGAGAATATCTCGACAGGCTGAGGTTGGGAGTAAGTCCTGGAGGCGCATGTGAGGTGTTTGGACAGTGAAGACTCCGACAACTTGCCTGGAGATGAGCATTGAGAATATCTCGACAGGCTGAGGTTGGGAGCGAGTCCTGGAGACACAAGTGGAGTGTTTGGACAGTGAGAACTCCGACAACTTGCCTGGAGATAAGTAAAGAGAAATAGGTAATCTACCAATCTTAGGTTGAAGTTGGGAGTAGGTCCTGGAGACACAAGTGGAGTGTTTGGACAATAGAGACTCCGACAACTGGCCTAGAAGTCCTTGAAAGTAAAAGCTGAGAAACCACTGGATTTTGGTTGGAACCATAGCGTTTAAGATCAAGGAAAGTATCGCCATACAGCCTGGACTAGGAATGGACAATCGCCGCGACAACCGGCCATTACGTGAAGCAATGGAGGAACAGTACATTGGTTGGATTATCGGCTTGGAGAAGGTGACGAGTGTATTTCGGCTGATACAGACTGTGCTTGTTCTCATGGAATGGCTTTTGCCGTTACTTGAAGATGTTCATCTGAATGCGAACCAACGAGACATCATGGCAATGTTCCGTGACCATCTCAGAGAGCTGGAAACCGAAATGCAGAGGCAGATTTGTGAGATGCGTGAGCATATCTTGGGTAGATATCACAGGTCATTGCAAGGTTGAAATACCTGTGACCCATTGCTGTGTGATAGATTTGGCAGATGTAGGCGATAGGGGTCCTGGCAGTAGTGGTAAGCGTGAGAAAAATAGGTGGAAACGACTGAGTTGCGTTGCATGTGTGATTTGCAGTTTTGTGGTGTAAGAGGTTTGGTGACTTTGGCAAGAAAGAGAGAGAAAGCCTGGAGAGTCACTAGGAAACTAGGAAGCTTGGTGATTTTGAGAGAGAGAGAAAGAGTGCCTGGAGAATCACTAGAAAGCATTTGAAAGAACTAGAAAAGGAAATGGGCTGGATGGCAGGGTGCTGCATAGGTCCATATCAGAAAAATAAGAAAGAGTAACATCTCGACAGGTTGGTCAGGTTGTAGTTGATCCTGGACGCACGGAGTGCACAGTGCGTGGTGCTACTGAGCCTGGCGTCATGCCTGGAGATGACAGTTGGAGAGAGAAAGTTTGGCATGAGAACCTGGAGGGTCGGTGACCTTGGTTTAGTTGCCACATTTGAGGAACGTTGGCATGAGAGCCTGGAGGGTCGAGTTTGCTTTGTCAGTGACCTTGGTTTAGTTGCCACATTTGTGATATAATGCGTGAATAATGGAACACCTGAGGTTCGGTAGTGTGCAAGAACAGTGGAGCTTGACGGATGTTTGCACTGACTGGTGACCTTGCGATTGGAGCCTGAAGCATTGTTGTTTGCCTGGCAGTATAGGTACTGGAGTGCTGAGAGAGAGATGAATAGGAACCGTCATGGCACTGAAGGCACAGTGGAACTTGGTGTTGAGATTGTTGGTTGACAACGGAGTGAGAGTAAGGTGACATGTGGACACCGCCTGTTTGGGAATGTTGATCTGGATTTCTCAGATGCCTCAGGTAGCATCCTTGGTTTGAACTGCAGTTGTGGAAGTGTTGGAGTTGAGCATGTATTGCTGTAAGTCAATGGAAACGGCCTGAACTGTGTAGGTAGTGGAAACTGTTTTGAACTGTATTTTGAAACGAAACAGGAAACTTTGTTGTGAGTTTGCTTTCATGTTTTTGACCGGAATTTTAACAGTTTTGCAGTGTCGCAGGCAGGTCAGGTATGACTTACGTTGCTTGGATTGTAATTGTCTTGTGGAACCTGGAGCGGATGTAGTCGTGAGGACTGGGACAGATGCAGAGAAGGTACATTGAACCCTGAGACAGGTAGGTACTCTGGAGTTGTTGTCAGACTGACTGGACGTTGTGTGAAGATAACTTGAATGCAAGCATTCCCCTTTTGGCTTAGAGCAATCATACCGTACCTCTCTAGATGGATGGATGAGCACGGAGATATCTGCAAGCCAGTTTTGACTGTGAGACGAGCTCTATGGTCTTTATAGCGATGATTGCCAGTGTGGTTTGCCTACGTTGGTTATGGCACTTCATTTGGTAGAAGCGTAGTTTGAGAACAAGATGCTTGTGATGTTAGTCGACCCTGGAGGGTTTCCTTTGCGAACCTTGGGCCATGTTGATTGGACATCTTGTACTACCAGAAGGCTGGCATGGAGTTTCACGAGATTTACAGCATTGGAGCTTTGCAGAAGATCCTGAGAGAGGGAAGTAGAGCGGTAGTGTAGTTTGTGCGTTTGCGTGTTGCTCAGAGTGAAAAGCAAGAGAGGGAATCTGGGATTTGAGATTTGCAATTTTCTTTGAATTGAAGAGTTTTGACTTACAACAAAAAGGAAAGAAATGGGCTGGATGGCAGAGGCGCTGCATAGGTCCATAGGGAACTGGACGGCAGGGGCGATTACGACTTGCATAGGTTCCGAAAAGGAAAGAAAAGTTGTAGAAAGTCAAAACGTGGACCAGATTGCAAGACGTTGCAAGGTTCACACATGAGCTGGATTGCAGACGTGCATAGGCTCAGATAACAGATTAAGTCAGAAAGAGAGAGGCAAAGGGAACTGGACGGCAGGGGCGACTAGACGACTTGCATAGGTTCCAAAACGTGAAACTGACCGAAAATGAATGTAAATGTGATGTCAGTTTGTGGCTCGACATACTGTCTAAGTGAGAGACGAAGTATGGAGCTGTACATTCTGTTGGACTTGACTTGACATTTTGTCTGGACTTCTCATGTTTGTATAGGTTTCATTCCACCGTTGCTGTTTTACTATAAGACAACTTTGGCTCAGTGTTTTTGCATTTCAGCTGCCCTTTCGATCGCTTTGAGATCCTTTGGCATCAATGGCAATGGAATCCATTCGTCTTTGGTTGGCTCTGACTCCTAAGCAGTTTGAGGACTTGAACAATGGCAAGGAGATTCAGCCTGACGAATATTCCAAAAGGTTTGGACTACGAAAAGACCCGATTGCTGCCGTTGAGCGTGCGCAGTACTTCAATGATTGGACACCGGAAGGTCCCAAGGGTGAGTTCTGTGCCAAGGATTATGTCCTTGTTGAGGTCGAACTGACCGCCATTGGCTATCTCCAAAAGGCCGAGGCGGGGGTCCTTCTGAAGTATAAACCCAACGAATATCGTTGGCAGGGCACGATGAAGGCTTTGGAGTTCGACCAGAATGGCAACTTATTGTACAAGTTTGCCGCGGACGCTCATAAGATCGTCTGAGTGGAGAGGAAATATCCTCCCAATGTATAGGTTTTTGCAATGGTTCCAGGCCGGGTGGTAGTGCTAGGCTTGGAAGCCGACGATAGCTGTGAGGAGAAATGCAAAAGCTGTGGTGAAAGAGCTGTCAAGCTGAGATTGGAGTAAAATGTCAATTTTGGGATGTCTTGGAATTTCAGAGTTTTGGACGATTTCGGACTGGACGGAACTTGGACTTGTGGAACTCAGTGTGAATAGTTTTGTCAGCTGTCACGAGCTTTGCATGAGTTTTCATTTTTGCTGCATGACATGTCTATGGGTTTCATACGCGTGGAAACCACTGTGATCTGTTTTGCAGTCTTGTGAAGGGTTGTGCATGCATTGGCAGTTGGGTTTGGATTGAGTTTGCGGTTTGCCACAAGTTTGCATTATTTTTGTTTTGTCTGAGACATTGAAGTTTGGTCGATCACATATTACCTGTCAAGATGTGCGGCACGCATCTTGGGGTAGTAGTGAGTGATCTTTGTCGGAAGTGTGAATCATCTGTTAAGGTGTGCGTCACGCACCTTAAGATGAACAAGAGAGAGTTTGTGCTTGGCATGTCATGAAATGGCTGAGTTGTAACCTGCATGGTCAGTAGATGGATCGTCAAGTTGAATTGCAGATTATGCCCAAGCTGTATTTGGGCCCCGGCTTATCCCAGCGAGTGCATCAGGCCTTGTCTAGGAGACTCGAACGATTCATGGCAGCAGCCCCGGCAGCTCCAGCGGAAGCAGGAGAGTTTCCCTTGTCTGAGAATCCACCAGTGACGGCACGAGCAGGAAATGATGAGACTGAATCAGAGAAGGAGGGAGAGCAGAACACTGCTCATGTGCATGGAGAAGACAAGGAAGACAGAGAGGAAAGAGATGCTGGAAGAGATGATGACAGATCGAGATCTCCAAGGTTGAGAATGCATGAACCATTTGATCCCAGTGATGCTACAGACCTGTTGAACTCTACCACGGGCTTGGCTGTGGGAATCACTTCGATGGTCGCTGCGCTGAAGGGTTCGACGGACAAGCTTGAGACCCTTATCAAGAGTACGCATACTCTTCAGCAGGACCTTTGCCGAAGCCTAGAGGCCGTGGGAGCGGCAGTCAACAACATGGCAAGGGCATCAGAATCATTGGCTGCTGGTGTTAACCACAACACCAGCCGCGTGGGTGCGGTCGTTGGTGAATACAACAAATTGAAAAAGCATCTGGAGTGGGCACTGGATGTCTCTATGGCAGACGTGCTCAAGAAAAACAACAAAAGCCGCACGGAACGCGACCAAGCTCTGCAGGATTTGATGACCCAGCTTTTCGAATCGATGGACAAGCTACAAGAAAATATGCAGAAGGTTGCTGTGAGGATCGAGAAGGCCCCGGTGAGCCAAGAAGGGACCATGGATTATGATCCACCGCAGCCACCCATGGGAACCCTGGGTATGTCGCAGAGTAGCCCACCAGCGGCACCGATGACGCCGGCACCTGGTGTGAGTTTGAGCTCTGGCCACCTCCCGCCTCCACCGGCAGTGCCACCTATGGTGCCACCGAGACCTATGATGCCATCGCCGCCATCGCTCCCAGTGGCGAAGTTCGTGGGCTACAGCCCGGCAAAGATGGGGGAGTTACCAATGAGCTATCCCCTGGCTCTCGAAGTGAAGGATATTAAATCCCCACCTTGTCAAGTGATCGAAGAGGTCACGGGTCGCATTAGGTGTGTTTCACCAACTGCACGTCATGACCCAATGACGGGGACGGCAGCGTTCTCCCCTTTAGGGTATGTTCAAATACAGGGGACACGAGAATACCGTCGGGTATACCCCTGATGTTCATACCTGAACAGAGTGCCAAAGGCACCGGAATTCGCCTGGTGTGGCAACAAGAGAATAGTTGATTTTGTCAACTCGAGGTTCACTTGTTGGTTTCAGAAAGGACGATATGGTTGAGTATAGATACCAAGCCTGAGTTTAAAAGGGGGCAAGACACGCTGATTGACGCAGTGGACATAACTTTGTTTGAGGTTCGTTTTGTTGTCATATGTCTCTCAATGACGATGGCGAGAGCAACGTTCTTGAAGGCATTCAGAACTTGGTGTTGCTGACAGATCTGAGGGAGACATCATGAAGAAAAGTTGAAATTGTTCTTGATTGGCTTTATTGCGGTATTTTTCATGTTTGAGTTGTTGTGTGCATGTCTTGAGTTTTGTTGCTTGAAACATGGAACTTGATGTTGTGAGTGTTTTAACAAACATTTGGTGTAATTGAGTTGTCATGGCACATGATGAGAACCTCGGAAGAAACTCAGACGGAATCTGAGTCTAATTAATCGGAAAACCTTCCAGGGGAATCTGATGCCATGATTGCAGACATATTGCACCCTCATGTCATGATATAGACTCAAACAAGACATACCACACCTCCGAGATCTTTAGGATGGATCAGACGTTGAAAGGGGGACGGCGATCTATGCGATGATGAAACTGTGAGAGCTGTTCTGTCTTAGAACGTCTCTCACCGCTTCTTCATTCTGTGCCAGTCTTAGCTAGCCCTGACCCTGACTGTGAAAGATTTTCATTCAGAACATTTTGAATTTGTTGTGCAGTGACTGTGAACTGTACTTCACTTGCTTTGAATTTGAGATGAGTTGCATGCGTGATATTATTTCACTTGCGTTTTCTTCTTATACACCTACCTTCTACACGAAGGTGCGGATTAGCTGAAACAGTTGGCCTTTGTTTTCGTGTTGACTCCGATCGTGTGACGTTAGGTTTCGTCTTGGGTCTCGCGTGTGTGTGTGTGTGTGTTTGCTTTGTTTTGTTGTGTTCTGTTGTTGTTTTGTTTGTTGTTGGAAGACAACAGCACTGTAGATATATCGTTATCGACGCCATGGTTTATCTGAGGAACTGGATTTTGGAAGACGAGCTTAGTACTGGAAAGACTTTAGGAGCCTATGGACTGAGTCTGGTATCCTTACATCTGGTTTTCGCGACAGAGAAGATTTTGAATTTGGAAGTTACGACATTATGCATGAGTCGAACGAGATGAGTTTTGGATGACGTTTTATCATCTACCTTGTGTTTTGGAAGACGTGTGCTTCTTTGGATATCTTTTGATCATGGATGTGATCGGGAACATGAACATTTTTCTGCGGATCATCGAATACTATTGGTATCCGTATATGGCAGTGATGTGAGTGGATGAGATGTCATGTCGAAAGGGGGTATGGAAATTTGACGCCCTATGGAAGCACCCTTTGGGTAAGGGTGAAGCGACATGCCACTCATCATTGGTTGTATAGTTTTGTGCACAGAAGATACGTGGAAGGCTACTGCAAGAGTTCATCGCGTCATGGAAGATTGCTAGAGAACACTCTACTTGTTGCGGAAGGAATCTTGTATGTGACCAACCTGTATCACAATATTCTATTGGTCTTCGGACTTATCATTTCTGACATCAGGATGATGTCATTGATTAGGTCAATACTGATTGTGGTATATTGATCAGTTCTACATCTTATTCTGGATTCTACTTGGATCTGGTACAGCTTATTGCTTGAGCTGAAGATACCTACATTGGTTTGACATTGGAATCGTTTATTGTGTCTTCGACGCTGAGAAGCTTATTCTCCCCAAGTGATGAGAACATACAGCTGAAACTCTTGGAGAAGAGTTTAAACTAGCTGAAAGCACCTGATGGGGAGAAGCTACTACACTTTGAGTTTGGACATTAAGATGCATTGGCATTGTGAGGACAATGGCCATATTTATTCGTCTTATTTGTCTGAGAGTTTTGTGATGAGATGTTTCGGTATTGTGAGGACAATACCTACATCATCGTCATCGTGACCTATGGATCATACACTTGATCTTATGGTGTGCATTTTATCGTTCCTGATTTGGTTATCTCTATGAGGACGACATTGTATGAGACGACTTTGGTCTACATTGTGGATTGGCTATTACAGTGGTCGAAAGACTTCAGCGATACAACTGTATTTGGCTGACCTACATTGACAATGTCGAACAGAACATTCTATTCTACATTGAAGTTGGAAGCTGTGAGATGCTATCTCTATGTGGAAAACTGATTTTGTGTAGATGTTTTACCACAACTTCACCCTTTTGGAACCTACTATAACTCACGTAGTGATTTAGTAGTTTTGTAGGTCAACTGATCCAATTTGGATCTTTGCGTTTTGCCGAGAACAGTTTGTTTGCTAGTTGAAAACTACTCCAAACGTTTCAACAGTTCAGCATGCAATAGGCATGGTGAAGACATGGATTTCCGAGGCTTTTGGTTTGCGAGGAAAAGTTTAGATGGTAGCGGAGCCCGAGGATCCACATTTCTTCGATCTGTGGTGAGGGCAAAGCTACTGGGACAGGACCCTATCCCAAAGCGCATTCCAGCGTAGCCCCGGTGCGACCGTTGCTGTGCCATAGGACTTCACTGCTTAGGGCATCAGAGCCTTGTATCTGATTTGGTCTCATGAGTGGTGTGGCCGATGGATCACCAGGTGTTTCTCCAAGTGGTTCGCCGACAGCAGGACAGGCTTTAGATGGAGCTGCAGTCGCTATGCAGATGGTGCAGGCTACAACAGCTGCAGCAGAAGCTGCAGCAGCTGCAGTTTCAGCTGTTGAAAGTTTGAAGAGCTCACTTGGGAGTTCAAGCACAGACGAGAAAGCTTGGTATCGTTTGTTGCCAAAGCCTACAAGCTTTGACCCTGGAACGAGAGAGGATGAGATTGCAAAGTGGCGCGACTGGAGTTGGTCGTTTGAGCAATATGTTGGGACTTTGGATCCCAGCTTTGTGACAGAGATTGACAGGATCAGAAAAACACCTGACGTTGAAGTGGACATGAGCATCATGGCGAGCGATGAGCAGAAGCGTTGCATCTTTTTATACAGTTTGCTTGCGTCTGTTCTTAAGAATCGACCACTGATGCTTTTGAAGTCTGTGAAGGATTTCAACGGCTATGAGTGCTACAGAGAGCTTATTGTTAGCAATGAGCCCCAGAACAAGAACCGGTCTATGAGTCTGTTGAATGCAATCATGAACTGGCCAAGTTTTTCCAACAAGGTTTCATTGATGTCACAGGTGATGAAACTTGAATCAGCGTTTTCTGAATACGAGAAGCTTGGAAGTGCTCTTTCAGAGGAGCTCAGATCAGCTGTTTTACTTCGATGCTTGGTTGGGCAGATTAAGACTTGGATTCAACTGCAACTCACTGACAGTACAACATATTTGCAGATCAGGGAGAACGTGCTGAGCTATGAGCGCAGCACTACAAAGTGGTCTGAGACGATGGTACTTGGATTCAACAATGCAACCAACTCTGCAGATACAAGTGCGCCAATGGAGGTTGATCGAATCAAAGGCAAGAGTAAGGGCAAAGGCAAGCCCGATCAGAAGGGCAAAGCAAAGGGCAAAAGTGATGAAAAAGGAAAAGGAAAAGGTGACAAAGGGAAGACTAGCTGGAATAGCAATGGAAAGGGTCAGAACCAGTGGAACAGTGGAAAAGGCCATGGATGGTCTTCGAATTCGAATGATCAGCACAACAAGGGAAAAGGCAAAAGCAAGGACAAGGGAAAGCAGAAGTCAGACCAGATGGAGTGCTATCGGTGTGGAAAGGCTGGCCACAAGGCCAGAGACTGTCGAGTGCGTTTGGTTGGAGAAGGTTCTGGAGATGCAGCTGGAACTTCAACGCAGTCCAATGCAGAGACATCGACAACACATGGTTCTTCCACACAGTATGTGAAGCGTGTCACATTTTCTCTATGTTCTTCTTTGCCTTGCAACGTTGGTGACAGTGCTTATTTCGACATTTCAGATGGCAGTGATGTTTTCAGTCCAAGTGTCAGAATGATTTCATGCTCAGATGCAGGAACTTGCAAAGATTTTCAACGTGGTTTGTCATTGCATGGAATGTTTCATGAGTATGCCTTCGAACCTGCAGGTGATGGAATTGACAGGTTTCGAATGCAGTCACTGCCACAGGTGGACGATTTCGAGCATTTCACAGAGAACGTTGCCATGGACTACAAGTTCAATTTGTATGGTGCTGATTTGACAAAGAAATCCAATTTCAAACGACGTTTTTGTGACTCTCAGTGTTTTCGACCATCATGTCAACCACGTTTATTTCAATCTCAACCTCAACCCTTATTTCAACAACCAGAACAACCTTGTTTTCAGTTTGATTTGCAGCAGCCCTGGAGTGATGACAGAAGTTTTTCAGTGCGTGCAATTTCAACAGGTCATGACATTGTAGTGGACTCTGGATCTGATGCAACAGTACTTCCAGTTCATTTGAACCATGCAGGAACACCATGTGCAGACCAGGACAGTCGACTGCGTGATGCTCAAGGTAATGCCATTCAGGTGGACAGCGTCAAGGACATTTGTTTTGATTTGCAAACAGATGATGGTAGGACAGTGACAATCAGAGACACTGCTCATTTCAGCAATGCAGTTGATTCACCCATCATTTCATATGGAAAGCTCCTTCGAAATGGCTGGGGCATTGTCCCAGACGACACAGGCAGTTTCCTCACTCATGCACGTGGCTTCAAGATTCCAATGAACTTCAGAAACAATTCACTGGTGATTCATGGTCATGTGCGTGTTATTGAAAACAAACAGACTGTCAGAGTGATTCATGTTGATGTACCACGCAGTTGGCAGAAGCTGCAATCTGGCTGGTGGGAGTTTGGTGACAGCATGATGATCTATGTGTCTGGAGCCCAAAAGCATGTGGACGTGACCAGTGATGTTTTGGTCAATGAATGGCCAGACCGTACAACAGTTGCATGGAGTGAGCATGATGGTTGGTGCGTTTTGGAACTTTGTGAGAAGATTTTTGATATTGAAGAACGTTGCAAACCCATTGGACAACCATACAAGAACTTGTTGACCATTGTTACCAAGAATGTTTGTACAATCGATCAACTTGGAATGGTTTTGAATGAACAACCTGGACAACAAGTTCAAGGAGGTGCGCAATCAAGTTCATCTTCAACAGTTGCACAGGCTCCCCAAGATATTCAGATGTCAGATGCATTGCAACCACATACAACAGATGCTCAGCGTTCAAGTGAAATTCCAGTGACAATCGATGCAACTGGAGGTGTTCAGTCTGCAGGTGTTACAATTGCAGGGATCACAGTGACTCCATCGTCGTCCATTGCGCTTTTGAGGGCCTCTTGCAAGTATCTGGAGATTTCTCAGTCAGGCTCCAAGAGTAAACTGTGGAACAGAATCATTGGACACCTTGACAAACTGAAGATTCTTGAAGAAGTTGAGATCATGCAAAGCAGTTTGCAAGAGTCTGCAAGAAACCCTGTGCCAGTTCAGACAGCAGAGAAACCAGATGATGAGGATGAAATCAAACGACATCAACTTACTCACACACCTTATGCAGCTTGGTGTGAATCTTGCGTGCAAGGGAAAGGACGTGCTGAAAGACATGAGACAGATTCAAGTCGACTTCAAGATCGAGAGCTTCCAAGTTTGTCATTTGATTTTGCATACACTGGCAAGTCTTGTGAATCAGTGGATGTTGATACAACAACTTCAAAACTGACAACATTGGTTTTTCATGATTCTCATTCAGGCGCTGTGCATTGTGTCCCGGTTTTTGCAAAGAGTCAGAGGAAATACATGGTGATGGAAGCTGTGAGATTCTTGCAGTTCTTGGGTCACTCAGACATTTGCTTGAGATGTGACCAAGAGCCTGCAATCCTGGCAGTGCAGAACTTACTTCAACGTACATGGCAAAGAATGGGACATCGTGCAGTGATTGAGAATTCCAAACTCTTGGATCATGCAAGCAACTCTTGGGTTGAGAAAGCAGTGGACAATGTCAGAAACATGAGTTCAGTGTTGTTGCATGAACTTTCCAAGCATCTGAACTATGAGATTCCAGTTGGACATCCATTGTTTTCATGGGCCTTCATACATGCGTGTTGGATCAGAAACAGATATGGAGTTCGAGCAGGGGTGACATCCTATGAGCTCATACGAGGACATGCCTATCGAGGACGTTTGTGCCAATTTGCAGAGCCAGTCATGTGCTTTGTTGGGGACACCAATCAACACAAGGGTGACCCAAAATGTGAGGTTGACAAGGTCAGTGAAAGCAATTTTCAAAGATTGGTCTGAGCACATGGAGCTCTATCGCAGTTTGCTCACGTTTCCTTGGCAGATTGAGGGTGTGCTTGGTAATCGAGTGAAGCCTGTCTCCAAGTTTTATCTTGGTGTTCCAGGCATCATACCTGGAATTGACGATGAGGCAGCCCCAGATCCTGATGAACTTGATGAGGTTGATGCTACAGCAGGCACTGGTTCAGCAGTCTTGCAAGATGGTGATGGAACAGAGCTGCAAACTTTTCCAGTTACACCTTTGATTCCTTTGGCTCCACGCACACCCATGCCAGAACCAACACAAGAGGTTCAGGCACCAAGGAGGACACCACCTCCACCTACAGCAGTGGTTTCAGCGCCAGTTGAGGGTGCTGAGCAGGCGGGGCCAATGCAGATGGACTCCACAGTTGCCACACGTGTTGCAGATACAGCTGTTGAGGGAGAACCAGAAGCAAAGAGACAAAGAACAACAGTGCGACGCATTGGAGATGAAGAACTGCAACATGTTGACATGGACGTTGATGAACTCTTTGAAAGCGTTTCTCAGGAGACATTTTTCACTGAGTACTTTGGCCATGAGGATACAACAGATGATGATCCTTTCATGGACGATGATTGTTTGTGGCAGCCGTTTTCTGAATTGGAGCCATGCTTGGACCCAGAGCTTCTTGCAAAGATCGATGAATATGGTGACAAAGTTGAAATCATGAGGTTGACTTCAATGCAGGTGCTCACAACTCCAGAGCAATACAAAGGTGAGTGTGGCAAACCTCTTTCAGCAAAGTTTGTGCGTACGTGGAGAAAGAAAACGCGCAAAGAATATGACTCAGCTGGAAACTTGGTGAGTGAAGGACCTGCTTGGATGAGACGTTCCAGGTTAGTTGCAAGAGAGTTCAATTGGCTGGAATCAAGGGAGGACACATTCAGTCCTGCAACAAGCTCAGCAGTGGTCAAGCTGTTGCCAGCCTTAGCCATGTCTGATGGCTTCATACCCAATGCAGTGCTTGGAACGTTGGACATCAGCGATGCCTTTTTACAGGTGCCTCAGAGTTTGCCAAGAGCTGTTACAATCAATGGTTGCTCACACATCATTTTGCGATGTTTGCCTGGACAGCGTGATGCATCTCGGTTGTGGTTCAACTACTTTGTTGGACGTGTTCAACACCATGTGGATGCTGTGTCTTGCAAAGAACAGCCTTGCATTTTGCGTGTCAAGAACTTTGGAGTGCTTCTACTGCATGTGGATGATGTGCTTTTCATGGGTGATGAAAGGTGGCTCAGGGATACTCTCATTCCCAAACTGGAAAGTGAGTTCAAGATGACATACACCATCATTTCAAGAGAGACTGGTGGTGGCTTTGAGTTTCTGAAACGTTACCATGAGATTGCGCCTGAGTACACATCACTCACCGTTCACCCAGAGGCCAAGCATGTTTGCACTTTGTTTGACCGTTTTACTGCAGCAAATGGAAAACCACCAAAGCTGTTCAAGACTCCTTGCGTGTCCTCTCCAAGCTATGCCCCAGATGAAATGCAACCTTTGTCAGATTCCCTCTCTGCAGAATACCGTTCCTTGGTTGGGATAGCAATGTACATGGCACAAGAGCGTTTTGATATACAGTATGCAACAAAGACCCTGGCTTCAAGCCTCAAGAACCCAACTTGGAAAGCATGGTTGAGTTTGGGAAGACTGATAGGATACCTGCGTTACAGTGAAAGCTTTGCTTTGAGAATGGAAAAATGTGAGAAAGGGCAGAGTTTCATGGAAACAGTGCTTGGAGTGGATACCCAGCGTAGCAGAAACAATTTGGAAGTGTACACCGACAGTGACTGGGCAGGTGCAGGTGACATGAAATCGACTTCAGCTGCAATTCACACACTGAATGGGCTTGTGATTTTCAGTACATCACGTTCACAGAAATGCATCAGCTTGTCTTCAACAGAAGCTGAATGGTACTCAGCAAGCTCAGGTGTTTGTGATGCTTTGTACTTGCACCACATCGTGTCATTCATCACTGATGACGATGTGGACCCACTGACACTTCATGTTGACAATTCAGCTGTGAAGATGCTGTCTTTGAAACAAGGGGCTGGCAGATTGCGTCACATCAAGGGCCGACTTCTTTGGCTTCAGAGCAAGGTTGCCAGTCATGAACTCAGAATCAAACAGGTGAAAACAATTTTCAACGTTTCAGATGTGAACACAAAGCCGTTGCAGAAAGACAGGTTTCTAGGTCTTTTGTTTTTGCTTGGATTCACCTCAGATGGCAATGAAGTTGGTGCAGATGAGTTTGCGCGTTTGCAGTCAAAGGAGCTGATGAAAAACCACATCAAGGTTGTCTCTCGTGCGTTGACAGATGAAACTGGAATGGATGAAACATACCAAAGGAAACAAGCTGGTGTGAATGCTTTGGCCAAGCAAGTCCTGAGAGTTCTTTCAGTGTTCAGCTTGGTCAACATGACAGAAGGACTTCAAGTTTCGAGCTCAGCGTTTTCCTTTGAGTTTTGCGGTGATGTCTACATGTCTCCAATTTCAGTTGCCATGTCATTTGCGTGGATGATTTCATGGATGTGCCAGATGAAATTTGCACTTGCAGTGATGCTACTTTTCAGCTGCATCAACGTCGCAGCTGGGAGTGGAGAAGGAACCAGCAGCCAAGCCTTGAGCCTAGGTTTGAGCCCAATGGTTTACATGTGCGTTTTCATCGGAGTGATTTGCTTTGCAGTTTCCAGAGTTGCAAGGCATTTTGAAGGCAGATCAGATAGCGATGAAGTGAAACACTTTTGCAAGAGCCAGACGCTGAAACAGAACCAAATGAGGAGCAAACTTTCAATGGTGTGAAATTCCATGTTTTCCTTGCTGCTTGCAATGAGCGTTCTTTACAACTGCAGTCCAGTGAGAACAATGAGATTGCAGAGCAGGCAGAAACAATCTATGAAGTGATCATGGATTGCTTTTACAGCAGTGAGGATGATGGAGTGAAACAATCCACCATCGACAGTGCAATGTTTGCATACGAGCGTTTGCAAAACTTGGACCCAACGTTTGTGGTGGACTTCAGTGCGTTGGAGATTGAGAACTTCAACACTGGAATCCTTGCAGAACCTGATGTGGAAGACATGCTTCCACCTGACATGGATGATGAATATATGAGGATTGAGTTGCCAAACCCATATGAGCAATACAGTCCAGAGGATATGGGTCTTTGGATGATCAGTCGCTTGAGCAAGCGCATCAAGCAATGCATTGGAGCAGGTGACACCGAACGTTGTCGTCGCAATGCAGAAAGACGGGCGATCATGGTGGGCGTCTTGAAAGTCTGCAAACGCGATCCAAGTCAGCGTCACAGAGCAATGTTCATGATGCAAACCATGGACGACATATCGCCTGGACAAAGCGAGTCAGAAGGCGAAAACACAGAGAGCACAAATGACTGATGAGAGAGAAAAGCTTCCAAAGGAATGACTTTTACCTTTTCAAGCTGGATAGTGCGCGGTGAGCTAACGCGATCTCACCGGTACTTTTTCCAGTTGGTGCGCGGTGAGCTAACACGATCTCACCGGTACCTTTTGCAGTGAGAGGCAATGAGCGTGGCATAGGATACAATTCTTTTGCTTTCAAGCTGTTGCTTCAAAACAACTACAGCGTGATTTGTACGAAGAGCGTGCAATTCACGGGCGGGGTGTGTAGATGTTTTACCACAACTTCACCCTTTTGGAACCTACTATAACTCACGTAGTGATTTAGTAGTTTTGTAGGTCAACTGATCCAATTTGGATCTTTGCGTTTTGCCGAGAACAGTTTGTTTGCTAGTTGAAAACTACTCCAAACGTTTCAACAGTTCAGCATGCAATAGGCATGGTGAAGACATGGATTTCCGAGGCTTTTGGTTTGCGAGGAAAAGTTTAGAGATTTGGAGAAAGAACTTTGTGTTCTGACTATGTTTTGTATCCAGAAGAAGGTTGTACAGACACCTTGTGTGAATCACTTCGTTCTTGAGAAGTTAGTCAGCTTGTGACTAATGAGCTGGTTATTCACGTTTGGATGAGAACCAGTTTGATTTGAGAACTTTTGGAAGTGTTTCGATGTTTTGAATTCATCTAGTGAAATTGAGTTTTGTAGACGTGTAGCAGCTGGAATAGTTTCAACAAACCTTTATTTGAAGAACTTGAGGTTTGTTAACTGGAAACCTGGAATCGAGTTTACCAGTTGAGACATCGGCTCGAAGGACTGGTGTCAGAAGTTCATTTTATGAACAAGAGCTGCTGTGTCACATAACTTGACATAAGACAGACCAACAGAGGGAACACATTCTCTTCCCCTGTTTTGTTTGCTTGCTTGTTGTGTTTGTGTTTCCCCGTGACTGATCGTGTTGCGTCTGGAGCGAAAAGAAGGAGCTTGACGTCAGCATGTGGGAGTCGAGGGTGAAACAGTCTTCTTGACACGGTATTGCTTTAGTTTAATTAGGTTAGGGATTTACGCGCTGCGCTAGTTTGGTGTGCGTGGTTGACGTACGCGTCTACCTGCGTAGTTCTGTAGGAATTTTGGATGAAGCGTTGGATCTGACCGCAGATCTGTGCACGGCGCTTTTTCTACACTCCAAGAGCTCGACGATATGTTAAGAGAATACGACATGAAAAGAGATTCAGTATAAATAAATCACAAAGCATCCCAATGGTCTCACAACGCAGTGTGAACCGAAGATACATGGAACCGAAGACAGGATACACACTGCGGCAACTGTGGGCTGACTCCGAGCCGGCCATTGGGCAAAAATCATCCCCATCTTATGAAGTAAAAGAAAGTGACATTCGCCGTGCAGTAGCCGCTATCGCAGACCTGCCGTCCTCCACGCTGCCTGACAGTCCCTTCATCCTCGCGTTGGGGACGCCAGCAGCCCAAAATGTCCCACCACAAACTGGCACCTTGGCACAAAGAGCCCTAGAGGAATGGGAACGCACCCTGTGCAAAAACAAGGCAGTTGCGATCCTTGCACAGATGCAAGCCGGCCGACCGGCCCTCATCCAAAATAGATGGCGGCGAAAATGCTTATTGCCATTGTCCTTGACAGGCCACTTGCGGACGCGGCATTAGTCGACCCTGCAGCTTTCACTCAAGAAATGACCAAGATTCTGCTCGAAAAGCAAAGTCATCCACTTATTGCGCAAATGATCAAGCCAGCAGGAAGTATTGACCCACCTCCCTCAAACAGCGCAGCCAGTAGCACCGGCAGCCATGAACACCCCAGCGCCGGAACGCCCGTGCAGTTCCAGTAATCGCAAACGGTTAACGTGGGGTACCCACACACGACGCGTGACCACTGTGCAATACAGGTGCTGTCACCATGGGGTCCCCATGGTTGCTTAGTTGACCTAGGACACCCCCTTTACCTTAGGCAACTGACTTTGTAGGAAGCTAGCCAGAGTAATTAGGGGGTGGGAGGAAGGGGGAGGGGGGCCATAGTGCAGATGAGTTTGCGCGTTTGCAGTCAAAGGAGCTGATGAAAAACCACATCAAGGTTGTCTCTCGTGCGTTGACAGATGAAACTGGAATGGATGAAACATACCAAAGGAAACAAGCTGGTGTGAATGCTTTGGCCAAGCAAGTCCTGAGAGTTCTTTCAGTGTTCAGCTTGGTCAACATGACAGAAGGACTTCAAGTTTCGAGCTCAGCGTTTTCCTTTGAGTTTTGCGGTGATGTCTACATGTCTCCAATTTCAGTTGCCATGTCATTTGCGTGGATGATTTCATGGATGTGCCAGATGAAATTTGCACTTGCAGTGATGCTACTTTTCAGCTGCATCAACGTCGCAGCTGGGAGTGGAGAAGGAACCAGCAGCCAAGCCTTGAGCCTAGGTTTGAGCCCAATGGTTTACATGTGCGTTTTCATCGGAGTGATTTGCTTTGCAGTTTCCAGAGTTGCAAGGCATTTTGAAGGCAGATCAGATAGCGATGAAAGTGAAACACTTTTGCAAGAGCCAGACGCTGAAACAGAACCAAATGAGGAGCAAACTTTCAATGGTGTGAAATTCCATGTTTTCCTTGCTGCTTGCAATGAGCGTTCTTTACAACTGCAGTCCAGTGAGAACAATGAGATTGCAGAGCAGGCAGAAACAATCTATGAAGTGATCATGGATTGCTTTTACAGCAGTGAGGATGATGGAGTGAAACAATCCACCATCGACAGTGCAATGTTTGCATACGAGCGTTTGCAAAACTTGGACCCAACGTTTGTGGTGGACTTCAGTGCGTTGGAGATTGAGAACTTCAACACTGGAATCCTTGCAGAACCTGATGTGGAAGACATGCTTCCACCTGACATGGATGATGAATATATGAGGATTGAGTTGCCAAACCCATATGAGCAATACAGTCCAGAGGATATGGGTCTTTGGATGATCAGTCGCTTGAGCAAGCGCATCAAGCAATGCATTGGAGCAGGTGACACCGAACGTTGTCGTCGCAATGCAGAAAGACGGGCGATCATGGTGGGCGTCTTGAAAGTCTGCAAACGCGATCCAAGTCAGCGTCACAGAGCAATGTTCATGATGCAAACCATGGACGACATATCGCCTGGACAAAGCGAGTCAGAAGGCGAAAACACAGAGAGCACAAATGACTGATGAGAGAGAAAAGCTTCCAAAGGAATGACTTTTACCTTTTCAAGCTGGATAGTGCGCGGTGAGCTAACGCGATCTCACCGGTACTTTTTCCAGTTGGTGCGCGGTGAGCTAACACGATCTCACCGGTACCTTTTGCAGTGAGAGGCAATGAGCGTGGCATAGGATACAATTCTTTTGCTTTCGAGCTGTTGCTTCAAAACAACTACAGCGTGATTTGTACGAAGAGCGTGCAATTCACGGGCGGGGTGTGTAGATGTTTTACCACAACTTCACCCTTTTGGAACCTACTATAACTCACGTAGTGATTTAGTAGTTTTGTAGGTCAACTGATCCAATTTGGATCTTTGCGTTTTGCCGAGAACAGTTTGTTTGCTAGTTGAAAACTACTCCAAACGTTTCAACAGTTCAGCATGCAATAGGCATGGTGAAGACATGGATTTCCGAGGCTTTTGGTTTGCGAGGAAAAGTTTAGAGATTTGGAGAAAGAACTTTGTGTTCTGACTATGTTTTGTATCCAGAAGAAGGTTGTACAGACACCTTGTGTGAATCACTTCGTTCTTGAGAAGTTAGTCAGCTTGTGACTAATGAGCTGGTTATTCACGTTTGGATGAGAACCAGTTTGATTTGAGAACTTTTGGAAGTGTTTCGATGTTTTGAATTCATCTAGTGAAATTGAGTTTTGTAGACGTGTAGCAGCTGGAATAGTTTCAACAAACCTTTATTTGAAGAACTTGAGGTTTGTTAACTGGAAACCTGGAATCGAGTTTACCAGTTGAGACATCGGCTCGAAGGACTGGTGTCAGAAGTTCATTTTATGAACAAGAGCTGCTGTGTCACATAACTTGACATAAGACAGACCAACAGAGGGAACACATTCTCTTCCCCTGTTTTGTTTGCTTGCTTGTTGTGTTTGTGTTTCCCCGTGACTGATCGTGTTGCGTCTGGAGCGAGAAGAAGGAGCTTGACGTCAGCATGTGGGAGTCGAGGGTGAAACAGTCTTCTTGACACGGTATTGCTTTAGTTTAATTAGGTTAGGGATTTACGCGCTGCGCTAGTTTGGTGTGCGTGGTTGACGTACGCGTCTACCTGCGTAGTTCTGTAGGAATTTTGGATGAAGCGTTGGATCTGACCGCAGATCTGTGCACGGCGCTTTTTCTACACTCCAAGAGCTCGACGATATGTTAAGAGAATACGACATGAAAAGAGATTCAGTATAAATAAATCACAAAGCATCCCAATGGTCTCACAACGCAGTGTGAACCGAAGATACATGGAACCGAAGACAGGATACACACTGCGGCAACTGTGGGCTGACTCCGAGCCGGCCATTGGGCAAAAATCATCCCCATCTTATGAAGTAAAAGAAAGTGACATTCGCCGTGCAGTAGCCGCTATCGCAGACCTGCCGTCCTCCACGCTGCCTGACAGTCCCTTCATCCTCGCGTTGGGGACGCCAGCAGCCCAAAATGTCCCACCACAAACTGGCACCTTGGCACAAAGAGCCCTAGAGGAATGGGAACGCACCCTGTGCAAAAACAAGGCAGTTGCGATCCTTGCACAGATGCAAGCCGGCCGACCGGCCCTCATCCAAAATAGATGGCGGCGAAAATGCTTATTGCCATTGTCCTTGACAGGCCACTTGCGGACGCGGCATTAGTCGACCCTGCAGCTTTCACTCAAGAAATGACCAAGATTCTGCTCGAAAAGCAAAGTCATCCACTTATTGCGCAAATGATCAAGCCAGCAGGAAGTATTGACCCACCTCCCTCAAACAGCGCAGCCAGTAGCACCGGCAGCCATGAACACCCCAGCGCCGGAACGCCCGTGCAGTTCCAGTAATCGCAAACGGTTAACGTGGGGTACCCACACACGACGCGTGACCACTGTGCAATACAGGTGCTGTCACCATGGGGTCCCCATGGTTGCTTAGTTGACCTAGGACACCCCCTTTACCTTAGGCAACTGACTTTGTAGGAAGCTAGCCAGAGTAATTAGGGGGTGGGAGGAAGGGGGAGGGGGGCCATAGTAACAATCTAACGGGGCCACTAATTTTGCCTAGCAACTGGTAGCATAGGACGATGTCAAAGTACATCAAGCCATGGCGCCCGTTGCTGTTTTGCTCAGCTCAACCCACTGCTTTCACTGCTCGAATGTCGTCTGACCATATGGACACAGCTCAGCCGAGTGAACTGGCATGCCTGCCTCAAGAACCCCAGAGTCACAATGAGGCACAAGATCTTCTCCTCCTACAAGACTATGTTTGCAAACTGTCGCATACCCAGCGGACACTAGAAGACACTTGTGCCTTATTGCAGCAAACAGAACTCCTTGCAGGTGTAATCAATGAGCAGATTGCAGAGCCATACGCACAGCTTGCTGTTGCCTAAAGAGTCTGCGCCAATGTAACAGAACGTGCAGTGTTCAGCCGACAGCTACAGCTTATGCAAGCGAGCGTTCAATCCCACCATACAGAGGACCTTCACACAGCTGACACAGTTTGCCCGTCCAGAACTTCGGCTGAACATTTCGCTGATAAAACTGGTCCCTGTCCAAAGAATGCACTTTTCTGCGTAGCAGATAATGCTTTATCTTGTACACATCAAACCAGTTGCGCTTTATTTGCCATGAATGCATGGCTTTGCACACGCAACGTCGCTACGCGTACTTTCCTTCTTTGCGTTTCTCCCTTCCCCGCGCCCTCACGCTGCTCTCTACGCGTTCCGTGCTATGAGGCTTTGCCGATAGCCCGCATTGATCTAGGTTCTTGCACACGCTCTGATTGACACTGATTTGTCCATCGGCAATCTGGCGGTTAATTTTTATTTTCCAACCTGTTTATTGCAAAACCGGTTTGCTGCACAGTTTGTGTGTTTTACAAACTAAACATGTTTCATGTTTCACATGTGTACACTTAATTATACGTTTGCACCGTTGCCTGGCTAGTGGTGGGTGGGCGGGTTTGTACACTACGCGTCGTAGTTTTTGTTCAGCTGCATGGAGGCATCACAACTTACATCGCTTACAGTACCTCAACTGGTTTCTTTGCTCATTGCACTCGTGTGCGAACTGACCAGAAGGTTGAATACACCCATTGAAGTGGCAGCCAGCATTGGTGAGGCAGCGGACGACAATGTTCCAGAAGCTGAGACGCCAGGTGACGGCACTGCGTCCAATCCAGCTGCATCCTCCACTGAACATCCATGGAGGGTGCCTGCGCCAACGACACCAACTGCTCCATTGCCTGCCAATCAATGCCATTTCATCTGCGGTATTGGTGATTGTGACTCTCTGTGTGCAGCAACATGTGATCATGGCTACCACCGTTGCGAGCGTCACTGGTGGTACTGACGGACATCTGGCTTCAATTGCAGTGGCTAGGTCCAACCATCACTATTTTGGGATCGACTGCAGTTTTTGTCAGGGCCACCCGGGCACGGTGCCCTCAATTTTTCTGAAGCTCAGCGTTCATTTGCAGATTCCACACCTCGATTACTTTTTGAATGTCAAGTGGGGTAGGATTACTGAACACTTTTCGAGTCAAGCTGCTGATACAATACATGCATGTTCTGACAAACTTTGGAATGGTTTTGAGCTCACGTTTGACCCGATTGAGTCTTTTTCTTCGTTGGGTGCTCTTGTCAATGACCGGATTGAATCCTTCAGTGATGCTATCGTCCAAGACTTAGCGCCGGTTGGGGCCCCTGCACATGTGGAGAGTATGCTGGAGGGATTCATGTTTGACAGAGTTTCTACATGCAACAGTAAAAAAGTAGATGACGATGGGTTCATCACTACTAGCCTTGCGCGTTCATCGGTTGGCGAGACAATTTTGGACACCATGTCAGATGTTCCCTGCACAGACCACTGTGCTACTCAAGGAGGCTTTGCGCAGACACTTGTTGCGCAGAAACCGCAGTTCACGTGGAAACAAGACAATTTCCTCAGTGCAGTTTTTGGTATGAGCCATGTTGTTGATGACCTCTTCCCGCACATGTCTTTGAAAAGACCTGCATCACTGCCTATCAATCTGACAGGTGACAAGCCTGGAGAGGCGCAGATTCAGAAGATGCTGAAGAAAGGCCATTTCAGGGCTTTGCGCACGAGGGCTGTCAAACAAAGTGCAATCATGCGTGAAGAGACGCAAAGGGCAAACTGCATGGTTGGCTGGATATCCATAGTGCTTTTGACCTTGTTTACATTTGCAGCATCCGACAAAGCTCGCTGTGGGAACGCAGAGACAGAGCTGTGTGCAGTAGTCTACACCACAGCGGTGGGGTGCGTAGCAAGGAAAGCAGCAAGCACAGTGGGGAAGAAATTAGATGCCATCAAAAGATTTGCAGAGTTTTGCACTGCGAGAACCTTTTCAGCGTTTCCACTGGATGACAGCGGCATGCATGCCTATCTCCTTTTTCTTTCGAATGATGCTCACGCTCGAGGGTCATCTGGAAAGTCGTTTTTAGAATCTGTGCGATTTACAAGGTCGATGTTAGACCTTCGAAGCAGAGAAGTATGGCTCGTCTCTCAACGTGTCTCAGGCTTAGCAGACTCCATTGTCAAGCGTGCCTCAGTGGTCGAACAAGCAAGAGCGTTGACAATCGCGCAGATTGAGAAGGTTGAGTTGGCTTGCTGCATTTCGGATTCGTAGCAAGACAGAGCATTGCAAGGGGGCGCTTTGCTGGTGATTTACAGCAGTGGGAGAGACTCTGACATAGCACGTGCAATCAAGCTTCTGGTTGACAGGGACGTCAAACAACTGGAGGAACGTGATGCCAACGAGCCGGAAGGGTTCCTTGAGCGTGTTGTTCTGGGAAACCAGGGGGCTCGGAGCGACGCCCACAGGCGCATGCTCTTGCCGATGGTAGCACTTATGCTGGGTTTAAGTGGCACGAAGTGGTGGGATGAATTTCTGGAAGCCTGCATGGCTTTGGGTTTCGAAACAGAAAGCAAGCTGAAGTGGCTGTTGCTTTGCAGGTTTGATTCAAGCGGGCAGCCCTTGGAACAGAATCCCACCGCTTCAGAAGTTCGTGAGCCTTCGCATCAGTGCCTGGACACCCGGACAGGTACGGGAGAAGTGCGATGCTGCGCGGAGCCACTCATGCAATGTACAACTCTATCGTGGCTAGCAAAATATAGCGCAGAACCTCCAATCAGGCGACTGGTGGGCCGCCATCTGGATGCTGGTTCAAAGAGTGCTGAGACCTACTCCCGTGGCAGCATGGCGCCTACATTGCGCAGAGTGCGCAACAACTGGTACGAGGTCTAGACGCTCAACACGTCAGAGGACTGTTCGAAGTGCACATCTTGATTGGAAGCAAGGAGTCCGTGATGGCAGCCAACTCCGCTGCACGAAGTCACGATGACAATATAGATGCAGCTCGATTGCGACTCATCGCGGATCAAAAAGTCCTCTTGTACGCAGAAGTCTTTTTATTTCAATTTTGAACAGTCCGCAATTCACCTCAATTTCATTCGTGGATCACATGGTTGAAACATTGTGGTGGCTGCACATGTCGTGAATGCACAACATTTGACGCCCATCACAGTGAGGTTGAACGTCCATGAATCCACGTTGCACACCAACTCAAGCCGTGCATTTGCACGCGATGTACACAATACGAAATGGACACCTCAATTTAATAGGTGTGACTGCGTGGAACTCAGTTCGCATCTTTTTGGACAACATAATATCAATCTTGAGGTTGAACTCCTGGAACACTTATTTGCACACCATTTCAATTTTTCTTTTTGTGGCAAATCAGTTTAGCCTTGCACACTCTGATTGCGGAGCTCACAGAGGCAACGACATCATCATGTCAACACTGAGAAATGATGACAGTACACTTCATTTTGTGAATTTTAAGACTTGATTTCAGCTAAAGCCAGCCGACCTTTGACCATGGCCGCCTATGCTGAATCAGCTGCATGGTTTCAAACACAGATGCACGGAAATTGGATTGACTGCAAGAGAGAGCAATGCATCAGAGGGCGCACTGAATTTGAAGACGTTCAGTAATCTGGCTTCGGCAGTATGGACCAACCGGGCCAATGGGATGCAGGCCGCTTTCAGCAAGTGATGGATGGCGCTGTGCATGCACCAACCATAGGCCTTGAAACAATGACGAAACAGTGAGTTACGAGGCGATCACGGTGGCGGTAGCAGCCATCAGACCGATGGTTGGGCCACAACGGGAGGAGCAGATCAAGCGCCTTCAACCACAGGGATGAGACAAACGAATGAGGAAGCAGCCGCTTCCATCACTGGCCTCACCATTCAAGGCGACCACGAGCTTGCCCATGCAGTCAAAGTGCATCAGCAGAGAGCTGCGGTGGTGGCAGACACTTAATGAGGTGGCAGACACTTGATGCAGACATGCCGAAAGAGATGACAAACACATGCCGATGTCATTTCTGTTGATCATGTGGCTCTCGAGTGAGTGCCTATTTTGCGGGTTGACATTACAAAGGCCGACCAGCGCAAAGTGCTTGAGGAATTGATTTTGCCGAACAAAGTTTTGTATGTGCATTTTGCACCACAATGCGGCGCTGCAAGCGCTGCGAGGAACATACAACAGGATCGCCTCCTGTTCGGTCCGTCAATTTTCCAATGGGCCTCCCAAACTTGGGTTTTGTACAGCGGCAAAGAGTTACCAAGACGAATTTTCTTTATGCATGAACTTGCAAAGTGGTATGGTGTTGTCCACAAGAGGCGTTGCATGGAGCGCCGAAAACCCGGCCAGTTCACTGATGTGACCCTTTCTGATGAACTGCTTGAAGCAATTCCTGACCTGATCGCCTCCTCCTTTCACACATGTTTGTTTGCGGCTAAGCGGAAGAAAGACGCTGCACCCTGAGCCAGCATACACCAATTACGGGAGCACCTTGAACGCAAGTGCGACAACAAGCGCAAGCACTTGCACGGGGTAAAAACCGCGGCCGCTGGTTTTGCAACTGCGGAGGTGCGCTTACAACGATACCTTAAGCAGTGCCTGGGCTAAACCATTTACGACTACGCCCTGGCTCAGAATCTGTCCAAACCAGCTGAACAGTCGACGGGGTCCAGACGTCATCAACAAATGCTACTTACCTCAACAAGGCCAGTTGGGCTGCCTACCAAGAGGTTGCAAGTTGCTGCCCCTTCCAACGAAATGTTCTTAGTCTGCGAGTCTGACATTCCGTCCATGTTTTGCGATCTGTGAATGTTGTAAAGGGGGGTGGTGATGGTGATGATACAGAAGTTGGGCTGCCAAAGCTTGCGTGGGGGTGGTGATGGTGACGATACAGAAGTTGGGCTGCCAAAGCTTACGTGGTTGACATCCCAGAGAACCAAAATTTCTGTTTTTCTAGCAGAAGCTTGCAAACTTCTCACCCTACGACCATGGCCATGTCTGTTGATGGTATGCTTGTACAGAATATACTTGCTTACACGATCCTAGCGGTCTCTGCTTTAGTGGAACCAGTGTGAGTTTGCAAACAAGCTTGTAGGCTTGTGCACTGAACTGCGCTGTGACGAGAGCAGAGGGTTGCGCTCTTTCGGCGCTTACTGGAAGACATGGATTACCCCGACAGCAGGTGGCCACTGAGATGCAACAAGGCTTTCCCCTCAGCGGGTGGTTGCCAGCGTGGATGTGTTCCCCGCTAGGTTGAGACCTCCCGAGATACATGTTGAACTTTTGTTCAGGACGATGAGACTTATTTTCAGCTTGCTTGGTTGGAAACTCCCAGAGGAGCCTGAGAAAAACAACCCGAACCCTCACTTTTGCTAATGTCTTCCAGGCCCTCGGCGTCGAGTTCAACTTGGAGCAGGTTTTCGAAGATTGCCTTACACTCCATCGGACTAGTCGCCGTAGTGCGCGACGACATGAGCCCCTCCCTGACGTGGGAAGTTGGGACGACCTTGGAATGGGTCAGAGGCCATGTGCTTACAAGAGCACACGGGTCCATCTCTCGCGTTGACCGTGAGAGCTACTTCCTTTTCCTTGGTGGTGCTTGTGCGGAACCTTCATCATCCGATGAGTGGAGTGGTGTTGCTAATGGAGATGTATTAGCAGATGGGCGCGGAAAATTGCTACACTACTTTGGTCATGTGGTGGACTCTTCGATTGTCAAGAAGTGGGGGGGTCATGCAGATCGAATTCAACATGTTTCGAAACGGAAGTGCCGCCCTATCCGACGAGTGGAGTGGTGTTTCTAATGGAGCTGTATCAGCAGATGGGCGTGGAAAATTGCTACCCTACTTTGGTCATGTGGTAGGCTCTTCGATTGTCAACACGTGTGGGTCATGTTGATCAAATTCAACATGTTTCGAAACGGAAGTGCCGCCCTACTCAGTGCGGTCATGTGGTAGACTCTTCGATTGTCGAGATGTGGGGTCGCGCAGATCGAATTCAACATGTTTTCAAAGCGGAAGTGCTGCCCTGCTCAGTGTGCATGTAGGTCTGGGGACGCATCCTTGAACATGCTTGCGTATTTGTTTTCATAAACAATGAGACTGCCAAAGCGTGCCGGATTGCTGGTTCTGCGCAATCGCTAACGGCTCGCAGAGTCATACACAGTGGCACTGTTGGAGAGGCTGCAATTGTTGGAGAGGCTGCAATGACTGCACCCTTTTTCTCGGTCGCGTCCCAACGCATTCCAACTTGACCGACGACCCGTCGAGAGGAAGGTTCAACGAACTTGAACTCCTTGGAGCCAGGAGAATAAATGTGGACACAAACTGATCACTATGCTATGCACAACGAACTCTGGTCCCTCTGAGAATTTCTAGATGGGGCTATGAGGCCGAGGGAAACTCGAACATTCCCCAAGCGTTCGTTCGAAAAAGAGTGATCACTGTCCGAGGGGTTTGTGCTCACCGTTTTCATGTCTCATGGCCACCCGTACTTACATGTTTGCTTTGATTTTCACTTGATGACACATCCGAATACGTACATGTTTGTGGCGTCATTTTCATCTTCGGCCTGTTCCTTTGTTTTACGTTTGTACTTTTAACTGCGTAGTTGTGGTTGCGCGTGGGAAACGTTGAACATGAAAGATTTTGCGTGTAGCGGGTTTGATATTGGATAAGCACTTTTCTGCGTAGCAGATAATGCTTGCAATCGCGACGTGTTGCGACTGTGTGTTTGTGAGTAAGTAACTCGCGGCGGTGTCCGGTTCTGACTCTGCGGGTTCGGTCTCTTACTCCTGGTGTACGCCCTCCCCACGCGACTCCTACGCTCTACTTGTGCTCTAGACACTCGGAGGTATTGAAGATCAACTTCCAGATAAACAAACCAAACTTTGAAACAGCTCCGCTGAGTGTTTCCGGTTCCCTTTTCTTGGTTCTATCTGGAAGGCTTCTTAGGTATTGAGGTGTTGTAAAACAACACTACCTGAATCTTCACAAGATGTTCTTTTTATTTACTCCTTAGGTATGGAGTATCGACGTGTTGACATACACAAGGGTTATGTCACCGGTTCTGTTCATGTATAGAATTTTTACTTGCAATTGAATTCCTTAATGTACCGTATCCATTTGAGTGGATCAAATATGGGGTTGGAGCACTTTTTTAGTGTGTAGGGGGCGGCGCTGCCTAGTCTTCTCGAAGACTCATGGGGTCCGATTCTGTGAAGGACATGGTACAGCAGCTGTTGAAATCTTGTGGTTTGGACAACAAGAAACTTGCAGTTTACATGCCAAACGATGCAGACGATATAGCTGCTCAGGTTTGTCTGGAGCTCGGAGTGGTATGTGAACAGAAACATGTTGATGCTGTAGCAGACCTCATTAAAGAGGTAAGATCGGAGGAGCCTTTACAGAAGCGCCTACGTAGTGATTGCAGTCTGGACCCTTTGCATGATCAGTTGTTGCAGGAACGTAGGACGATCTTATTTCCAGTGCCGACCTCTGCATGTTCATTTGATGTTCTTTCTGAAGAGCCTTTGTCAAGACCTTGCCGTAGGAACAATGTCAATGAGACAGTAGAAGAAAGACGAAAGAGAGAAGATGATCAGAAAGAAGCATGGTCTCGTGAGCTCTTCAAGGAACTCAAGCGTTTGGATGCTCCGGCCTTAGAACATTTGGAACATTGTGTGGACAAGAAACATGTCCATCTTGCTTTAGCAGGTAGGACCAGGCACAACACTCTCAAGAGATATGTCAAAGTCTGGAGAGCGTTCAGACAGTGGCTGTCAGCAGCGCGTGGAGATGGTGGGAGCCCCGAGGTTGGTGACCTGATTGAATATTTGTTTGCAAGATATGATGAACCATGTGGACCAACAGTCCCACCACTCATTGTCAAGGCTGTAGTCTGGTTTGAGCGTACTGCTTGCATAGATCCACGTGAAAGGATTGGTGAATCACAGGTCGTTTGCTCTGTGAGGGACTACATCGTGGATATGTTGTCACGTGACAGGCCTCCAACACAGCGGGCACCTCGGTATCCAGTTGTCATGATGGAAGCATTTGAACACATGGTAGAGGATGAATCACTGCGTGTTGGTTTCCGTTTGGTTGCCTGGATAAAGTTGGTGAAGCTTTGGGCAACATTGAGATGGGACGACATACAGAAGATAGTCCCGAAGGAGCTCAAGTTTTATGGGGGACGCATGACAACAATCCTGCGTTCAACCAAGACAACAGGGCCCTCGAAACGTGTTCAGGAGCTGCCAGTATGCGTCTCAGAGCATGCATACATTTCTAGCCCTTTTTGGTTGAAGACAGGTTTTGACTTGTTCAAGAAGCATGCACCCTTTGAACGTGACTACATGTTGCCAAAGCTGAATGAAGAGTGGTCTGCATTCAGAAAGGTGATGGCTTCATACAATGACATCAGTTCTTACTCCGCCAGGGTGAGACGTAAACTGAAGAGACCAGGACTCCAGGAGCCTATCGTCCACCAGGTGCTTTCTTCTTTCTGGACAGAGCACTCAGAGCGGGCGACCATTCCCACGGGGCTTTCGCTGCTTGGAGCACCAAGGGAAGAGCGGGACATGCTTGGAAGGTGGAAGCCTGATGGGTCAGACACTTATTTGAGGATGTACAATGGTGTCATTGCACGTTTACAGTTACAGTTTGCAAAGACAGCTAGGATGAGGGACAGATCGCAATTGTTGGATGAACGGGACATTGTGGAGAGTGCGTTGTCTTGGGTAACATCGAGATGTGAGAGCTTGCCAAGTGAGACAGTTGACAACATATTGCAATACCTGGAGGAATCCTTAGGATCACCGTTGTTGGCGGGCTGGACCGCAGTGGAGGAGGAACCGATGTGGGGTCCTCCGTTTGGAGTACAGATTCAACAAGACGCTGAAGAGGATGCAAGAAAGGCAGAGTTTGAATGCGAGAGAACTGAACGGAGGGCTCCTTTGTTTATAGTTGTCAACAATGGAAAGAAGTGCAAGAGACTCCACAAGAGCCAAGGGGGATGTTGGATGGGAAGAGAGATGAACTTCAAATCTTCAGTTGAATTCTTTTCCATGCCAAGTTCAGAAGAGTTTACGCACTATTGCAAGGTATGTTGGCCAAAGGCCAGACCATCTGAGATTTCACCCGACTCATCGTCGTCATCATCGACGTCGAGTTCCAGAAGCGCCAGTAGCTCATCAGAACAGTCAAGTGAATAGCAGCTGTAGGTTGAGCACCATCCTAATGGATGTTGAAGGCACAGTCATGAATGGAGTAAGGAAAAGGGGGATTCTCAGGTAGCTGAGCTCGGAAGCAGTCATGAGTTGAAGCTCCGGTTTGACTGAAGTGAGATTTGATAAATTCCATTGTGGACTGATGCATTTGCTTTGAAGGTTTTCTTTTTGAGATCTATTAGAGTCCATGCCGGAATCAGCATGGCCGTCTTGAGAGAAGTCCGCAGATTTCTCCGGAGAATACGGCTCAGCTCGGATCCAAGACAGTTTGTGCTTTCTTTCAGAGATTTTTTCCTGTCATTGCTCAGCAATCGGTGAACAGGACATAGAAACAGTGACTAGGGTATCAGCATGTGCAAATCTTTCACTGCGTTTTTCATTGCACTTCATTTGTGCAAATCCATCTACACGTTAGTTAGCTGCGACACTTGTAGACTCCTGTGGACGGCATGGCTTCACCGGAAGAGATAGCTATGCAAGAAGCACTGCAGAAAGGAAGCTCTGATCTGAAATTCATTTTGACAAGGAATGATGTTTCGAATGAACTGCAAGCTGCTTTTTACCGAAACGAGGTTACGACAGTGCAGAAGTTTTCATCGTTTTTCAGAACAGAGGATGATCTGGTGAGCGTGTTGCGGGACTCCTTCAACACGGACTCAGGCACAGACTTGCGTTCAAGAGCGCAGGTGGCAGCTGTCATTTGCGCTTGGAGGGAGACGCAAACGAAGCAGAAGCGACAGATGGAGGTGGAGGCTGAGATGGACACCCGTGAGTGGACGAAACCGATAGCCACGGGTGATTACATTAGCATGCGAAACGCCTACATGAAGGTGCACGGCAGATTGGAAGACAAAGTGACTCCGTCTAAGGAGTATCTGGAGAAGAAGCTGCAGGAGTTGGAGAACGGGGAGTTCAGAGCGGAGACGATGACAGAAGTGGTCTCCAAAGATGAGGTCGACCCCGATGTCCTGGTGCCCATCTTCGACTCCAAGGGCAGTCTGTCGGTGAAAAAGGGGGCATCGACCATCCCGCTGCCGACTGGTCCAGAGCAGCTGCGACGGCGCCTTACAGTCATGGTCAACGCCATCCTCATGCTGGCCATCAAGCACACCAACAGAGAGGAGATACAGGATGTGACGCGTGACCTTTTTGAGCGTTACAAAGATTATGTGCTGGGGGACTATGTATGGGGCCTTTCTTCAACAGACCTCCAAGGCAACCAGATCCAGTCGCCGCCTTGGACTTTGGTGCTCTCATACGAGCAGGCGATCAGGAAGAAGGCATACTCGTTGATGATCACAGATGGCCTCAGACTAGGGGCAGCCTTGGAGCAAGCTTGGAAGTGCCCGACGACAAAGGAGAGGCACTATATTACACCTTTGGCCTTATACAGCAAGCGTTCGTACCCTCAGCAATCCTGGGGTGACTGGAACCCAAAGGGCAAAGGCAAGGCTGGCAAATCCTCCGGTGCAAAAGGGAAATCGAAAGGGAAAGGAACAGGAGTTACGCCGGATGGAGCAAAGATTTGCTTTCGCTTCAACCAGGGCAAGTGCAGCTATCAGAAGTGCAAATTCTCACATGTGTGCAACAAATGCTTCAAGAAGGGGCACAATGCACTGAACTGCAAGGAGGAGAAGCACCCCCCGGACACTACCGGGGCACACTGACAGGGTGGTACAGACAATGCACGGTCACAAGACCCTACTTCAAAGAAGATCTGCAGGGTTTTGTATGTTTTTTCGGGGAAGCCGCGGAAGAATTCAGTTTCATCATGGTTACGCAGGCTGTCAAAGCAACTTGGAGTGACTGTGGAAGTGGAGATGGTCGACATACAAGTGAGACCATTCTTAGATCTCACCCGTGCAGAGGTGCAACAACGCTTGTTAAACAAGATTGCTTCTGGACGGTATGATGCGGTTATTTTTAGCCCACCATGCAGCACTTTCTCAAGAGTGGTCTGGGCAAACAGACGGGGCCCTAGACCTGTGAGGGCCTTTACAAAACCGAGAGGGCTGGACAGGCTATCTTGGGCTGAACGCAAGAGAGCTAACTGGGGGAACACAATGGCAGACTTCACCTATAAAGCTTTTGAGTTGCAAGCGAGACAGCCCGAAGGGATTGCAGTTTTTGAGAACCCTGAAGACCTAGGAGCCGTGAAAAGTGGAGAAAACTTTGGGATCAGGCCTGCAAGCATGTGGCAGTGGCCACAATTTGCGGCACTTTTAGAGCTGGAACAGGTGCAATCGATAGCCTTTTATCAGCAGGACTTTGGGACTGAGTACCTAAAGCCGACAAGACTGCTGCTGGCCCATGCAGGCGAGTTGCCAGAGTCCTTTGTGCAAGGGCCCCCAACATTTGATAACCAAGGTTTTTATACTGGACCGCTACGGTCGCGTGCAGCGGTGAGACAGTTGGTGGGGACCTCTGGCAGTGCTTTTGCAACAACAGGGACGGAACAGTGGCCGTCAAACTTTTGTAAATGGGTGGCAACAATGGTTTTACAGCAGTTTTTAGCAAAACAGAAAATCAGTCCTGCCATCGCTGCCGAAGGGAAACTCCAAAACTCAGACAGCACGGATTTTCCGACCCTGGAGCCTGATGGCGACAAGCTAACAGGGGGACATGGACCTCCAAGGCAATGCCAACAACCAGGTAAAGAACGACAGTTCCACGATGGAGCAGGCTTGCCTTCAATGGGAAGATGGGATCCAGACAAGAGAATTTGGAACAACAGCGTTTTTTGGCAAGAGTTGCGACAGGAGACAATGGATCTCATTGTTCAGCACCTTGGAGATGAGCGCAAGCTTGATAGGGCATGCTTTGAGATGGCAGTGAAGGGAGAAGCTGGCTGTGATATAGTTTGCTTCATAGGGCGCGCCCGTGAGTCTATACGGTGCTGTGTGTTGGGCGGGTGGGTGGGTTGGCGCTTGGTGACGTTTACGTACAATCGTGGGGGCTGGATTGATGCCGTTTGGGTCCTTGGTTCAACTGAAGGTTTTTCATTGGCAGTCTGGAACACCACAACTTGGAAGCTTGCTGTTTTTTGCTTTGGTGTTTACAACAGTTCATTTTGGTGACTGAAACTTTTGCTGGACAACTTCGTTTAGTTTATTCTCTCTGGAATTTATTACTGCTGTTCTGGAAGTTTGATTTCAGATGGGAATTCACAATGGTTTCAACTCAATTCTTGCGAAAGCGTGTTTATCACCTACAGTGTCCATACAGTTGGCAATACATGGATGTGACTCGAAGAGCTATGGCTCATTTTCAGGTAGGTTGGGGCGCGGTGCATCCAACAAGGTTGGACGGTGCCCTAGCATCGAGCCATGGATTTGTCGTGGCCTAGTATCACCAGTGATGTCGTTGTGATTTTACAGAGGATGTTTAAGACACCTTTGCAGTTGGAAGCGTCTATTGACAGTGATGTGGATGCTAGGGATATGTTACAGTCTTGTTGTCCTGACATGGTACCTGAAGAAGTTGCCAATGTTGCAGCAGACCTGGTGGTGTGGAGAGAGGACAATGCACGGAGCTTCAAACGGGCTAGACGTGGAACTGTTGAGACAGCCATGTACTTTTCTCATGTTTCTCTTGGTGGTTCTGTTCAAGATGCTTTCAAACATATCACACAGACTGACATGCTGTCGTTGGTTGCAGCGCATTCGAAGAGACGGCAGCGGGTCCTCAAGCTCGAGGCTGAGAATAGGTCGAAGAGGATGGATGCCGAGAGAAAGAAATATAGCATGTTATTAGCACAGGTCATTATTGAGGCTAACCTCCCAGTTGCTGCATTGATTCAGACTCTTGATGATTCTCGTCAGGGATGGTTGCATTTGTTTGGCACTCGTCGTTGCAACACTTTGAAGAACAGGTACAAAGCATGGCGTCCTTTTTCAGTTTGGTTGGAGTTGCATGCTGGTAGGAAATTTCCCATCAATGTCAAGGACATCATCGACTATGTTCAGCACAGGGTTGATGAGGGGTGCGGTAAGACTGTGCCAGAATGTTTCCATGTTTCACTTACATTGATTGAACAGTTGGGTCGTGTGCCTGAAGGTGAGAGGCTTTCCTCGGAGGAGCTTTGGAAGGCCCATGTGAAGGCATGGAGTGCGGAGCTTGCGGCTGAGTCAGAGCCTACAAAGCCAGCAGAGATGTACACTGTGGCAATGCTCATTTCTTTGGAATTGCATGTGGTGGATGAAACACGTCCCTTATTTTCACGGGCTTTGGCATGGGTTGTCTTGGTAATGATTTGGGGGTCAATGAGATGCGATGACATGCAGTGTGCACTTCCACACCGCACTCATTTGTCCAACTTCGGACTTCGTATGGTGCTGGGCAAGACCAAGACGTCGGGGCCTGACAAGGTGCAGAAAGAAGTATCGGCACATGTGTACCGCACTGTTTCGTTATGTGGTGAAGACTGGCTGAAGGTTGGTTTCGACATTTGGGAAACGGAACCGTTCAATTCAAGAAGAGATTATTTTGTTTTGGAGCCCACAGGTGATTGGTCGTCTGTCAGGAAGAGATTCGTCTCACCATCTGGGTTGAGTTCGTTGATTAGGAAGTTATTGGGTGACCTGTGCACACCTCGCAGGGTTCCAGGTGGATGGGACGTCAACGCAACGACACTCTTGTTGCCAGACGGTTTGGAGACACATTTCACAGGTCACAGTCCTCGCAATTTTGTGACATCTGTTGCTGCTGCAATTGGTTTCCACAGGGATCAGAGGGCCTATTTAGGTCGCTGGGCAATGGGAATGGTGGCATCGGAGGAGTACGTGAGGACTTCTCGCCAGGTGGTATTTACAATACAGAAGGCTGTGAACAGGTCTTTGGTTGTTGGTTTGGACAATGAATATTTTGAAGATGAGGCAATTGACAGTTTATGCAAAACGGCAGAGAACTCCGGGGCAAACCCCAACAGGATCCGGAAGAGGCATACTGTGATGGGGCGCTTGAGTGGCAAGAATTGCATTGGGGGTGTGTTCCCCACCTTGGAGGTTCAACAGGACGATTGGTTTCTGATCGGTGACGTCGAGACAGACGAACAGGCAGTTGCGGTGAAAATCCAGGAGCAGAAGGTGCGGAGTGAGGCTGCCAATGCAAAGACACACAAGTTCTTTGTCACCATTTCCAGACGTGCTGGGTTTCGCAGATTGCACCTTACTGGTTGTTTTGTGAAGCCTTCGAATTGCATGGAGGTCAGGTTTCTGGATGAGGTCACTGAAGAGGATTTTGATTCAATCTGTAGATCCTGTAAGAGAAAGATGTTGAGTGATGGCGGCAAGGATTTTTGCATGGGACGGTAGTTGAGTCATTTTGCATGAGTGCACACTAGGATTGGTTTAGACCTGCTTCATGATGTTTTCACCCTGCATGAGCGTAGTGCAACTGATCGTTCATTCGTTGAGACGAAAACAGGGTGTTCATTTCCACGCTGTGGGGGCTTGGGGTCTCTTGACTGTTGTGTGGTTTTGTGATTTTCGTTGTGTTTTCTTGCGTTGTGCATGAGTTGCACGCGATCGCAAATTTGTTTTTGGATTTGTTTTGATTGTGGTCACTTGTTTCATTGGGAGATGTTCATTGAGGGCAGTTGAAGTGGGAAGTGCAATCCCCTGGGTGCCGTTGGATGTCAAGGCTTGGAGGTATCGTGAGGTTGCTGGCATGATGCAACGGTTTGGACTGATTGCTCATTTCTATCCAGCTGTCGAATTTTCAGTGATATCCGCATCCAGGGCTCAGCTTACGTTAAGACGTCAAGCATTTGCATTTGGGATGTTTGCCAAAGGGCGTGTGACGGCTCAGACCTTTGGGTGCCGTTTAGGTGTTCAGACACCTTTCAATCCATGTTTGTTTCAAATGCTGCTGGCCTTTAGGGTTGCATTGCTTTCTCACTCCTTGTTTTGACATGACATTAAAGGTGGTTTCTGAGAGTTTGGCATTTTGCCAGTCATCGGCCGTGCAATGGCTGTTGACCCAGATGCTGCAGATAGGGAGTTCATTGCGCAGAATATGGATTCTGACTTACAATTCATTTTGTTGGACTCTGGAGTTTCAGTCAGGCGACAAGCGGCGATTGCACGTTGCTATGGGTCATTGCGTAAGTTCAATGCAATTGGTGATGACAGGGCTCAGATTCGCACTGCTTGCCTTCATGACTTCGCAGTGGCACAAGACACTCCGGAGAACAGGGCTGAGGTGGCATCCATTGTGGCGGCTTGGGAGACGGCCAAGGAGTTTGTCTCTAAGGAGGTGGAGCTCAGGGCCGAGGCAAAAGTGTTGGGACAGCCGAGGATCCTTCAAGCCCACGAAAGACAGGCTATGATAAAGGCTGTCGAAAGGGTGCATGGTGCCTTGGGTGAGTCAGAGACGCCCAGTGCAGACTACTTGGCGTTGAAAGCCGAGGAGACTGAGTTGAACGAACCAACGGCGTCACCGCTGGATGAAGTTATCAGCAAGAAGGACACCTCGAGCTCTCAAATCCAGTCCTCATTGGATTCCTCTGGGCATTTGCGTGTTGTGAGGACGAAGAACAAGTCCCGTATGCCTACAACGACAGAGGAGTACCGCAAGGTGATGAAAGTTGAGATGTATTCCTGGCTTTGTATGTCAGCAAGGTACCGTGCAAAAAATTGGTTGCACGACTTGGAGGCGGCGGATTTCAACAAGTTTGTTGACTACATCCTTGGTGAGAGGGTGTTGGGGATACAAGTGCCATCACCTCAAGGCGATGGAGCACAACAGAAGATCAGACCGGATTGGGCCATTGTCCTTTCTTATGAGCATAAGCTGAGGAAGGAAGCATTCAGGCTTGTTACAAATGAGGGCTACACGCTTTCTCAGGCCTTGAAATCGGTGATTAGGGACGCTGATTTGAAGGAGTCCTTTTTCACGACACCAGTGGCATTGCGTGCAGCCTCCTCTGCCGACCCCCCGGCGAGCAAATGGCCGAGGTTTAACAACAAGGGCAGCTTTGGGGGCAAGTCCTATCAGCAGGGACCCAAAGGCAAAGGCAGAGGCAAAGGCGGCAAATCCAAGGGCAAGGACAGCAGATTGGATGGCTTGCAGTTAGCGTGGCGGACGCCAGACGGGCGTGATCTTTGCTTTGCCTACAATGGTGGCAGCTGTGATGGAAAATGCAACAGGGTCCATCAGTGCAGAGTCAAAGGTTGCTATGGTGACCATCCTGCGATTCACCATAGGGAAAAGACCCGTTCCTCCACTTGACGGGATGGGTGTGCTCACCAACCTGGCATGGAGGCACACCCTCACGATGCCCCTCCACCTAAGGTGAAGGTGATGTACCTATTTGCCGGGAAAAGACGGCAGTCAGATGTGGCTTCTTTCTTGCAAAAGGCACACGATAGCGGCCACATTTCTTTGACTCTGAAGGAGTTCGACCTGGAGCTTTCACCAGACCATGATTTGACCAACAAGGTTTTATGGGATGAAATTCTGGCAGCCCTTGAAGAGGGTGACTGGTATTTGCTTGTTTCGCCACCGTGCAACACGTTTTCAAGGGCGAGGTTTCACTTTCAAGACTGGCCGGGACCGAGGCCGCTGAGAAATGTTGTCTGGCCCAAAGGGTTCCCATGGCTTTCACAGCATCACAGGCAGGTTGTTGATGAAGCAAATTGGTTTGTCGAGCAGTGCATTTTAGCTTGCAAAGTTTGTCACCGTGCAGGGGGAAAATTCATTATTGAACATCCCGAGGATTTGGGACTCGTGCGTGAGGAACGTCCAGGATCAATCTGGCAATGGGAAGAAATTTTGGATTTGATACCAACTTGTGGTGCCACCACGTTTGCAATACAACAGTGCAAGTTTGGGGCCATTACACCCAAACCCACCCGGTTTTTGGGGACGTTCCGCATTGAGGACAGCAGATGCTTTTTAGGACTGCCTAAGTTTGATTCTTTGGGTGCGTACAAAGGGCCGCTACCCAAATCTTGTGGGCACAAACATCAACATAAACTTTTGGGGAAGACTCAGAACAAGTGGAATACGAGCGGCAGTGCTGCTTACCCGCCTGGATTGTGTGAATTTTTAGCTGGGCTTGTTCTTCATGCTGCCGCATCCTCCGGAAGGGGGAAGAAGAACAACGGCAACGAACTACGGAGCAGTGCTCAGGATGTCTCATTTGCAAAAAACGCCAAGACTGTTGAAAGGGACCCCAACATGGACATTGTCAAACCACAATGCAAGGTTGTAGACTTGACAATGGACGATGCAACTACAGAGCAACCGCAACCACCCAGTGGGGGGTCAGGTCAGAGTGGGGGTGAGCAGGATTCTGAAGTTTTCAATTTGGGAAAATGCTGCAACTTTGGTAGACCAATTTCAGTTGAATGGGACAGCAGAACTCATGAGTTTATAGATGGTTTCGGGTTATGCTCACCTGCGAGATGGCACCCGGCAGATAGGGGCCGTTACAGAGATGACAAGATGAAACAACTGGCGCAGGCAACTTTTGGGTTTTTGAGGCAGGGTGTGATGGAGTCCATCAGTGATGTAAGGATGGAGGCGTTCAAGCTGGTGACAGGCAAGTTGCAGGTGTCACCGTTTCCTGAATCTTGCTTGGTGAAGGTGAGAGAGAGGGTGGCTGGCCTGCTACCTGATTGCAAGGGTGCGTTGGTGCGAGACCCGGGGCAACCCTTTTTCTTGCGGCTGCTGTCACAGTGGTTGGAGATGTTTGAGGACCCAGACTTCCGTTGCTTGGTGAACGATACAGAATCTTTTGCAACTGGCGTCAACCTTGGGGTGGACATACCCCTGCCAAGATCACCACAGGTTTTCCCCGAGAAGCTGAAGCACCGAAAACTTGACTCGACAGATTTCAACCCGATCGCTGAAAACTACCCTTCAGCTCAGATTTCTAGCGAGGAGTTGGTTCAGAAGTTTCGAGAAGAAGAATCTTTGGGTAGGATGTTTCCATCCAAGCTTGGCGTCCTGAAGGAGAAGTATGGGGACAGGCTGAGAGTGGCTTCAATGGCAGCCATAGCAAAGCCCGATGGGGGGGGGAGACCGCTCCACGATGCAACGCACTCCGTGATGGTCAACCACTCCATCAAGTATCAAGACCAGTTGCAGTGCCCAGGACCGGCAGAGGTAGCATCAGTTGTTAGAGAAGCAGTGGAGACAAAGGAGGCGTGCTTTTGCGTTTCAGCAGACATTAAGGCTGCTCATCGTTTGGTGAAGGTGAGGGAGGAGGACTGGCCGTACATGTGCTGCAGAGCAGATTCCCAGAGCGATACTGTCTGGGTAAATAAGACAGGCACGTTTGGCGTAGCAAGTGCGCCGTACTGGTGGGCCAAGCTTTTTGCATGCATTGGCAGGTTTGTTGGACACATAATGCAGGCGACAGTTTTTTGGCACCTGGTTTACGTGGATGATTTGCATGGAGCATTCGCAGGGGCTCAGAAGTTTGAGATGCTATGGATCTGGCTACTGGCGTTTGAGCTGGTGGGGACACCTTTTGGATATCATAAGTTCAGGGGGGGCTTTGCCTCAGAGTTTGTGGGGTATCATTTGCGTTATGACAGGAATGAAGTTGGCATTACAACTCGAAGGGGATCTTGGCTGGTGGATTGGATCCAGAGTCTGGAGAAAAGGAATTTTGTTGTGGCCGCACGTGATTTCAGTGAATTCCTGGGGAGGCTGGGGTTTGTGTCCCAGCTTTTGGTTTGGCTGAAGCCGCACCTTTCGCCACTTTTCGCTTGGAGTGCAGTGGCATCTTCTGGACTGGTCGGCAAGTTGCCGGACACGGTCATTTTGACTTTGAAGTACATACAAATGGAACTGTCGAACGAGTCGTTTATGGTTTCTGCGCAAAGGCCCAAAGTGTTTGCAGAGGAACAGTCTCGTACCGATGCCAAGTGCACTGACACCAATGTGGTATTGGGGGGCTGGGAGGTTTCCACGCGCAGATGGTTTTCATTGTCTCTTACAAGGGAGCAAGTCCCATTTCTGTTTAAGCCGAACGGCGGGGGCGCACAGTGGGCGTCAACCTCCGCCGAGCTGCTGGCATCATTGGCGGCCCTGAGGGCGTTTGGTTGGCTTGATGGCGGGAGGACAAGGCGTACAATGCAATTCTCCATCTTTGCTGGAACGGATAACAGGGCAAACGATCTATTGTCCAACAAACGCTCGACTACGAAATGGCCATTGATGTTAGTCAACATGGAGCTTTCTTCATGTTTAGCCAAGTCAAGGCTTACACTGGATTTGAGATGGAGGCCTCGTGAGGAAAATCAAGAAGCTGATGAGCTGACAAATGAGATTTTCACAAGCTTCTCCATGGACGATCGTGTCCCCCTCACCCTGGCAGATTTATGCCTGGATTTGGTGAACAGTCTCTGGCAAACAAAGTTGCAGTTTGACCTGATGAGAGAAGATGCCAAGCGGCATGCGGAAGGGAGCCCTCAGGGAAAGAAGAGGAAGCGCGATAAAACACCATGGTGACTTCGTTTGCAATTTGTCTCTGTCGAGTGGGGAGCTACAGACACTTGCTGCACTTGTCCCCCTTTCTTCTTGCGACAGTTTCATGGTAACCAATTGCTGGAGCGTTCCGGCATGGACAATGCAGAGACATTGGATGGTCGCTGGATCTCACCACCGCTGAAAAAAAGGTGTGAGTGATCGAAGTGATGGCAGTTCATTCTTGTGAGATTCAGTCGACATTTCAGTTCAGAAATTTTTGGATGTGTTTCAGTGCAGTAAATTTTTGGTCGTTTGCTGGATGCGGTTTTGCATTTCCTCCCCGCGTTTTCTCTGGTTAAACATTGTTGTCTCGACTTCATCTTCACGCGAGTCCTGCGTCCCTACCTTCTCAACACACAGCATAGTGTAGGCTTCATAGGGCGCGCCCGTGAGTCTATACGGTGCTGTGTGTTGGGCGGGTGGGTGGGTTGGCGCTTGGTGACGTTTACGTACAATCGTGGGGGCTGGATTGATGCCGTTTGGGTCCTTGGTTCAACTGAAGGTTTTTCATTGGCAGTCTGGAACACCACAACTTGGAAGCTTGCTGTTTTTTGCTTTGGTGTTTACAACAGTTCATTTTGGTGACTGAAACTTTTGCTGGACAACTTCGTTTAGTTTATTCTCTCTGGAATTTATTACTGCTGTTCTGGAAGTTTGATTTCAGATGGGAATTCACAATGGTTTCAACTCAATTCTTGCGAAAGCGTGTTTATCACCTACAGTGTCCATACAGTTGGCAATACATGGATGTGACTCGAAGAGCTATGGCTCATTTTCAGGTACCCGCCCTACCCAACCCTTTGTGGTGGGAGGGTGATACCAGCGACTGGGGGAGCTACAGACACTTGCTGCACTTGTCCCCCTTTCTTCTTGCGACAGTTTCATGGTAACCAATTGCTGGAGCGTTCCGGCATGGACAATGCAGAGACATTGGATGGTCGCTGGATCTCACCACCGCTGAAAAAAAGGTGTGAGTGATCGAAGTGATGGCAGTTCATTCTTGTGAGATTCAGTCGACATTTCAGTTCAGAAATTTTTGGATGTGTTTCAGTGCAGTAAATTTTTGGTCGTTTGCTGGATGCGGTTTTGCATTTCCTCCCCGCGTTTTCTCTGGTTAAACATTGTTGTCTCGACTTCATCTTCACGCGAGTCCTGCGTCCCTACCTTCTCAACACACAGCATAGTGTAGGTGATGAGAACCTCAAACAAAACTTGAGGGAGCTTTGGATGCGCAAGTTACGGCAACATGGAAGTGTTTTAGAAGCCCTGGACTACAGGGCACCAGGGCAGCCCTTCTACTTGAGGCTCTTCAAGGAGCTGCTGGCCTTTTCAGGTGATGTAGATAGAGACTTCCTCCTCCAAGGAGAGATGGGATACCCAGTTGGGGTGGACCTGCCGCTACCTCGCACACCACATGTCTTCGAAGAACAGACCAGCTGGAAACTGGAGAACGACCCGCACATGCAGGAAGAAATTTGGAGGTCGAATTATCAGTCAGTGGAGGCGCACAAAGACTTCGTGCGACAACACTTTGAGGAAGAGTGTGCGGAAGGTTTGATGGAAAAACTAACAGTCGAGGAGGCCAAAGCCAAATATGGGAAGCGCATAGCCATCTCCTCACTGGCAGTCCTGGTGGAAGAAAACCACCAGGGAAAAAGACGTGTCATTCACGACGCCACCCATGGGACTCGGATCAACAACCGCATCAGGTGCAGAGACAAGGTGAGGAGCCCAAGCTCCAGGGAAAAGCAATACTTGCTGGCCTTCTTTCAGCAATGCAAGGCTTCAGTCTTCAGTTTGGTTGGTGATATCAGTAAGGCGCACAGGCGCTTTTTACATGCGCCTGAAGAGCGTGGCTTGCTGTCCTGCAGGATCAGCGAGGATGACGTGTACATATACGTCAACAAGGTTGGAACCTTTGGACTGGCCTGTGCCTCCTATTGGTGGGCAAGGATAGCAGGAGCCGGGATCAGGCTGATGCATGAAATGTTGGGACCCCAGATGCCTGTCGACTTGCTGATCTTTGCAGACGATCTGGAAGCGATAGCATCCTCGGCTGGGGGTCGCAGAGGCATCACCCTCAGTTTTCTTTTTCTGTCCTGCCTGGGCTTCCCCTTCAAGTGGGCCAAACAGAGAGGCGGGCTGCGTGTTGAGTGGATAGGCTTGTTTACAGACTACACAAACTACAAAATAGGACTTTCGCCGAAGCGTGCAGAGTGGATGCAGAGCTGGGTCATGAAGCTGGCCTCTGAAGGGTGCACGACCCCAAAAGTCTTTGAGCAGGGCCTTGGGCGTTTGGGCTTCTCTGCCCTGGCGCTGCTGTGGGAGAAACCCTTCCTGGGCCCGCTATACAGCTGGTCGGCGGCAATCAGAAACAAGAAAGGGACGATGAGGCTCCCGGCTATGTTGAGGGCTATCCTGCTCTTCCTGGGCGAGAGGTTCAAGGAGGGCGGACAGCTACAAGAGGCACCCCCCCTTAAACGGGGAACAGAGGAGGTGGACGACCTTCTTTTCTTCACAGACGCCAGGGCCACGGAGAGCGGTGCTTGGATAGGTGGCTTTCTTCAAAGTCAAGAAGGCAAAGTTCTGGCCTGGTTTTCTGAGGAGGTCAAAGAAGATTGGGCGGACTGGCTTCGTCTTCGGAAAGACCCCAAGCGACTGATTGCGTCGTTGGAGCTGCTTGCAACCTTGGTGGCGATCAAACTTTGGGCGCCAGTGGGTAACAGAGAAGTCAGGGCCAAATGTTGGATCAGGGGGAAGACAGACAACCTGGGAAATGCCTACGCCATTTCAAAATGGATGTCAACGAAATTTCCCCTTACGGTTTTGGTGATGGAGCTTTCCGAATCTCTGCGGCTAGGCCATTGCTACCTAGCGCTTGACTGGCTGAGGAGAGATCGGAACCAGTTAGCAGACGACCTTTCCAACATGAAGTTTGACAGTTTCAACATGGAGCAACGCGTACGGTGGGTACCGCAGGAGCAGAAATGGCACGTTCTCACCAGGTTTCTGCAACATGCCAAAGAGTTTCATGAGGAAATGCGGAAGAGAAAGATGGAGCCCTCACCCAAAGAACCAGCAAAGAAGAGGGCACGTACGAAGGGACTTGGCCCTTGGTGATGCACGGTGGCCACCTCGAGATAGGGGTTGGTTTGGCTCGGTAGCCATCGGAAGTTAATGGCAGCCAAAACCTATGGTGGGGATTCCATCCAATCCAAGACGATAAAAAGAGAATGAAAAAAGGAAACGGCCGCATTTTCCTGATTTGTGCATTCCACCTTGTCGCATGTTGCAGTTTGATTTTGTTGTGTTTGATGTCTTGTGCTGAAGCTGCTCTTATTTATAACGCGGACCAATATATTTTTTATATGTATACCGTGGCGATAGCCTCACGCTAAGTAGCTTATTAATATCTCTGCGAGGTTTTTTGTGTCTAGAATTTGTAACGAGCACGCTGCGTGGGTATCACGTTTTTCCTCTGGGAGGGTTTAGGGTGGGAATCATACTTACCCATCTAGCACGCAATCGCGACGTGTTGCGACTGTGTGTTTGTGAGTAAGTAACTCGCGGCGGTGTCCGGTTCTGACTCTGCGGGTTCGGTCTCTTACTCCTGGTGTACGCCCTCCCCACGCGACTCCTACGCTCTACTTGTGCTCTAGACACTCGGAGGTATTGAAGATCAACTTCCAGATAAACAAACCAAACTTTGAAACAGCTCCGCTGAGTGTTTCCGGTTCCCTTTTCTTGGTTCTATCTGGAAGGCTTCTTAGGTATTGAGGTGTTGTAAAACAACACTACCTGAATCTTCACAAGATGTTCTTTTTATTTACTCCTTAGGTATGGAGTATCAACGCGTTGACATACACAAGGGTTATGTCACCGGTTCTGTTCATGTATAGAATTTTTACTTGCAATTGAATTCCTTAATGTACCGTATCCATTTGAGTGGATCAAATATGGGGTTGGAGCACTTTTTTAGCCCACCCCCCCACACCTGGGTTGGTTTGGCTCGGTAGCCATCGGAAGTTAATGGCAGCCAAAACCTATGGTGGGGATTCCATCCAATCCAAGACGATAAAAAGAGAATGAAAAAAGGAAACGGCCGCATTTTCCTGATTTGTGCATTCCACCTTGTCGCATGTTGCAGTTTGATTTTGTTGTGTTTGATGTCTTGTGCTGAAGCTGCTCTTATTTATAACGCGGACCAATATATTTTTTATATGTATACCGTGGCGATAGCCTCACGCTAAGTAGCTTATTAATATCTCTGCGAGGTTTTTTGTGTCTAGAATTTGTAACGAGCACGCTGCGTGGGTATCACGTTTTTCCTCTGGGAGGGTTTAGGGTGGGAATCATACTTACCCATCTAGCACTATCTTGTACACATCAAACCAGTTGCGCTTTATTTGCCATGAATGCATGGCTTTGCACACGCAACGTCGCTACGCGTACTTTCCTTCTTTGCGTTTCTCCCTTCCCCGCGCCCTCACGCTGCTCTCTACGCGTTCCGTGCTATGAGGCTTTGCCGATAGCCCGCATTGATCTAGGTTCTTGCACACGCTCTGATTGACACTGATTTGTCCATCGGCAATCTGGCGGTTAATTTTTATTTTCCAACCTGTTTATTGCAAAACCGGTTTGCTGCACAGTTTGTGTGTTTTACAAACTAAACTTGTTTCATGTTTCACATGTGTACACTTAATTATACGTTTGCACCGTTGCCTGGCTAGTGGTGGGTGGGCGGGTTTGTACACTACGCGTCGTAGTTTTTGTTCACCCACCCACCCACCACTGACAAAAACCACACACGTATAGTTAAGCCACACCCTCAGCCCTATGAGGCCGAGGGAAACTCGAACATTCCCCAAGCGTTCGTTCGAAAAAGAGTGATCACTGTCCGAGGGGTTTGTGCTCACCGTTTTCATGTCTCATGGCCACCCGTACTTACATGTTTGCTTTGATTTTCACTTGATGACACATCCGAATACGTACATGTTTGTGGCGTCATTTTCATCTTCGGCCTGTTCCTTTGTTTTACGTTTGTACTTTTAACTGCGTAGTTGTGGTTGCGCGTGGGAAACGTTGAACATGAAAGATTTTAGCGGGTTTGATATTAGATAATGAACGCTACAGAAGATCTTTGCACTGCTGACACAAACTGCCTTTCTGAACCTCTGTTGAACATTCATTTAAGCCGACAACTCTTGCTGAAGGAGCTCCACGCTTGCAAGCCTGCATCAATGCTGTCGAGCTAGCGATCATCGCTAACTCGATCGCATTGGATGCAGTTTTGAAAGCAGCATGCACCGCAAGAGTGCCCTGCAACTCCCAATGACGATGATGCTTGGAAAAGAACCACTGAGCGGACTCTGAGTGCGCCCTGAATGCCGTAGCTACTGCTGTCATTTTCACATTAGATCACGTCTCACCTCCTGTTTCACCTTTTATTCGTTTTTCACCACTCTCGTTGCGACACGGCGTCGTCGTTGTTTGCTTCGAAGTGTTTGGGTGAACGTCATGCCTGAACGGCTGCTCTCTGTGATCTCGGGGATCCTGGCTGGGGGGATCCCTGGTTTCCGCATTGAGCTTTGTTGCTTCTATCACCCTCTTGCCTGGCCCCCTTGTGTTATTCTGTGTTATTGGTTTGCTTCATTTTCGGTGGCCATACTCATCATGACACAAAAGGTGTCATCGTGCATGTTATTCCCATAGCTGGTAGCGATCCCTCTTCTCTGTGTTTTTTGTTTGTTTTGGTTTGGTTGTGGTTTTGTGTGTTTTGTTTGCTTGGTTGCTTTTGTTTTTGGTGTGTGGTTTTTTGTTTTTCTTGAGGGGACCGCTCACTGGACTGTGTGCAGGTCCACTACCAGTGCTTTTGTGGCTATCGACAAGTAGACAGCCTTGCATGATAATTGCAATTCACCTTTTTGCTGCGATTGAACGTGTGTAACGACCTGGCGGAAGCCATGAAGGCGTTGGCCGGAAAAAAAAACCATTGCAGACAAGCCGACAAGCCTGACATTACCGGGGGTGCCTGGTGGAAAGGCTTTCATGGATTCTGCGTGGCTGTTTGGGTGCAGCAGTGACATGAAGCAAACTGGCTTCTTGCCAAACCACGCAGCCTTACTCAAGATGCTGGTGGTTGGTGAAGTGCGCCACGTGCTTTTTGAGTGGAAGTCTCTTGTGGTGGGCGTGAAGAAGATCAAAGAACAGGCTGGGAAGAGCGATGATCTTTCCACTGATGATGTGCTGGCGTTCCTGATGAATGTTGATGAAGCCAATCTGACTTTGTTGTATAAGGACGGTGCCAACATTCGGCAGTGCTTCTTGAAGCTCGAGGTTCTTTTTATTCCTATGGGATGGCTCTGTGTTGAGATTTCCTTTTCCAACAGCTTCATTTATGGCATCAGAAAGTCGGTTTTTGTGAAGGGATTGGCAAGTGAGTATGAAGGAGCGATTTAGCGAGTGGAGGCAGCTGGAAAATCTGTTGACAAGATGAAATCCATCTTAGACCGGTGCCGGTCCTTGGTAGTACTTTTCTTGATATTGCCGGGAAAACCTGGCTTGCGTATATCAGACAATGTACATGACCTGACATGGACATAGCCTTTGCCTGTGAGTTGTGCAAAAGCGGGGTTGGAACAAATTTCGCCGTGAACTTCTTGAGCAATGCAAAAAGCGATTCTCAGGTGCGGAGTGCCGGTGCCGGAGTATTTGGAATTTAAAATTTGGAATTTGGAACTAGTGGAATGGAGTCATGGAATTGTCATAATACATGTTGCATTTTTTTGGGGGTCTAGGGATTGCAATACCGATGCCATTGTTGGCTTGTGGCTGGATTTTGAACCTTCTGAGTTCACTAAGCATTGATCTCTTTGCGATATGTAGCTTAGGATCATGGATGCGCTCAGCTAAAAAGATTCTGATGGACTAATGGAACTGACAGAAATTATCTTCCATTCAATATTCTATTCTGACAAGATTTTGGTTCCAGACCGCTGGTAGTTCAGTTGGCTGCCACTTCTGGGCATTGCAGCCAGGCAGCCGCTCAGCAATACCATGTCTTCAGCCTCCGTTCCGGTTCCATCGAAGAAATTTGTGATTTCTCCTTCAGAGTCCGCACTTGCAAAAAGGCGTCGGATTATTGAAGGGTTGAAGGATTAATTTGATTTGCTGGGATTACCTTGTGAGTGGCTTCCGGACCCAATGTGCAGCTACGGAAAGCGTGAATTTGAACGGCGCTGCTTTGATATGAGGGAGTTATTGAGAGGAGCTCTGTTCGTTTATGGGCAGGTTCTCAAGGACCTTGAAGCTCGGGCTCGAACTCGAACAATTCAATGTGAAGGTAACTTTGACACAATAACTTTGTGCAACTGCCGTTATGGTGGATGTGACAAAGTCACACCCATGGGTCTGGAATGACTTCCTCCTTGTACAGAATTTAATGTGATTTTCGTGCCTTCGAATTGTGGGATTTCCTGCAATGGCCGAGCTTGTCGCAGGGCGGAAAATTTTTGGACCTGAGCCGTGAGCCACTGAGGAAATTACATGGATACGGATGTAATTGCCAATTGCCAATCCCCCTTTATATTGCAGATTTTCTTCTTGACCATTATCCTGTTTATAGTTTGAAAGCTTGCGGTTACTATAAATTATAAAATAATTATCTCAAGGCCGGTAAGGCTCTAATACAGACCTTTTCCCCACAAAAAATTAAACACATGGTTTTTTTCTTAAAATAACCAATAAATATTAAAAAAATAATTTCCTTTACTTCTTTGCTGGGTTACCTTTATTTTTGATGTTTTTTTCTTAATTTATATATTATTTAATTTACAGGATAACTTGCTGCTACTCCAACTCGCCGACCTATCTTTCAGGGGCAGGGGCGACCAAATACTCCAGCAATTGGTTAAGAAAGGCCACGTCGCACCAAAATCCCAGGACCGGCAACAACCACTGCATCAATGAATATTTTGACGCCCAGGCAACCAGCAGGTGTGTATGTCAGAGAATTAGGAGTTGTTGCTAGCATTAAACAAATCGAGAAATTATTTGAAAACATATTTTCCTTTTTACCTATTTTGATTTTTCTTTACCCCAGATATTTACCTTGCAGATTATCGTACCGGTACAATCCCAATTATGTATCCACCATTTGTCAATCGGGGTTTTATTAAACAGGTTTTAAGTGAACTAGGAGTGGACCCTAATTCAGAGTTTGTTATAATTCCTATTGAAAATTTTAATAATATCGTTATTCGAGGGAGTCGTAATTCCTTGTTCCTTGAAAATAATAATAATAATATATAAAATCGTGTTTAATATCACCTTGTTTTTTTTTTAAATGGATTTATTATATATGACCGATTTCCTTTTTTTTGATAAATAAATTACCAAGAATTGGCGGGGAAGGTCTACAATAATGTTTCCAAAATTAACCCTAAAAATTATTAATAAAAATAATATTCTAGAATTCTAAATATTATTATACATTATTTCAATCAACCATTCAATTTTCAAAATACTTATTAAAAACCAAATCCCAAAAAAAATCCAAAAATTACACACAACCTAAAAAAATAATCACAATTTATGCGGTAGTAAGCAAAAACAATACACAAAACATCTACGATAACAAATAAATAAAATAATTAAAATAATTCGCAAAAAAATATATTTTAAAAAATAAAACAGTAATATAAAAATTATGTAAATAAAAATAATATTTTTTAATATATTTAAAACAAAATATCAATTATTCATAATTCATTATAAAAAAAAAATATTACATACCTAATTAAATAAAAAAAAATAAATATTATTTTAATTTAATTAATAATTTTTAAAAAATAACAATAATATTTAAATTTTATATGTTTAATTAATTTAATTAATTAGTTTTATTATATTTATATTTTATTTATTTAATTAAATTATTTCGATAACTTATTAATTTCTCCATTATTCGTAATCGTATCGTATTTTTTTAAACATATTTTTTCCGTTTCCTTTTTCCTCGTATTTTTCTTCGTTCTGGTCCGTTCAATCCGTCGCACAATTTTCAAATATGATTTTTTCTTTTCATATAATTTTGTTACAGACAACTGTTTCACACACAACTCTTTTACACGCAATTTTGTCACACGCAACTCTCTCAACGTCCTCTTTCACACACAATTTTGTCACAGGCAACTCAACTCTTTCACACGCAGCTTTGTCACACACAACTCTTTCACACACATCTTTGTCACACACAACTCTGAACGTCACTTCCTTCACACACAACTCTGTCACAGACAACTCTTTTACACACAACTCTTTCACACACAACTTTGTCACACACAACTCTTTCACACACATCTTTGTCACACGCAACTCTCAACGTCGCCCGTCGCCCCTTTCACACAGAACTTTGTCACACACAACTCTTTCACACACATCTTTGTCACACGCAACTCTCAACGTCGCCCGTCGCCCCTTTCACACAGAACTTTGTCACACATAACGCTTTCACACACATCTTTGTCACACACAACTTTGTTACACACAACTCTTTCACATACAACTCTTTCACACGCGACTTCCTGACATCGACCTTGCTTTTGCGTGGCAAACGTGGCACTTACGGCACTGGGACGGCTCTGCTTGGCGCGGTTGGTCGCTGTGACGCCGCGGTCCTTTGCATGGCAGGCGTGGCACTTGGTGACATCGATGCTCACTTTGTGTGGCAGGCGTGGCACTTACGGCACTGGATGCTCACTTTGTGTGGCAGGCGTGGCACTCACGGAGTGGGCTGGCTCTGGTGGCGCGCTTGGTACAACACACAACTCTTTCTTCACACACACAACATTGTCACACACAATTCTTTTACACACACCTCTTTCACACACAACTTTGTCACACACAACTCTCGACATCACGTCTTTCACACACACCACTTTAACACATAACTCTTTCACCACGCTGCGTCTCTGTCACACACACACAACCTTTCACACACAACTTTGTCACATACAACTCTTTCACGCACACACAAGACTCTTTTACACACACACACAAACTTCCACACACAACTCTGCGACACAAGTTCTTCCCATCCCATGTTCACATCTGTTTTGTGCTTATTGGAAGAAGTTTACATGTGGGGTTATCCGGTCCTTTAATTTTCCTTCTGCCACCTCTTCTCAGAAACCTTTTCTCAATCTCCGTCTCACCTTTTCTCAACCTCTTCCCATTTCTTCGCAACCTCTTTTCACCTCTTCTCAAGCTCTTCTCACCTCTTCTCAACCTCTTATCGAACTTCTGCTCACGCTGGAGTTTGCAATTCGTTCGTTCGTGACGGTGTTCCGAACTTGGACGTGGACCTTTGACGCTATCCTGAGGTCAGGCGTGGCGGTCCCTTGGTCCACATGCCTGTCCGATGCGCACTCTTGGTGCTCCTTTTGAGTCGCCAGGTTTCAATGGTCGTGTTTGATGCTCGTGCCTTGCAGGATCTTGCAACCCAATTTGCGTTTTCCTCTTTTCCCTCGCGGCTTTCTTCCTTATGGCCTTATGGGTACCTGCATTTAATCAATGTTTGGCAAAGGTGCGCACGCTCACGCCACACTCGTCGGATTGTGCACCGGTCTCACACGTACGCATGACCTTCAGACAAATGTCCGATGGTTTACATAACCCTTGGAAACTTTGCTGGATGTCCATCCCACACTGATAACTTCGTCACTAATAATATTGCAAGTTCCTCTAATATCTTGTTTCTGTCAACTATTTTTCTTCAGTGTCAAGGAAGGTCTTTGCTTAAGATTGGCATTCTCAGAAGCCCATCCTCTTCAAAAGCTCCATCCAAGAGGTGGGAGTTGGGACGAGTAGCTGCCGCACCGTGCAGGGTGGTTCAATCGCACCTTCGAACCGGCAGCAAAATGATGCAAAAGCCATCAGATGGACCCGGCATTTCTGGAGTTTTTTGCTGAAGTCACTCGTACTTTGACTCCAAAAACATCCGGTTCAGAAAGTACACCTTGAATTAGGCTAAAATGGAAACCCCAACAACAACATGAAACACAGACTGTGAATCTTGAAATGAGAAAGTCCGATTTCCTTGTTTGGATTCCCAGGCACGAATTACTCACAGATTTCCGCATGGGCATTTGGAATTCTGCACAGCTGTAGCCACAGAGTAGGAGCATCTTGGAGCTACGGATTGCCAGACTTCGAGCCATGGCAAGGTCTATGTACATAATTCACAGGCTGCGGCTTGATTTCCAGGGCCTTGGGGTCCGGTTCTCGCCACATTTCCATCAAGAGCCAATCTGTACTGCTCCTCAACGACCGATAATGAACGGCGGTCTGCTCTGGCAGAATCAGCCAATCCGAACTTTTCAACCAGTTGGAAGAGTGAATGCTATGAAAACGAGGAAAGAAAACATAGTATCTGAAGCGCCAGTGGCACCCTTTGCCGTCTTTTTTTCGATGAAGCTTCCGCTTTGGAAGCCCTTAAGCAACCCAATGAAAAGCTTTGCACTGGTCAGGGCCAGGGCATAAGGCAAAACTCTCTGGGATGCAGTGGTCTCTCACAATTCATGGTAAGTATTGCCGTGACAGCAACAGTGAGCTGATCATGGACCGTTTTTGTATTGTAACTCTTTGGATCTCTTTGGAATGTTTGCTTTCAATTTCGAAGGTATTTCAAACATTTTCAAGCCACTTCACCCCGAAGAACCTTCAATCGCTAAAGTTTAATCTACTTACCTCTGAATTCGTCTTTAGGGCCGACTGGTCTTAAGACTATCAGACATAAACTGCTAGGCCCTTCAGCAATACTGGTCTAGAGAGATGGAGACTCAATGCAAATGCCAGTTGGAAAACCAAGTCTTTTCCACAACTGAACTTGGTTCAAAGGAAGATTTGCTGGAAACCATGGCTTTTCCCATCCAAAGATGGGAGTTCCAGCACATTTCCCCTCCAAACAATCAAACCTCCCTCGTCGGCCCCACATCACAGGTGAGGCTACTCCACATCGTGAGTTTTCACCGCAAAACACCTTGCCACATGGAAAGCAAAACAGACTTTGGGCCTGAACAACTTTTCTAGGATGTTTGACTTTTGATTGCTGTGTTTTTGGTAAGGATTTAGCAAAGAGCGATATAATTTTTACTGAGAGTAGCGGGTGTGTTGCCAACAAAGTTTACTTGAAATGTACAGCGGGTACAAAAGCAAAATCAAGGTTGCAAGACTTGCGACAGAAAAACTGGGTATTGAACAAACACATTACTGTGATATATGATGCGAACTGGTGATCGAAGTAAAGCAAACCAAGATTGGTGGGCACCATTACGTTTGCAAAAAAGCGACCTCATACACCACCATCTAGAAATGGCTGGTCAAAAAATGGTCGCTCAAGGAATGGATACCCAAATCAAAAAACATACTCAAAATGATACGAACCGTGGGTTGAGGCTGCTGAGGGTCTAATATGTTAAGCCAAAGAGGTGTAACGGGTATCAAACAGGGCCTGTGACAGCGTCTACTCGGTCACGTGGCGCACAAATTACCTGACACTGCGCTGTCTGAGGTAAAACTGTTATTCCAACTGCGAAATTTGACCTGGGAATGTATCCTTCAAACATCTGACCGTTGGGAGTCCATGTCTATGTGTGGTTTCAGTGAAATTAAACCCTTGTGTTCTCCATGTGCTTGTTTAAAGTCTCGGCTAGCTCTGCAGTTGTGATAGTTGCAGTCAGAGGTACCACTTCTGCTCAATGGTACCTGTCGCTTGGGTTTGAAACAAGAACTCCTGGCAAAATTGTGCTTGAACATGGCTAATCCTAGATATTAAGGTATGCAGCGCAAATTATTCTTTGGCTGCATGTTGTTCCCCCATGCATTGTCCTTCTGTTCTATTGTACTGCTCACACAACTAAGATTGATGCATGCACAGATGTTTTTATAAATATGTACAACCACCGCAATGTAAAAAAGCACACCTATGCACAAACAAACAAACAGACAGACAGACGTGACGTGAAATGACGTGACCTTAACTTACATTGCACCACATCACATTACTTAAATTCACATTATATACATGACATCGGTCCATGCATCACATACATTTCATACATGGAATATACTACGTACATTCCATACATTGCAAACATCACATAGATTACAGACACAACATACAGGCATACAAACACATATACACATATACACATATACACATATTCACATATTCACATATACACATATACACATATACACATATACACATAGACACATACACACATATACACACATACACACATATACACATATACGCAGATAGGTAGATAGATAGACAAACAAATAGATAGATAGGTCGGTACATATAGGTAGGTAGATAGATAGATAGATAGACAGATTGTATACTTAAATAGATTAGATAGATTAGATGGATAAGATATTTTATGCTATTGGATGGATTGGATAGTTTACATAGACTAGATCAGATTAGCTTTGCTTAGATTAGATAAGATGAGATTTAGATTAGATCAGGTTTATTTATGCATATTTAGATTTAGAAAAGCTAAAATTAGACTAGATCGAGAGACAGCCATACACACAAATAGGTAGGTAGATAGAAAGACAGATAGCTAGCTGGATAGACCGACAAACGGACGGATGGATGGATGGATGGATGGATGGAAGGAGTCGATAGGTATATATGGTACAGGCCTGCAACCCCCCCCTCCCCCCCCGCGATGGGGATGGTTCCTAGGATTGGATGTACTACCTCCCTGGAATCCAACTATCATGCAAGGTACCTCTGCTTCCCCGCCCCCCCTGTGGGGTGGGTTGGGTGTAGTATGTATGTACCTACGTAGGTTGGTAGGTATAGGCATGTATGTATGTATGTACGTACGTACGTACGTACGTACGTAAGTACGTAATGGTATGTATGTATGTATGTATATATGTATGCATGTATGTATGTATGTACGTATGTATGTATGTACGTATGTATGTATGTATGTACGTAATGTTATGTATGTTATGTATGTTATGTATGTTATGTATGTATGTATGTATGTATGTATGTAGGTAGGTAGGTATGTATGTAGGTATGTATGTATGTATGTATGTATGTATGTATGTATGTATGTATGTATGTATGTATGTATGTATGTATGTTATGTATGTATGTTATGTTATGCTATGCTATGTTATGCTATGCTATGCTATGCTATGTTATGTTATGTTATGTTATGTATGTATGTATGTAATGTAAGAAATGTAAGTAAGTAAGTAAGTATGTATGTATGTATGTAGGTATGTATGTAGCATGTATGCATGTATGCATGTATGCATGTATGCATGTATGCATGTATGCATGTATGCATGTATGCATGTATGCATGTATGTATGTATGTATGCATGCATGTATGTATGCGATGGGGATGGTTCCTAGGATTGGGTGTACTACCTCCCTGGAATCCAACTATCATGCAAGGTACCTCTGCTTCCCTGCCCCCCCCTGTGGGGTGGGTTGGGTGTAGTATGTATGTACCTACGTAGGTTGGTAGGTATAGGCATGTATGTAAGTATGTATGTATGTATGTATGTATGCGATGGGGATGGTTCCTAGGATTGGGTGTACTACCTCCTTGGAATCCAACTATCATTCAAGGTACCTCTGCTTCCCCGCCCCCCCTGTGGGGTGGGTTGGGTGTAGTATGTATGTACCTACGTAGGTTGGTAGGTATAGGCATGTATGTATGTATGTATGGGTTGGGTGTAGTATGTATGTACCTACGTAGGTTGGTAGGTATAGGCATGTATGTATGTATGTATGTACGTACGTACGTATGTATGCGATGGGGATGGTTCCTAGGATTGGGTGTACTACCTCCCTGGAATCCAACTATCATGCAA